>OZ010697.1:11253266-11588881 GCA_963932265.1 Thymelicus lineola
CCCCGCACTAATTGTTTGAAAATTGTGTTTCAGCGGATTGGTCTGAATTTTTGGTATGTGGTAGCCCTAACTGTACTGATCAAAAGTCCCAATGGGCACGACCCCCCCAAATGCGTATTTTGTCCTCCAGGGGGCACTTTCCCCCAAAGTCTATTTATTCGATTTCTGCGGAATCATTCTGAATTTTTAGTATGTTGTAGTCCTAATCATGCCAAACAAGAGTCCCAATGGACACAACCCCCCCTAAATGCGTATTTTGTCCTCCAGGGGGCACTTTGCCCCCAATGTCTATTTATTGGATTTCTGCGGAATCATTCTGAATTTTTAGTATATTGTGCCAAACAAGAGTCCCAATAGGCACGACCCCCCCATATTGCGTGTGTTCTCCTTGCGGGGGCGCTAACCCCCCCCCCATGTTCTATTTATTTGATTTTAGCGGAATAATTCTGAATTTTTGGTATGTTGTAGTTCTAACCGTGCCAATCAAGAATTCTTATAGGAACGAACCGTATTCCGTAGGCGTATTTCCGCCATCTGGAGAAAGAAAAACCCCCCAAAGCTTTAATAACACTAAAAATCTTAAACAACAAGATCTGGATTTTGAGTATGAAGAAAAATGTTGAAGTTCACACGAAAAACAGGGCGTTAAGGACTTTCAGGATTTCTGAATAAATATATGCAGTTAAGAGATCGTGCCCATTAGGGATTTACATTGCATTAGTAAGGGCATACATACATACGGGACATACTTAAGAATTCGGAACGATTCCACTGATATCACATGAATGAACTTGGTAGGGGGAGGTTGCCCCTTGCGAAAAAAAACGCTCAGAAAGTTATTGAAAAAATGTAGGTTTTAAATGAATTAGCTTTGGGGGGTTTTCTTTCTCCAGGTGGCGGAAATACGCCTACGGAATACGGTTCGTTCCTATAGGGACTCTTGATTGGCACGGTTAGAACTACAACATACCAAAAATTCAGAATTATTCCGCTAAAATCAAATAAATAGAACATGGGGGGGGGGGGGTTAGCGCCCCCGGAAGAAGATCACACGCAATATGGGGGGTCGTGTCTATTGGGACTCTTGTTTGGCATGATTAGGACTACAATATACTAAAAATTCAGAATGATTCCGCAGAAATCGAATAAGTAGACTTTGGGGGAAAATGCCCCCTGGAGGACAAAATACGCATTTGGGGGGGTTGTGCCCATTGAGACTCTTGTTTGGCATGTTTAGGACTACAACATACTAAAAATTCAGAATGATTCCGCAGAAATAGAATAAATAGACTTTGGGGGGAAAGTGCCCCCTGGAGGACAAAATACGCATTTGGGTGGGTCGTGCCCATTGGGACTTTTGATCAGTACGGTTAGGGCTACAACATACCAAAAATTCAGACCAATCCGCTGAAACACAATTTTCAAACAATTAGTGCGGGGTCCTTTTAAGTTTCTAGCGCTAACAGCCTGTCCAGATGAGGCGTTTTACGCGCGAGTGGACTCGCGCGCTACTCTTTTGTGTTGAGTCCAGGGTCCCAAGTCTGCTATTTTTATAATATTCGTCATTCCAACACGATCCCATTGTCATTTTGCTAAAAGTTCGTAATCTGCTAATTCATAATGGTCGATCATTGGTCGGACAATGGTCTCGTAATAGAATAGGCTTGTTTCCACTAAGAATAATTCGAATGGCTTAGAGTTTCTAATGATTAACCATGATAATTAGTAAACAAAAATGCAGTTTTTCTATTAAAATAATAAAAGATTAATAATATTTTTGGAAAATAAAATCGACAAATTGAGGCGTTTAATCACGTGACATTAAACATCAATCAGTGAAGCGCATGGAAGCGTGACGTCACACCTCGCGAAACACTACGTTGTAGCTGTCATTTTCGTATAAAATGAACAGGTTATTTGGAGTTTTCAGCAATTCTCGTTAAATTAATACAGTTCGTTTTTAGTTTAATCTTGAAAGACAGATATAATTTGCTATGGAATCAGGATTTAACAAAGCAAACAGCAGTAATTTGCCCAAAATTGACGCCGTTATGCTTGGCAAATTTTTTGCAATAAACACCGACTTTTGTTCATCGGAATTCCGCAATGTTAAAACTTCTGTGTAGGTATAATGTGAAGAACAAACAAAGTCTCATTTAATTAGCAGTTACCAGTCAGAGAGTCGCATTTACCTACTATGGAATGTAAATACATAACTGATTTTGAGGTTAGCGAATACAAAGTTTTAATAACTTTATCTTAATTAATTTTTAATTTCAGGTCATCACGAGCTTCATACGGAGATGATGCTGTAAGCTATGTGTATTTTATAAAACGAAAATAATATTTTAACTCAAATAAATCATAAAACCCTACTCAAGTCATAACATTTTATAGGTTATGTGTGGTATATTATGGTAGATTTTGCAACATTCATTTCTTTTACTATACATTTATAAATAGATACATCAAGTTGTGTTTATTACTTACATCAAAATGATCTTCACAGAAATAAATTGTGGAATCAGTTGATAAAGTAAGAGCATCTTGCCTCCTTGCCATATTTAACCACTTTCTACGTATTTGTTTATTGTTTGGAACGTATATGAATAATTTGTTTGGCGTTTTTATCGTTGTACTTAACGGAAATAATGCCTGGTTGGGTGGTGGTTCGGGAAATAATAACAACAGTGGGCGTTTACATCACTTTAGTCAGAAACTCATTTTAACACAGGTTTTACACTGGTTATAATTAAACACGCCATTAGAACTGATTGTCTTCAATTATCCGAGTAACAGCCAACAAATAATAGGGCACGACGGCCCAGTGGCCTCCCATCACCCCTTACAGCCACCCCAATGCCTCGCATAATCGTCTGATCCTGTTACTCGTCAATCTGATCTCACAATACAATTCACACGTCGCGTTCCGTCTTAAAAGTAACTACGTTCTTGTCTAGGCGTCTGCTCAGCTCGAAGGCTGTATCCAGAATGTCCGTTCGTCGCTGGCAAGTTAATAGCTTTCCTCGGTTCTCCCGCCACGTCACCGCGTGACCAAATGACAGTAGTCAATTCACATAGTGTTGCCATCTTCACAATCCGAATACACCTAAGCCTGGCCCGGCTTGATGTTCCATTTTATGATCTCCGACACGGCCATCGTGACAATCTCACCGTCCTCGGTGAGGCAGCAGGGGACCATCTGGAAAAGACATAACCTTCGCAAAGTAAAAGTTTCCCACTCGGCCTCCCTGACCTCAAGCCCCAAGGCTTCATAATGAAAACACAGAACGGGATAATACCAAGAACTACAATCTGATAACACGATTTAACTTTACAACAAAAAGGCTTCATGGCACTCAAAGATAAGTCAGCAGTTTGTATGCAATACTCTGATCATCATCATCATCATCATCAACACCATCATCATCATGAGCCAACCGGGCTACCTCCTGTACCCAGTTCCACATCACAACAACAACAACAACTCACCGCTTCCCATCGGAAGCTCCAACAGCGACTGCTTACAGCTCCAAGCCAAACGCACGCCACGAATGACTGGAGTTGCATGCTATCTGAGCGACTTGCATACCACTTACTACTCATCAAAAGCAATCAACAATCGATTCACTTGCTCTGAACATTTTACGAAATTCTTAGTGTGTTATCCCGTCTGTATTAAAGATTCTCAAAAACAGTTCAACAAATCAGTAAAGGAATTATTATCTTTGCATGTCACTTTTAAATAACAAAAAGGTTATTTTTCGCTCACTTCGCTCACCAAATTCTCTCTGTGGCCTTCATTACCAAAAATCGTCAAGTACACAAACTCAAGTAACCATCAAATGTCATATGTTGACATTACATAATGTCAGCACAAACTCAACAAGGAACAATTTTATTACTGTCAGTGAGCAGTAATCAAAATTAGCTACAAAAGTATCAATACAGATCACCTGTTATATCATGTCGCCATACAATCACCGACGATGCTCATCGTAAGCCACGGTACAAGGAGCCGCGATGCGCTCCCGTCACTATCAACAAAATTAAATGCAGGTAGTTGACATCAGAATTCGTTATCTCGCATTGATGCAATTTCTCGTCACCGTTTAGATATTCACAGGTTACATGTCCATACAACTGTCATCGTCACTTAGTTTATCTGAAACACACAAAAAAACAAAAGACAAAAACACGAAATGTCTAGTTGTTTTTTTCCTGAACTGAGGGTAGACGATAATTAAAGAATATCGAGATGTTTGAAAATTGAAAATTCTTGATATCATTTGCAGAACGCTTCTAGTGTCACAAAACAATTTACTTGCACTGACTTTGAATGACTTTGTTAATCATAATTACGTTGAAAGATACTGTACAATGACTTTATAATACTTCGTTGAATCAAGCACAAATAAGGCGAAATGATTTGTAGTTTACGCAAACCACCATTCTAATCAGTTCTTTCCAATCAATCTTATTTTAAGGAAATCCTTGCATGTTCCAGGATTTCGAAGCACAACATTTTTACACAAAATAAAAGTTACAAAATCTTAACTCTGAAATTCTGTCAGGTGTTTTTGACAGTTCAAGATGACGGCACCATTTACACAAGATATTACACTAAAACACTATCGGATTATCCAATCTTGTTAAGAATAATGAAAAAATATGCCATACCAAGACACGTTTTATGAAAAATTTTTTTTTTTGGTTTGTTGGTTTGGTTTGGTGTCTTGATTGCTATTACTCTCTCGGCCATCTTTGACAAAATGAACACGTCCTCGTGTTCTGTGTTCAAATACTCGTAGTAACATACTCTGTTCCACTATTCACTTCCATCATAATTGCTTCTCGACTGAATATCGACATCTTGCGTGAGGCGAGTATCTGGGGGTAGGTTCACATATTTTCTTTGTAAAATTCCACGATTCTCATTTACTCGCGTTTACTGTCGTTACGTTTCTCATTGCAACCAATTCATTTCAAATATCATCCGAACCACCGTCATTCTTCATTTATTTTCCGACATGTGTGGGCGAAATTTTCTCATCATGTGGGTCCATTCCACTTCCGATAACGGAAATAATGCCTGGTTGGGTGGTGGTTCGGGAAATAATAACAACAGTGGGCGTTTACATCACTTTAGTCAGAAACTCATTTTAACACAGGTTTTACACTGGTTATAATTAAACACGCCATTAGAACTGATTGTCTTCAATTATCCGAGTAACAGCCAACAAATAATAGGGCACGACGGCCCAGTGGCCTCCCATCACCCCTTACAGCCACCCCAATGCCTCGCATAATCGTCTGATCCTGTTACTCGTCAATCTGATCTCACAATACAATTCACACGTCGCGTTCCGTCTTAAAAGTAACTACGTTCTTGTCTAGGCGTCTGCTCAGCTCGAAGGCTGTATCCAGAATGTCCGTTCGTCGCTGGCAAGTTAATAGCTTTCCTCGGTTCTCCCGCCACGTCACCGCGTGACCAAATGACAGTAGTCAATTCACATAGTGTTGCCATCTTCACAATCCGAATACACCTAAGCCTGGCCCGGCTTGATGTTCCATTTTATGATCTCCGACATACTTTTACATTGGGGCACTATACAGTATTTATAATACGAGGAATTCATTATTTATTAAAAAACACAATTGACTGTCATACACAAACACGGCTGTTTCGCGAGGTGATACGTCATTCAAAACGCCATGACAGGCTTGGCCTTTTTCGCGGTCAATTTCAAGTTCATTTGTAAAAACTCAAAATACTAATGTAAAAGACTTATTTTTCTTAGAATAATATATTTTTGGGGTGAAATAGATGCTAAGCTATATTATAAAACCCGTTAGTAGAAATGATTTTCGAAAAACTACTACTAAATTTGAACATTTATTCATGCCAGATTACATTTATATATATTTTTACATATTATTTATTAGTGTTAAAAGCAATCTGAACGAGTAGGAAGTTCGTAAATAGCAAAAAACTCACAACGCAATAATATTTTTACGACGATATTGTTTTTATTATTTAAGGTAAAATTTGTGATATTTGTGATTTGTTATTCAAATGATGATTAAAATATTGAAGATCTTTTTATTTTGTATCAACTGATTCTGATTAGATACTATTATTACATTAGGTTCATCGTTCATAGCCCTGCGGCTTGCGGCGATCGACAAAGTTAAGCAACAGCGGGCGCGGTCGGTAGTTGGATGAGAAACCGCTAATGGCAAAAATTCTTGAGCGATTCCGTGCTTCGGAGGACACGTAAAGCCGTCGGTCCCGGTTATTATCACATGATAACAACAGTCGTTAAGCCATATCGGAGGCCCTCGGGCGGTTTGAAATCTTCCGACACTCGGGTTAGCCACTGACCCCTCCACCAATCCGCACTGGAGCAGCGTGGTGGAGTACGCTCTAGGCCTCCTCAAGAGGAGAGACCCGTGCCCAGTAGTGGGCCATTAATGGGTTGAAGCCAATTACATTAAAAAGTCAAAAGTCAAAGTCAAAGTCAAAATATTTTATTCATATAGGTATCACTGATACACTTATGCACGTCATTTTTTGGCTTTTCGGAAGGTGCTTTGTCGTGGAGGAGAAGAAAAGCCTAAAGAAACTCCTCAGCACATCTTTTAAAAAAATATTACAAAAAAAGATAATAATACAAAAGTATTTACTATTCTGAGCGGAACTGGTTGCAGAGCTGGTCATTTCCATGCGTCTTTGTCATTTAAATACTCGTCTACACTATAATATCCCTTGCCTAACAATTGTGTCTTTACGCGTTTTTTGAAAGTTTCTATTGGCAAGTCACGTATTAATTTTGGGATTTTATTATAGAAATGTATACCAAGCCCTATGAAAGATCGCTGCACTTTACTTAGGCGGAACGAAGGCGTAACTAATTGATGCATTCTTTTCGTATGGCGATTATTAATATCAAAATTTTGTTTATACGCGTTTATATTCTTCCGTATAAAAACTACATTGTTGAAGATATACTGGGAAGCTACTGTAAGTATACCTATTTCCTTGAACTTTTCACGCAAAGATTCCCGAGACCTAAGTTTATAAATAGCCCTAACAGCCCGTTTCTGGAGTATGAAAATTTGTTTTATATTGGCTGCTTTGCCCCACAGCAAGATGGCATAAGACATAACACTGTGGAAATAAGCAAAATAGACTATCCTAGCAGTTTCGACGTCTGTATACTGCCTTATTTTCCTAACAGCAAAAGCAGCCCTACCGAGTTTTGTCGCGAGATTTGTTATATGTGGGCCCCATTGAAGTTTACTATCTACGGTCACCCCTAAAAAGACCGTCGATTCCTCCATATGCAATGTTTCGTTATTTAGTTTAAGAGATTTGCTGACTTTTTTAACATTAGGTAGCACAAACTCTATACATTTCGTTTTTTTTGCATTTAATAGTAAATTATTGATAGTGAACCAACGCGACACATGCGAAAGAGCACTATTTACGTCGTCGAAATTTACTTTATTCCTTTCACACTTAAATATTAGTGATGTATCATCAGCAAATAGTACAATATCCGCTTGGTTCTTTACATAATGTGGTAAATCGTTAATGTATACCAGAAAAAGAAACGGGCCCAAGATCGAGCCCTGCGGTACACCAATCACAGCCGGTGACCCCGATGACTTAATATCGTTTATGCTAACTCTTTGTATTCTATTACTCAAATAAGACGCGATCAAGCTAAGGGCCTTGTTTTTTATACCATAGTGGCCAAGTTTAAACAGCAATGTTTCGTGCTCAACACAATCAAATGCCTTAGATAAGTCACAAAATACTCCTATGGCATTATGTGACGCCTCCCATGCTTCAAATATATGCTTTAATAGCCTAGCCCCGGCATCGGTTGTACTACGGCCTTTAGTGAAACCGTATTGCTCAGGATGTAATAATTTATTATTGTTGAAATGGGTTAGCATTTGATTCAATATTATCTTTTCGAAAATCTTACTAAGGGTTGGTAAAACAGAAACTGGTCTATAGTTATTAAGATCAGTTTTTTCACCTGTTTTAAAAAGTGGAATGATTTTGCTGCATTTCATAAGATCTGGAAAGATACCTTGATCTATACATTTATTAAAAACTGCGACCAAATATGGAGCTATAATACCTATAATATGCTGTATTATTTTTACCGAGATGCCCCACAAATCACCCGTATTCTTTATCTTCAGAGACTGAAAGGCCTTAATTAAGTCTCTAGCGGTTATATGTTGAAATTCAAATAAAATATTACATTCATTAATATGATTTTTTAATATAGAAAGTGCTTCCGTCGGTGAAGAAGCTAGTGAACTGGTTAATGTTATAGGAATATTACGGAAGTGATTTTCAAACTCGCTTGCCACGTCTTTATCAGCACTGATTATATTATTATTAATCAATAATTCGTAATTGAAATCACAGGACTTTGCGTTACCGTTCTCACTGTTAATTATGTTCCGTAATCTCGTCCTCATATTTTGTACTATGTAGTACGTGCTCTGTGCTACTTGCCGTCACAATGTTTAAAGATAAGCGCGTTCTTCATTCTCTGTGGTGCGTCCCTAGCTCCATCTGTCCACCACTGGCAATGTCATTGTGCTTTTTTGTGCAAAACGTGCTGTCACGAAATTTTATTTTCATTTTATTTTCGAATTTTATAATCGTTTTTACAGTACTTTTTCAGTTATTATAGTACGCCCAATTTGAATTAAATATGGGAAAATATGAAAAGGGAAAATGAAAATAATTGAGTCAACGGATTCTATAGTTGGAAAAACGCATGAATAGGTCCCGTCTTAGAAACAGCGGTATGTTTTGATAACTTCTATTAGCTTAATTAAACGCAGATTTTTGCCCCTGATGTTACTTCGACAAATTTTATTACACACACTAGTCTCTGGAGTTTTCACGAGAGGTTAACCATGAGAACGATGTTGTGTCTACCTATAACAAATAGGTAACTACCATGTTTCGGCTTTCACGAGGGGTTAGCTAATGGTGCCGCATTTTACGCACCAAGATATTGTTACCACCTATAACAAATAGGTACCACGCAAATGCTTTCACGAGAGGTTAGCTAGTGGTCCCGCATGTAACGCGACAGGATATTGTAACCACCTATAAAAATAGGTACCACACCACGCACATGCTTTCACGAGAGGTTAGCTAGTGGTACCGCGTGTTCCGCAATAAGATATTGTGACCACCTATTACAAGTAGGTACCACGCACATGCTTTCACGAGAGGTTAGCTAGTGGTCCCGCATGTAACGCGACAGGATATTGTAACAACCTATAAAAATAGGTACCACACCACGCATATGCTTTCACGAGAGGTTAGCTAGTGGTGCCGCGTGTTCCGCGATAAGATATTGTGACCACCTATTACAAGTAGGTACCACGCACATGCTTTCACGAGAGGTTAGCTAGTGGTCCCGCATGTAACGCGACAGGATATTGTGACCACCTATAAATTAGGTACCACACCACGCATATGCTTTCACGAGAGGTTAGCTAGTGGTGCCGCATGTTATGCAGCGAGAAGGGATTCATGGAGCTTTTACGAAAGACGAGGATGGAACAGACTCAAGTCACACAAGTAGAAGCCGTTCACCTAATGATCGGAGTCGATCAAGCCGATGCTCGAGAAATCATAGAAGCAGGCGCCGCTCCTTTCCTCCAATTCTAATATTCACAGCCGATCATCGACTCTGCCTGACAAAGATGCAGTCAGACAGAAAGAGAGGGGGGGGGGGGCAGACTACTACGGAAGAACAGGTACCTCGTCAATAAAACAACACCAGGTAAAGGATAGCTCTCTGCCAGCAGACGGCGAAGAGCTCCTAGGTCAGGATGGTAAGCAAACTACGTGTAATTCTTTATACTTATATGAGAGCATAGCTACACGTTGGTCAGCTATTCTCACTGATGTAGATCATCAATGCAGACCTAAAAGCTACCATGTTGAAGAAACAAGATCCCCTCTCGAACTGACGTCTTCTAGTATCACCCAAGTTAAATGGGGAAGTTGTGGCAGTGATGAATGACAGTGGTATCAAATGTGACAATAGAATCTGTGACCAGCAAGTAGTCCTATCTATAGCAATCTCTACAGTGTGGAGGCATCAATGACATGATTCTGTCACCGAATAATAAGCAGCACATTGAGGTATTGAGTGATTCAATAAGGCTGTTAGTTGACTTATTCCATGATTGGTTACACATAGGGCACTAATTCTTCCTGGTCTGAACACCCATGTGACTCAGGTATCATTATCATCGACATCGGGGTCAAGAGCGACCATGATTCAGATACAATGCGGTGGTTTAAGATTATTTTATAATCAATGGTGTGAAAAGTGATATTACATCCAATCCAACCATTATTGGCAGTATAAGGGGTTATACAATGCTACTGAAACGCAAGACCACACGAACTGTTTTGTCCACAGTACAATATTTTTTCTAAAATAGAAAATAGTTTGTTTGCTCTCGAAGTAGGACAGCTATTGGAACTAGGTTCTATACAATCATGATTTCTTGCTCAGGGACATGAAGGTTGATACTTAACCTTAAGAAACTTATAAAATTTGGTGTCACCTTTATGATACTTTGTGCATTGCAGACTCCTATGATGATTGTGTGCAGAATGCATTGACTACTGGGGAATCTAAGGTTTATTATTAACTCACAAAAAAGTTCTTTAAAACTCAGTCAGGGTTGTCTTTATCTAGGATGTATGCCAGATTTTATTCCATGTTCCATATACGAGTATAATATCATCTTCCCTAGAAGAGGAACCATGTTATCGAATTTGTTAACAACTACTAAACGCCCTTGCTTCGCTTCGGTAAACCTATTGGTAACCACATTTGAGTAAATAAATGTATGGACGGTATTTTTTTAATCGACATGACTTTTTTATTATTTATGAACCGATTGCAGTAAAACAGTCACTGAATGGTGATCCAAGCTTACTGCAATACAACAGTGAAAATTGCACCTAACTATAACGCGGTTCTTGAGATTGGTCGGAACAAGCAGACAAAAAGTACAGTTTTATTATAATATGTATATTAATGGATGATATCTTGAGATTGGTCGGAACAAGCAGACAAAAAGTACAGTTTTATTATAATATGTATATTAATGGATGATATGAAATAAAAATAAATAATAATAGTAATAATAATAGTCAAAACATAGTTGTTATACTTTGGAATTTGTCCAATTACTTGGTATTCTTGTAGTTGCTTGTAAATCCATAGAATATGGTATCTTCTATACGAAATCCCTGGAAAACTACAATACAGTGATTTTAAAAGATTTTAATGGAAATTATAATGCAACAATAATATTATCAAAAGGGATTTAATCAGATGATGAACTGATCGGGACATTACACATCCAAGTAATAACAGGAAAATTATACAATTTAATTTTAGTTTACAGATTTCCTCAGATACTTCGCAAACAGATTGCGGACTTGTCTGTAATAATGTGAGGAGTCACGGACACTGGATAGAAGAAGAGGATCTTTTCAAATAAAATTAGGAACAGCTTTTAAATGTTTAAAAACGTTTGCATCTAAGTAATTACTGCGAGGTTTTTGCTTTGGAAAGATAACACAATTGCTATAACATACGTTAAGAAAATGAAAGCTACAAGGTTTCCACATATCAATAACTTAGCGAGAGAGCTATGGCAGTGGAATGACACGTCATATGGGTGTATGCATTTTACATCAGCTCAAAAGAAAACTCCATCACAGATAGTGAATCCAGACGTTCAAAATCTGAAATCGAATGCCAACTGAGTGACATTGTTTATGAAAGTTGTATACGCCTTAGATGACAAATCACACTGGATGGATCAATTGTAACAATTTATTTACAATAGTTATCAATGCATAGTGATAATTCAATTGTGTATCTAATAAAGATAAATAAATTAATTAAATAAAAGTATACTAAGCAGATTCGATGAACCGCAGGTGGTCCTCTTTGCTGATAGGAATAACACCAAATGTCGGGATTACAATTATAACATGGTTCTCAGACCCAGAAGCATATTCTATAGATACATTCATCTTGAGATGGAATGACATGTTCTTTTATGCATTTCCATTATTCACGCTTATAAGAAGAGTGCTGAAGCAAATTATAGGAGACAAGACAAAAGTTGTGGCTCCTATGTGGCTCTCACAGCCCTGGTATCCACTTTAGAACTCCATGGCTATATCTGAAAAAATAAGAATTAAACCTCGATATAACTAATTTATTCTTATCTCCTTCTACAGACTTGAACGTGTTATACATATAAGAGCCTTACTCTGATTGCAGCCATATAGTCAGGAGAACATTTCTAAGAAAAGTAATCCCTGCTTTCTCAATGGATATAATGTTAGCCTCATTATCAGGAAACAATACGGGTCTGCTCTTGGTGCATGAATTTCACACTGCCAGAGCTACAATGTGGATCCTTGTGGAAGGTTGTTTCATATAGTTCAATGAATACCATCAGGTCAGCAATTTCCGTAATAAAATAAGGTCCTCAACTCGGCATAATACGATATGATATTACGAGTATATGGGATCCAAGTATAGTAGATTCTAGACTATTTCCAGACTCTTAGCTTAGAGGTACACTCCTTACTAACGCTGTCTTTTATCTGAATTAAGGATATTGCTGTTAATTCTGATTATATAATATCAAAATTTTCAAAATTTAATTTATGAAAACTTGTGGTTCTTATCAAATACAACATAATTTAACTTTACAGTTTTTCAAACAAAATACAGATATCTGCCCGGCTAACAATCCTACTATATTATTTACACTTACAAAAATATGTGAGGCAAAATTGTAAATCATTAATTCTAACTGTTAAGAAACAGCACCAACCAACCTCACTGCAACTATCAGCCGATAGATTAAACAAATTCGGGTTAATAGTGGATTAGACACTTCCATATTTACAGGCCAGAGACATGCTTTACTTCAAAAGCCTCGTATGCCGGCATTATTGTGGACTATTGAGGTTATAAGGAAAGCAGCCGGTTAGTTCACCTTTTCCTCCACATTTGCTTCATTTTATAAAAGACCAATGATTAGTGGTCTCAGTCAATTAACTCAAAATGTATGCTCATTGCATAAAGACACCTACACATTATGAGACTGACAATTTAACAATTATTATTATCATTTCTTTACGTTTTTCTTAAACTGTGGTATATACGATACAATAAAAAGAGGATGTTTCTTTACTTAATATAAATATTATTTGTTAATTGTATGTGATTATCATCACGAAATTATTAATGAATGAATTATTATCAACCCAACTTTCTTCTTTGAACATCTACATAGTACAAAATATGAGGACGAGATTACGGAACATAATTAAATAGATCGGACTAACTTACCAAGTGACGTCCGATCCTCAATTATGTGAAGTAATCTCGTCCTCATCCTAGACCCAACCCTTCCCAGGTAATATTCTTAAAAGAATATACCTACATACTGCTGGTATCCTTTGAAGAATAATTTGTATTTCGCAAGTTACGTTCATAATGATCTGTATTGCCTACTCTAACCCCTTCTCTGAAAGTTGTGTTGTAGAGCTTTGAAACAATGACATTGCCAGTGGTGGACAGATGGAGCTAGGGACGCACCACAGAGAATGAAGAACGCGCTTATCTTTAAACATTGTGACGGCAAGTAGCACAGAGCACGTACTACATAGTACAAAATATGAGGACGAGATTACTTCACATAATTGAGGATCGGACGTCACTTGGTAAGTTAGTCCGATCTATTTAATTATATTCCAAGTGGTTTTTATCTTGTTATCCGAATTAATAATTTTGTTCTTTATGTACATTGATTTCGCCTGAATACAAACAATTTTAAAGATTTTAGAATAATTTCTCACGTGCTCCTGGAAAGTTGGAGAAAAATTGTATTGTTTCTCGGCGTAAAGGTCATACATCCTGTTCCTACTTTTATAAATACCTACAGTAGCCCAATCACTAAATTTACTATTTTTAGCTAGATCTACATACTTAAACTTGAATATTTGATTAAATTCGTTATTTATGTTATTAGACAATGTGTTATATAGTTTAATTGGATCTCTTTGTTGTAATGTTAACTGAGTTTGCATTTTCGAGTGGATTTTTTCTGTAAAAGATGAAATCTTACTTTTAGTTATTGGTCTACATTTTATTATTTGTTTTTTCTTAGTGACTGAATTATACAACGATATTTTTTGTCCGCAGTGGTCTGACTTCAACTTACTGAATATCTGTTTATTTAAAATCTCACAATCTCACAATTAGGTATTTTAACTTAGATTTGTTTTATTATTTAAATGACAACACATCTCTCTTCAGGCGACAGGTTGAAGAAAATTCAATAGAGATGTAAAGAAAAATAAATTATATTACAAACAGGCTTTACAGCAGTAGAGGCAATACCATGCCTTTTTAAAATATTGAAAATTTTAAATTTTATAGGTTGGTATATGAGAAAATTTATATTTTATACTGTTTTGTTTTTTAGGAGTTCGTTTCAAAGGAGACTCAGATCAATAGAACTATTTTTTCCAGATAAATTGGAAAAATAAAGTTGGTTATAAATCGTAAATGGTAAATTGCATGTAAAGAAAGCAATATAAAGCAAATAAATGGTAAAGAAAGCAATGATTGCACAATGACGTTCTAATGGTATGTCACTGATCAAAGGAACTGTCAAAATTTTAGCAGATTACTGCATAGGTCCGTCATTCATTTGTCATTATGTACGAGATTACCCATAGACGCCATTTCTTTCAATGGAGTGTCAGTGGCTGACCATTGGAAAGTCATAATGACGCCATTATATTAGTAGATTACCAAACTTGTCAAAATCAACAATTATGAAATCAATGATAGACTATTCTGACACTATTGTAATAGCAGACTTGGGGCCCAGATGTCGCGTTTTACGCGCGTACCTGCGCGCCAGTTTTTTGGAAGACACTAGTTATAAACATGGAGGCAGACAAAGCAGTTGTGTTGTGGCCAGAGTTTTTTTCTTCTCTTCGGAATCACCAGCTTCGCAAAAAAATGTCGACTATTGCTTCCCAGTTTCTACGTTTTATGACTCTATTAGAATAATCTGGAGATTCCATATCCCATATGCCTACTCTTTTTTCAACCTCATCGATAAAAAGTTCAGTATCAAAATTATCACGCTCCATTTTGAACGAAATTCGACCACTCGCTGCGGAATGCGGATACGCGCGTAGTACTGGACGGAGCAATGGCGCTCGAGTATTTCGACTCGCGCGTCTCTCGCGCGAGTCGAGAGTCCGGCGTGTTGCACGCGTTTTACGCGCGAGTGAGGAAACGCGCGAGAGCATCTGGACGGGATGTATGTAGCTCTAGTATCTCGGTTACGCGCGAGTGACTACGCGCGAGTCGACTCGCGCGTAAAACGCCTCATCTGGACAGACTCTAAGGATTTGGCCTGTGCGTTGATACATCAGTCAATCACTTTTATCTTTTATATCAACTTAATAATAACAACTTACAACTCTTAACATTAAAATTATCACGTACCCAATGGTAAAAATCAATCATTGTAAAAGGGCGGAACTGTAAATTACCGAACATACATTACATGAATTCTGCCTATATTATTTTCTGCATTGTTTGCTCCCAACATAAACTTCCCCAGAAGCCAGCTGTCCCGTATGCTTTGTGTAGCGGGTGGTAACATTTAATAAGGGTTTTAATGTCCTACTTAAATAAGTCGTTAAAACTTAACGACCCAAAAAGAGATGTTTACGACTGATCGTATATTTTCCTATTGTAAGATAACGCTTGATTTTAAAATGGGCTTAACTGTTATGGTTACTATTATTATAATCATTAAAAATTATCATATATCAAAAACTTTATGGTTATCGATTAATGGTCTAAGGTGACTATAGGCTCGGTATAATTAATACTGGTGTTTGAAAACTGGTGCTACAAAACTAACTACATATCGCACCTTCAGTGCAACAAAGTCACCTATATGTAAAATTGAGTTAAGTATGCCAAATTGTCTATGAAAACAAGCGTTTGACGTGAAACTGTAGTGAAAACTATAAACAATTAACAGTATAAATATTTTAACCTACTACAGATAGTAATCCAGTAATATAGAAATAAATGCGAAAAAAAATCTTAAAAGTCCTCTCCTGTAAAATTACAAAATGAGCTGTTGTGACTTTGTTGTACCGAAGGTGCGATAAGTAAGTATATTTACTTTAGTTGTCAGAGCTCATCTTCACATTTGTGTGGTAACTGTCCTAAGGTTTTAGTTGTGGGCTGAAGAAGAATCTAAGTTGCTGATGTTGATGTAAAGTTTGTGTTGCAAAAAAGGATTTTTTTTTATTATTTCTTGATGTTATTATTTATTGTTATTTATTGTCGCGTACCCTAAAATGTGGGGTATCGTTGATCAAAAATTTTATTGGTCTTCATAAGACTATTTTTAGAATTAGCGGCGAAAAAATTCTCAAAAATAGGTTGTACGATGAATTTATAAGGAAAACTATCACGGCTACGTTAGCATAAGTACCTAGTTAATGAGTAGGTAATAGTCGATAAACTTACTACTTCGGAACCATTTGCCATTTGAAAGCACTTGCCCAGTTTTTTGAGATTATGTGACTTGAGTAGGTATATGGCACTGGTATAAAACATGTGTGATGTAACACTAGATAGCATGTAGTTGCTGCTTGGTCAGCAAGCCATGATTGTTGTATGTGATCTAATCTTGTAATTTAACAACATTGAAGAATTGGTGTAGAATTGAAGGACTTGAGTTATTATTATTGAAACTTATGATTATTATTGACACCAAAAGGAGGTAACTTTGGTGTCAAACATAGACTTACTGCAAATGAAACCTGTAAAAAATATCATGATATTTTATGGGGTTTTTGATGATACAGATAGCAAGTTGTTGGGCAGAGTAGAGATGTCTTTAAAAATTGTCACTGGCGGTTCATGAACTCTTGAGACCAGGGTCGTGGGAATGTTTTTAACGTTCAGAATCAACGTTAGGTTCATACGTTTAAGTATTTCCGTGTAAATTGTCATTGCAATCTTATTAAATTGTGTACAAAAGTGTGTTTGAACATGTAGCACAACAAATACGTTTTTATTTATTTATTTATTTATTTATTTATTTATTTTAAGGATTGCCAACGGAAAGTACACTACACCTTAAATCTAGATAGCAATTATACAAATTTATACAAATGCCTTCCCAATTATAGGCAACCACAACTCAATATAAATATTGTTAAGACATGCTCGATAGCTATACAATAATTAAGGAGAAAAAAAATAATAGTTTATAAGTATTAACAAGTTAAAGGTCTGAAAGGTATTTAGAAACAATTTTTTTAAATTTATGTATACTATTGTCTAATATATCTATATCTAGTTTATGAGACCTGGACAAGCAATTATAAGAACGAGTAATTCTTTAATAAGTTTTTAAAAGGACATGAGCTGAACTGCGGCATAGGGGCCACCTGAGGTACCTGATGATAAGTGATATTCATCACCTAATAAGATTTCTTTAACCAGGAGTATCACCGACTAGTTGCCAGCTAAGAAGTTAGTTTTGTTGACGGAGTACCAATACTCCAACTGAAACACCAAAAATATAAAAATTACACCACTTAAAAATGTTTTCTATACCATACTGACTGACATTTGAAATAAATAAAAAAATTGAGCTACAAACTCCGATCCCATAAATCATATTCGAAATAAAATCTATCGTCGAAGAAAAAACGAAAGGTTCTAATCGCTTCGATACGTTTCTAACGCTACCTGTTTTCAATCAGTTTGAAAAAAATGGATGCGTTAGAAAAATATCCGAATGGAAGCGAGATAGTCTGTCAGGAATTTCTTGATACGCAATCTAATAATATTAAAAACATCTTCTATTTTTACCGATAAATAAAGTGTCTATTTGTATTTTTTAAATGATTATTAGTATTCAAAACCTTTTTAATTAATGGAATACTGGAAAAGTATGATAAAGAATAGTCTAAAGATCAAAAAGAGAAATGCATGGTTACATTAAAATATGTCACATAACTAACTCTTATCTTCTAAATCAGCCACTTGCCTACCGTTGACAGATCGTTTCACCGAAATCAGTTGACGAGATTAGTTCACACCTTTTCTGTCATCAATCTTTCTTTTTTAAAACAAATAATCTTAAGTCTCAAAGCGATTTCGGAGAAGGTATTACCAACAGCTCAAACATGTGGCCTGATATTTAATGTTTGTACAAGATTACGCTCTCAAGATTTCACATTTATACTCAATGCTATAGAGTCTGTTTTGGTAAATTTTATTATTACAAAAGCATAGCCTGCACCCGTAATTTGTCACCCTTCATAAGGTGAGGTCCACGCGATATAAATACAAAATTATGACCTTGGGAACTGAGTCTCCTTTCTACGGTGGTGAACAATAAACACGTTTTTACATTCTTTACAAAATCCATTTTATGATGGTCATCAAATTTACCTTCTATGCTATAAAATGCTCTGATAAGGTAACAAAAACCAATTTTGTTAGAATGTTATAAAATCTTTCATCTTGCTTCCTTTTGTTCCTCATTATTCTATATCTAATATTTTTTATTATAGCAGATCTCACAAAAACCTTGCTGTTCTCTGATTTGACGTCATGTTTTGTTACCAAAATTACCAGTGACCTTTGAAACGATAGATCTGTTGTATTGACATTTCGCTCAATAGCAGAGTCCTTTTCTCTTCGAATCAACCAAATTGTATTCACGTATTTCGATTTCAGGTAGGTTTTTCGTTTCTTTCTGGACAAGTCTGCGTTAGGTCCAAGGTTGATGGAGAATAATTAACATCAGGTATCTCGTTTGATCGTTCGTCAGCTATATCAACATAAAACTTGAATAGCTCAACGTCAGAATCTTGAAGTTTTATACGTTCGTCTTTGTATTCACAAATCACAATAATGCTTAGTTACATGCTAATCTAGAGATGACTAAAATATCAAAAAGGGTTCACTGTATTACCACCGCACCGTCTTATTTCAACAGAGATAAATAACACCGCATTAATATTCATGAACCAAAATATATTTGCTTTTGGACAATGCATTAAAGTTCCTTATCCCTTAAGGATAAGGATTGAATTAGATCAAAAAGTTATAGTGAAGAGTCCTATGAGTTGATTTCTTCGTCCTTCGTCATACTAATTTCAGTAGCGTTTTCAAGTCTCCCCTTGGTTATAAATAAAGAATATGATGACATTAAAATACAAACTTAAAGACCCGTTGTTATTTATTTAAGGGTAGTTTTTTAAGGTATCTGTGAACAAGAGACAAAAAGATAATACCGAAATTTAAAAATTTATGTCTACTATAAAAGACATAGAAAGAAGACTTACAAAATTACCTGAGAAAAGTAAATTAACTTTAGTACTTTTAATAAGAGTAATTCGAATATATTGTTGGAGAAATTGAAAAAATAATACTGAATGTAAGAATACACAGACGTGTAAAATAAACTTTTTTTGGTAACTAAAAACCTTGCTGTTTGTTTACAGTTCATGTATCTCATATCTCATAACCATCTCAATGAATGTCTTCGAAAACTCAACAATAGGGTGTGGAACACGAATTAGAATTATTATTATTATATTATCATTGTTCATTGATACCAAACTTTCTACATTGTGACCGTAGACAAAGAAAGCGGAAAAATCAATAGTTATGAATATAGAAATGATCTGGATCACCAGGTCGAGACCCAGTCATCAAATATGTATGTATGTGTAAGTAGACTATATCAACAAGTCGTACCAGTTTGGTATTGACACAGTCTATATTATCGACAAGTAACCGCCCTTGTACCGCACTTCGTTCCAAAAACAAAATCCTAAGTTTAGCAATCGTACCCAAAACAATTGTTACATATGTATGCAACGGGAACCATGTACTGAACTAAATTAAATTGAACTTTCATATCTAACTTTACAAAGTTAATCTATATAGTTATATAGCTTCTATTATTTATTAGTTATATGTATATACTATATAGTTATATAGTAGTATAGGTATATAGTTATATGTATAGTTGTAGAGTCCTGCCTGCTCATCTGCTTAAACTAATGGTTTGCTTGGTAGATATAATGCTCATAGATTTTGCGTAGTATATAATAATGTATAGTGTAGGTAAATAAATATATTTTAAGTCTATTATATTATACAATTAAGATTTCGCATGCCTTAAACATTGCCCTGAAGCGCTCATAGCCCGGCGGTTTGTGTCGATCCTCGGGCGCGGTCGGTATTTGGATGGGTGACCGTCAGAGGCACAAAAAAATATTTAGCGTTTCCGTGCTTCGGAGGGCACGTAAAGCCGTCGGTCCCAGTTGTTATCATAAGATAACAGTCGTTAAGCCATGTCGGAGGCCCTCGGGTGGTTTGAAAACTTCCGACACTCGGGTTGGCCACTAATCTCTCCACCAATTCGCACTGGAGCAGCGTGGTGGAGTATGCTCTAGGCCTCCTCAAGAGGAGAGACCCGTGCCCAGTAGTGGGCCATTAATGAGTTGAAGCCAAACATTGCCCTTGAATCTCAATCTATGGTGTACCTATAACGTCGTGTAGAGTAGCAGATAGCATAAACATGTATGAGTAATAAGTGGAGGTGTATTAAGGTCGTAGCTCATTTATACGACACTGATCCCGCACCGCAACCGCACAACACCGCCTGTAAAGCAAGCAGACAACTCGCTTCCCCGCGCCTACTGCTAGCAGGCTACACGCTTCCCCGCGCCTACTGCTAGCAGGCTCCACGCTTCCCCGCGGCTACAGCTAGCAGGCTACTGCCTTTCACACGTAGGAACAGTGCGGCAACATATCGCTATCTCGCTCTTACATGGAATGCGAAGTATTTCCGTAATATTACAGTATGCTTTCTATCTCTGTCTATGTTTAACTAACATTCTTTACAATTTAATATAGACTAGCTGATTTGGCGAACTTCGTTTTTTTCTAAAACATTTTTTTTTTCTAAAATAAAAGTAGCCTAAGTCACTCCTTGTTACATCAGCTATCTGCCAGTGAAAGTTTCGTCAAAATCGGTCCAGCCATTTCGGAGATTAGCCGAAACAAACAGACAGACAAACAGTGATTGTTGAAACATCTCGCAATCGCGTTTCGCTACTTTCGAGAGTGTGGCCAGGCCCACTAGTGCGGCGGGGCGGGCCGACCTCCATCCATCCGCGCACGTACGCCGTCCGTTAGCGGGCTTCAAGCCAGCAGCCGCCGTGCTAAAGCATGCGGGCCGCTCGCTTACGTGTGCGGTACGCCAGACGTTAACTATTGAGGAGGAAGGTTGCGGTTAGCTTGCTTCCCGCGCGCGGCCTGCTAATTTTTGTTGTTACTGTAAAGTGCACCTACAGAGCACGATTTTAAGTTTATATTTGAATTCTCATACTTCGGTTGGATGGGAGCGGTGTCGTATAAGTCAGCTACGACCTTTAAAGAAAAGATAACAAGATGTCCATTTCAATACACCACAGTTATTTTGTACTCAATGTAGGTGGTAAGCTTGCCTAATAAGGACCTCTGATGTGTATAAAACCTTAACCGATGACACAGGCAATTGTTATCTCCATGTTATGACTGTTAAATGTATTGCGTTGTGCATGGATGTGATTTGTAAATCATTATTCATTACCCATATAGACATGTAGAAAAAAATCTAGGATACGTAATCTACCGATTACGCTTGAAAGGAATAATTGACTAAGCGACATGGAGCTAACTTTACAGGAGAGCAGTTAAAAGTTGGAATTTTTAGAAAAAAATCATATATGTTTTTGTAATCCTCCTATCGACGTTATTTTCACTGTTTTGGAATCCTTATTTTATCATCTATATTGTGGCATATACAACAACTTTTCTAAAAATTCAACTCTTGTAAAGTTAGCTCAATGTCGCCTAGTCAGTTTTTCCTTTCAAGCGTCGATATGTTTTAAATTTCTCATCATACACTGAAAGTTATGTAATTATTAATTCCTTTTCTTACTTTTTTACATAGTTACAGCATAAATAAATAATTAGTAGCGTTGCTTTATGATTTTGCGCTTGAATTTAGGAACCTGCTAAATAATTAATAGTACTTAAGTTATAATACAACTGCTACTACGAGTAAATGAATATTAAAACGGCTTTTCCTTCTTTTTTAAGGATTAAGTTTTTATAAATATTTATGACATTTTACTATTCGTTTTTAACGCTAGAACTAGTAAAATATCTTTGGCTATTTCAGTGGGCAAACACAAAGTACCTACAGCAAAGAGTATGGCTGCAAGTAATTTTGATCTACCTAAATGGCAAGGTCAAGTTTGTTATTGTTAAATACTTCCTAAACATTTTTTGCTATGTATCTGTGTTATTTATGCACAACAAAGTACGTGGTTGCGTGGTCGGTGGTCAGTCGGCACGATTTATTTGTTATCGTTGCAAAACCGATTGGTGGTCAATCATTCGTAACAATGTTAGTTTGTTGCAGTTGTATACTTATAGAACGATCATAACTTGAATGTTGAGTATCTTGTTTAATTTGGCCCACATTTTGATCTCGCGTCTAAGCGCAAATTGTAATCTGATTTTTCGTCCCTCTATCATACCTCATTATCTACGAACATAGGTTGGATAAAGGGCAAATATTGTGTTTAGTAACCCATTGATAGATATCTACATACCTGAATAGATAAATAGGTACCTAAGCACTATAAATTGAGACTTTCCCATGTGACATTAAGATATTTTGCAAGGAATGAAATTGGTGTATTATTATTTATTACAATCTACAATACTTTACGAAACTGTATTGTAGGCAATGATATTATAAGTAAAAAAGAGATTTTTAAACATCATTGATTGTAGGTAATACATTTAAATTTAAACTAGAACTCACAAAAAATATAAGCTTGTAAGACTATTTAGGCCGATAATAAAGAAAAAAATCCCATAAACGCGTAGTACCTACATACCTAACGGTATTAAACCAATTCACTTCCCTCCAAATTGAAAATTGTTATTAAAATGTATATCTCCTTATCCGATCTATAATATAAGAAATCGAGTAATAAAACATGTTCAAAAGAATAAAAAGAGAGTATGCCTCACAAAAAATCCTTTCCACTTGATTAAATTTTATTGATTCCAAAGAGCACAATTAGCTGAGATCGATATCTTTTGTAATATATCTTCTATATTAAAAGGTTACGTAAAAACTTCCCGTATTTATTTTCTTTGTTTTATAGTAACCCACAGATGCGATTTCGTTTTGTTTCTTACCGAGTGATTTTTATTATTTATAATTTTCTAAGACTACTAGTTTTCAAGTGCAGACGAACATTAGGAAGAAATAGATAATTTTATTCATACTTTTTTAGTCCGGATTCAAAAAACTGAATTATTGTCTTATTTTTGCAGGGTTTTAATGATCTATAGAGTACATGACAAACAGGGGAGGTCAGCCACAAAGTTAGACGAAGCTTCTTACACCATAGATCATAGAGAGACACCCAATAACTCTAACATTTATTTCCATTTAAACATTTGATTGGTTTCATAATTACTTGTAGGCAGGGTACACCTACAGGCGCAGGTAGCATGTTCGGGTTGAATTTTCTTTAGGAAACTTGGTCTATTTTATACAATACAAATTTTATTTATTGTAAACATAATATTACAATAAAATCAGTACAATTAGAACACAAATGTACAATTGGCGAACTTATCATAAAAATCTATGTTAATTTTAACTTTTGGCGTACCACAAGGTGGCGTTCTCCACTTCTTTTTGTAGTCTTCATCACTTCGATATGTTCACATATAACTTCTTCCTATCACCCAAGCAGATGAGTTGCTTTATACTCAATCTTCTTTGAACGTGCTGCCCAAAGTTATATTCAACAAACAAAGATCTAACTCGAATTGTTGGAGTAAAAGTCTTGGAGGGTTCCGATTGACTGCTAGAATTGATTATATCCAAAGATTTTTATACATATAATATCATTGATTATATCGTAGACACAGACAGCCAATAGCTCATTAGCGAATAGATACATTTTATCGATACAGTCTAGAGTTAAGCGACTCTACCAACATGATAGTCACATTTAAACTAAAAAAAGAAAGGCCTAATAATTGCTGTATTTTAATCAAATTAATTTACAAGTATAATCAAGTTTTTATTTCTGACGAGATCGTATCAGGAAATGGCAATGCATTATGCAGTCCCATAAATATTCCGTGTTATGTCCGCCCTTTGGTAAAATATCGATCGTAAGAAAATGTCGATGAATTCGATAGTGAAAGTTTAAAGTTCTTATAAAATTATGATGTAACATAAACAAAATCAGTTTTGGAAAGCAGTGATATTTTTTAAAATTTTTATTCTTATTTAGAATTTTTATTTGTACGGTCGAAATTTTACTGTAATTATTCATCTCGTCAAAAGGTTATCTTCTGCACATTGACACTGTAAACGTAAATGAATAATTATTTTTCTTTAATCATATTATAATTTACTTAAATAAATAATGTAGTGATGTAAAAAATGTATTCAATTCTCTTCTCCGTCATCCGTGACCTAAACCCTAACGGCCCAACTCAGAGTCACTAACGGTTACTTAAATCGCTCCTTAGTAAAGAATCACTATACAAATTCCGTACTAAGGAGCGATTTAATTAACCGTTAGTGACTCTGAGTTGGGGCGTAAGTATATAAAATGTTAATAATTATTAAACCACAGCACAGTAACTTTGCAAAAAATCCCAACAGCATCCCGCTTGACTCAGTCAACATGACACATTTGGGGCAGCGATATGAAGCAAACGCACTAAAATAGAACTAAGTACTTATGGCGTTCCTGTCACATATTTCGAATACATTGCCTAATAAACATGGTATGGATAACAAGTTGTCAAACAAAGTCAGTAATGGAGAACTTGACTTACAAAAGTCTTGTGACTTCAAACCGCAGGGGACTACCAGACCTAAATGAACCACGCGTTGCGTATTTTTAGAGATATCTCTTATTAGTCATTTTGCACCCAGCTAGTTTGATTAGGGGCTTGCTTCTTATGTTTCAGCTACCATCGCGTCGCAGAGAACATGGAAAAGAAGAGTTAAATAGAATTAAGGGTAACTTTCTGTTACGCTTTATTATTTTTCTTCACATCATATTTATTTATAGTTTGATAACATACCTATGGCTCTAAAATATGTTTCTTGTGCAAACTACCAAAATTTGTTAATTAATTTTTGTTGATATGCTAGCAATATAAAAGTAAAATTGCTAATAGACATAACTTTGCTTGGATAGAATTGCAGGAAAACAAATGCCATGTTTTATTTTATTTACGTTTGGTGCTATTTTTGCTTGTTGAAGAACATTTGTGTAAACGACGGGGCTATTTTTACTTTTGAAAATTGTCTAAATTTTCTCGACCATACAACATCTTCAGAATTTCTTCAGGTTATTTTCAAATGTGCCTACAACTATGGTAGTCAATTTAACTCAATTTACCCGTTACGAAAACAAATTGCCCAATAAGCTATTAATTAGTATTGTGAAGTAATTTAATGACGTGATACAGTATTAAACAAGATCAATCTACCTTACAACCTCATTGCAACCGCAACGAATGCTTTCCGTGTTGACAATAACAATGTGAATACTGCCTGTGTACCTGGCATTAAACCTGCTTCTTAGTTCACTAACCATGTTATATAGGTAATAGGTATGCACCTACTTAAAAAGTACAATAAAATATTAATAAACACAACCGATATGCATGGCAAGCACCAATAGAATCCAGAAATAAAATCTTCGAATGAATAAGCTTTACATTTTCCTCATTGTCTAAAAATAGTAATATTTGTTAAAGTTATGGAAAATAATGAAAGTTAAAATAAGATTTTGTTTGGTAAAAGTTTTGTTTGGTGTGGTTATGTTTTGTAAGATTGTGTTAGTTAAATTATTTGTTAACTACGTCTGGCGGCATATCATTGTATATTAATAAGTATCTATATATTATTTCTCTGTAAGTGAATTGTAAAATTTTTTTGAGAAATAAAAATCTTAAACCGTAAAATGCATCCTCATCATACTTCAGGAACAGCTGAGAAGGAAGCTAATAAAGCTAAGCCATTACATCAATCATTGGTATATTAGATTTGTTATTAATTCTAAGAACTTAACAAAGACAACCTTGAGAACGTAACAACTGTCAACAAGGAGCTACTCGTACCCTCAGTGGAAAAAAGGCATAAGTTGAAAATTGCAATTTTACAGGAGAGTAAAAGACTGTTAAAATATCAGTAAGTAGTCGAATTTATATTACGATTTCTTGCACAAAACCGTCAAGATTAATGATATGAAAAAATGAGCATATGCAGCTTTTGTCCCTCTTTCCAAACATATTAATAACTAAAATTCAACGTAAGACGACTTATGCTTTTTTTCCACTGAGGATGCGTACTAGCGTCGTATCAAATCGAACCCATCTAAAGTTTAATTGACTAAAGGCGCACTCAACTTAACGTTTACTAACATCTGCAATCAATCAACGAGTATCTCTTACTCGCTAACTGTACTTGTTTTGTTAGTTTGTCTGGTCTGTGCGTCTGTCATGCCAATTGCAACCAGACTGGAGTAATTCATGTTATTAACCCTTACGAAATGTCAAGTTGAATATGCCAGTATAATCTATTTAGCAATTATGTTCGTTATATATCCACAAGAGCTAAGACTTTGGAATATTATGGTAAGAGTACTTACTATTTTAGCGCTAAAAATTATAGTTTTACGTTTCAACAAATCAAAGCAATCATTAAGTTCAATAAATTAATACTATCAAAAACAGAAAATCATTCGTTCGTTCATTCGTTCATTTCAAAAACAGATTTGGTGTTCCTGGTAAATTACCATAGCGTGCCGGGCAGTTTTAGAAAAACTAACAATGGATAAATATTATCCACAGATCATTACGATTAAAATTCCAAGTTTCGCGTACGAATCAGCACTGAATAAAACATGTAGGTATTGTGTTGAACATCCCGATGCCACGTGGGTAATTTTTTGTCGATGTTTTTGTTTCGCATTCCTATCAACGGCAACGGTCAAAAAAATCGTCCGTTTACAACCCAATTGTAATAAAGATCACGTATATCGTTGGCAAGACTCAAGGATATTTTGGACGAGTCTTCGCTTTTGGGGATATTGATAGCCCTAAGCAAATTTAAGATTTTTTGGTTCAGACTTGGGTCTTTAATAATTAAATAGGTGAATATCAGAAACGTGCATTTTTTGTAATTTTGGTGGCGAAATTTTCTCTTCAGTTTTCGTGAAAAATAAGTACCAGGTTACCAGTATTAAATTTTTGTGGTGAAATTTTCTGGTACTTATACCAGGTCTTCATTTTTCACGAAAACTGAAGAGAAAATTTCGCCACCAAAATTAAAAAAATGCACGTTTCTGATATTAACCCAAATAATACTTTGCCAACTAGGAATAGGCTTAAGATATTGCTTAAGATACTCGTAACAATATGGCTGGTGGAAAATTTTCCGGTGTCTTATAATAGTTTTTAAATTAATTTGGAACTGGAAAATATGTATCAGTTCTTTGACTTCATTACTTTTAGGACAATAATTTGTGAGTTCATGAGTTCGCGAAGCTTCCTAGTAATGCAAAACCCGCATCATATTCTTCGTTTGTAGATGTGAGTAAAAAATCTAGCAATACAAGCAAAACACATCGTCAATTAATGCGACTATATTTAGCTTCAATTCAAACTCAACAAATGAGTTAATCTTAGTCTTAGTCATTGTTTCATCTTGATATGTCATTTATTTCATTACGAATACTTATGTTCTTTGTATCGAATACCAAATGTTAACATAGAATGAAGGAAAAAACTACTATGCATGGGAACACGCTTCAATAACGTTTTTACGTTTTTATATTTGTTATTGTACCTGTATTTTTTCAAATTTTTGTTAGAAAACCATTAAGTACTTATATTTTTTACAATTTAATCCACAGAAAATCGAGGCTAGTGACTGTGGGTTTATTACACACCAAGCGTTCTTATCGTTAAAATTATCGTGTGTGAACGGAAAAGCAAATGAAATTGTAATGTATTTTTAATGCAGAGATTTAAATGGTAACTAATAGATAATAATAACATACTATAATTAATTTTAAAACACCAAGTAGGAAGAAAGATGCATACCTAATGTAAACATTTCAGTTATACTTATTCAATTCCATTTTCATTCAATTACGTACCTACTTAGGGGAAGTAAGCCCAAGAAGGGTACCTTAAGGCAAAATTAAAATTTGAGCATGTTAATAACATAATTTCTAAAGACTTAAGTTGATGCGTGTAAGGGAGTTTAGTATAGTTTGATAAAATTAGGTCATATTACTTAAAACTACACCAGCAAAATTATTATGAGCAATTAACATAAACCTTCAAAAAACTCATTTTGCCCGTAGGGGGGGCCTAAAATGGGTACTGGCCTCGGGCAAAACGGAAGGCCGGCCTAAGATGGGTGGGAAATTGAAAGAAGCTAGTAGAATTGAAAGATTATGTGTTTATACTATTAAATAGAACAATAAATATTTGCAAAAAATTTAATCAATTCAAATTGTGTAGGACTTTTAAAAAATTGACTTACTCAAAATGTTTTAAAAGTACATAAAGCTCTCGAACATTTCTACGTTAGCTACATCATAATACCACTTATTTTCTTTGCTTCTATTTTTATTCTTTTCTATTCAAACCTCGGGGGTCCTAAAGAAAGTAGCAGACGCCTCTATTTAGGAGTGTTGCGGTCTATGACCTTATACGGAGCTCCCGTATGGGAAGAAGAGCGGACTGATAGAACCATCGCCCTTTTAAGAAAACCTCAGAGGGTGATGGCTATCGGAGTCATTCGAGGATATCGCACCATCTCCTTCGAGGCAGCGTGCGTCTTGGCGGGATGCTTTAGCTTCGTTATATGATTGGCGATCAGATCCGGGCCCGGTGTATTGTACGCTCGCTAAGAGAAATGGAAGAGTGGAAGTTCCACGCTCAACAGTCGGTGACTGAAAGGTGGAAAAAGCAGCTGGCTGAACTCAAGAGCCGGATGTTGGACTGTCGAGGCTGTCCGTCTTATCCTGGAGGATTGGTTGGACAGTCAACATGGGTTGTTTACCGTCCGGCTCATACAGGTGCTCACCGGACATGGTTGTTTCGGAAAGTACCTGTGCCGTATAGCTGGAAGGGAACCGACCACCAGGTGCCACCATTGCAGCTGCGTCGAGCATACGGCGCAACACACATTGTTAGCGTGCCCAGCCTGGGAGGACGAGCGCCGTGAACTCGTCGCAGAAATGGGGGACGATCTCTCGCTTTCGACCATAATAAGAGCAATGGTCAGAACCGAGAGGTCTTGGGATGTGGGACTTTCCTTCTGCGAGGAGGTTATGTCGCAGAAAGAAGCTGCGGAGAGGGAGAGGGAGATATCATTTAACCTCCAAATCCGCAGCCGGAGAGTAGGACGTCGGAAGAGGGCCTACCAGGCCCTTCTCCGTCCTCCATAAATTGATGTCTTGACGGTGGACACGGTGTCAGCCTTCAGTAAAATAAAGCCTCGAGAAGGTGCGCGCGGTGTATGAGCCGCGTGCCTTGTAGTGAAAAAGGGATGGTTAAACTCCACATCCATGCTGAGAAAGGGATCTCAACTCAAAAAGGACCAGCGCTGTCAGGCTCGCGGAAGAATGCGAGAGCGTGCCCGTGATCCTGACCGACGGTGTAGAGGAGTACACCCGTGGTGCTTAGCCAGTAGGAGTCCGGCATAGCCAATAGTATTCATGGCATCCATGTGGATTTCCCCACGTAAAAAAGGGGCAAAACGAGTAGGTACTCATTTTGCCCTGCCCATTTTGCCTTTTAGCTAGAAGTTTGCATTATTCGAAAAATAACCTTCAAATATTAACTCTAAATCCGTGTGTTGAGTATGAAAATATACTTGAATAAGTTTATTTCGATACTGAATCAACACTATTAGACAGACATTTAAGCCAAAGCAAAAATCAATCTGAATTTACCTTGCAATTTTTTATCGAAACAGACGAAAAAATATTTTTGGTCACTGCGCAGGTGTTTCTACTAGCTTCGTTTTTTAGTCACTGCCTCAGATGGAGCGGGATGCGGAGCGACTGTTGCACTGTTCGCAGCGAGTCCAGCGTTCAATTTGACGATGTCGCATTGCCTACCCTTTTTAGGCTGGGTACCCGTCTTGGGCTTACTTCCCCTACATACATACTTTTTATATTTCACTTACAGAGCTCTATCGTGGGTCTCAAGATAAATATCACCGAATTAAATAGGTCACATAATTATGAAATCATTGTAAGGTCATCTAGACTTTTTGAAGACTTTTGTTGTGGACTCGCCATGACCACTTATTCAGACTTTTTTGTTTTTTTTTTATTGAGTCGGGGGATTTTTAAATTTTTAATTTAAGCTTTATCTAATGTCTTTCTTGCCTGGCCGGCAACGCATAATTGATGCCTTTGGTGTTGCTGATGTCCATGGGCGACGATAGCCACTACCATCAAGTAAATCGTCAGCTCGATTGCTGGCTATTTCCATAAAAAAATATATTGTATTCAAAAATAGCAATAAGTGTTTCTGTGGCGCTTCGAACCATTTTCCCAAATCGAGGTATCGAGACAAGGCCTCCTTACTAGAAGCTACATAAACATTGTCATAATTTAATAATTTTGTATAAAAAGTGTCTACTATGGTTCGTAAAAAAGATTCAAATTCAAATTCAAATCATTTTGATTGCGTGACAAAACGATACCTCTGCCATCAGGAGCGTTTAAATCTTAAATATTGCCTGTAATAACACTCATGCGTTTAGGGTCGGCCATTACTTTCCCTGCGACCAAATTACACGGAGATTAACTAAATGGCCGCCAAGTAAAAACTGATATCTTACGTATCTGTATAACATGACTTTAAGACCAAGGTAGGAGGTATGTTTGTTCGTTAAATGATTTAAATATCTAAAAAAAAAGTATGTTTCTTTTTTTCTAGAAATATACGTATTCATGGTTGTTACTTACTCGGCGAAGTCATTGAGGGTTATGATTTGAGCCAGTTCATGCATGTATTATAATATAATTCGATACTTAGTATAGTTGTTTAACACAATATCATCAAAAAAAATTAAGGTCCCGTATGTCAAAAGTAAATGCTGTTGAAGCTTTCGATATCAGCTTTTCAGAGTACGGACAGGTTTTATAAAGTTTTAAGGACTCTTGTATGACATGATATGAAGTTGGCAAACTTAATTTCTCTATTTAAATAAAAACCATAATATTCTTGCTTAAATCCTACTTCCTACCACTACTACTACTACTACTAAATATTGCACATAGATGTGAAAGTCTGAATACAATATATGATTGTTACACTTCCACGCAAAAACTGCTTAACGTTCTACATACAATTTTGCACATAGGTAGACCATGATTTGCAGTCATAAGGTACATATTATCCCAGAAAACGTGGGCAAAGCCGTGGGCAGAGAACTAGTTATATTAATAGTTATATATTAGTTTTGTTAGGAACAAACTTGAGGTAAACAGGTGTATATGAAGTTCCATTTAGAATCGGTGAATTATGAGCATAAGAACGTTAGCCGACGACTTTCTCCTACAATTTCTCACTTTCATGCTCAAAGTGCGTTTTATCTCGGTTCAATGCCAGTACATTGTCAACGTACCCTATCATTGCGTAACAAACTCGTAAACATGGCAACAAAGAGTGTTTTATGTCTCTGGTAACATAGAATAAGAAAGTAAATGCAACTGTTTACTTTTTGAACTTACCCAGTGGAACTACGTTAATAAGTTACCCCAAAACGCGTCTATCATAATTGTACAATCAATATAAATGATTTCCACGTTAATACCTGGACAAGGTAATACAAATATTATTGGATCAACGAAGGCCGTCCATTCACAAACAAAACCCTAAACTTATGGTGAACGCACATATCGCTCATCTAGTAATATAATGGCACATCTGCAAAAAAGTGCATAATCTACATAGTAGCAAATATGTATTATGGTCTATACTAGTAACCAAACCCATACAATCTGTAAAAAACGTAAAAAGAACCCATAAATTAATTTTAAACATATATCCGCACCGTACGCGCCGTATTCGTATGAAATCATATGAGAGCCCAATGCGAATGACATAATTATGCGACCGCGTACGGTGCGGACAATATATTATGTGCGTTCAGCATTAGCCTGATTTTGGACCATTCAATTTTACAGTTACATAAATACTAGATAAGATATAAACTGTTCCGTAATCTTTAGTACGATTTATTCAATTTCTCACCGGAAGCAACATTCCGAATTGCTAAAATTTACAAAAGTGACAGGAAGACCTATTGTTAGATATTATGAGCACAACAGAACTAATCTTCATCTGAATTGCGTCAAATTACGGGTCACCGTTGACCGGCACCGAAACATCACGCGGATTTTTTTGGTAACAAAGAACTAAAGCTTCTGGAACATTATTATTTTTTAACGTTGTTTTCAATAGACTACGCTAATACCAGTGATAAAAAAATTAAACTAATCGTTTTGTAATGTTTCGTTAGCTCAGTTAAGGTTTATTAATGTTTTATGACCAACAAAAAAAAAATTACTTATGCTTTTTTGTTGGCAAATATCCTGTATGGAATTTCCAACTAATTTTACTATAATTTACTTTATTTATTTATTTTATTACTTAATATTTTGTTTGTGCAAAATATTCGTTATTACGTAGACAAATATCTACTAGAGATTCAAATCATCTTGAACTTTATCTAAAAGCAAGTTAAGCATTTACTAAACGGCTATTCTAGACGCGCTATATCCCCCTGTCAAAAGTCCGTTCAGCTGTAGGGTAATTACACACGCGACGGCAGGTAATGCGTCGCCTTCTACCATTATTATATCATTAAGGCCCGTTACACGCTGACGACCGCAACTGGGCCTTTAGATATTATTGTGGTTTTCATAACCCGGTTATCAAAAATTGGAGATATAAATTATTCTTTATTAATAACGTTTATCATTTATGAATAAAAAATTAAAACATAAACATGCAATAACATAATTATACGTTTAATAAGTGACCAATATAACGAATATTGAAATATAATATTTTTTCCATTAATACGTGACAAGGAAAATATGCGTTTGCTAATATGTCAAACCGTCATGCGTAATGTTGAATAATATAAAGTTATTATTCATGAATTCTATTCATAATTATGTATCTAGCTAAAGTAATTAATATGTATGTATATTACGCTACCACATTGCAATGCCACTGTTTTGTGCTAATTTCAATGTATTGCAATCACATTATCAATGTAGGTACCTACAAACCTACATTTTTAATAAAGTAATCTGTCGAATTATAATCAAAATAAAAATACTATAATACATAACATAACTATACGAAAAATCTAATCGAGTTAAATAAAACTAATTAATAAAATTAATATTTTAAAAATACTTCAAAAAAGCGAGTAGGTTAATCTGGAGCCAAGCCAATTAATTAATTATATTAGCCAACATGCACGTATACTTGTTCTTGCCATGTAATACCGCATTACGATATTTAAATTAAAAACCAGAACGTGAGGACCTAATGGGCTGATGATACTTAACGGAAAAGGGCTCCTATAGTCGAAGGCTTAAGCGAATCGGCCTTGAGGATCGGGTAACCACGTGTCCGCTTGTGTACACACGACGAAGGGAAGAGCCGGTTACACCACACTGGTTTCGAAGACTTTCGTGAGCAAAATTATAAATAAATAGATAAAAATAGATAGATATATATGATAAATAGATGTTATAAATAGATATATATGATATATGACACTTTTTAACTGTTTGCTTCCTTGTACCATGCTGTCTCAAAGTTCAAACCAAGCTTAAACTCCAATGTTTTCGTTTGCATTTTTAAGGCCTTTTTGCAAAAGCCAGTAGGGTAGTATTCACAGATTTTAGACTCGAAGAAAAGGGAACAAAACATTTTTTGAGTTTGGGAGGTTTCCGAGATATTGAGGTTCGACATATGGAGGTTTTACTTTAATAAGAAATCCATATCTACATTTCACTTAACAAGTATAAATGAAATGAAAATAGACAACAACAAAAAAACAAGTTAGCTGTATTATAGCTATATGCTTAACGCTGCTATAGGCATTTTAACATTACTGAAACATTTAGCAACAGAAACCAACTGACTTACTTAATGAAGCATTTAAATTTCAATTATAAATAATTCACATGTAATTTTGTGTTATTTTATTGTTTGTGTTTCCCAATACAGAACAAACGAAAGTGTTTCGTAAGCGCTGCGCACGCGACTGTACTTGAATGCGCCAGCGCGGCGCAAGATTGTCACGTAGGGATGCACGATATACATCGAAGTTCGATGTAACACTCGATGTAATGTATGGAAACATCGAATTAATCCGATGTTTTTTGCGATGCATCGAAGAGGCAACCCTAATCACAAAATCCATCATTAGGCCATTAGCCTAATGTTCAAAAGCGTTTCCTTAGTTTTTGAACATCAAATTCACTGCCGATGACCTTCTTTTTTAGTCCCAACGCTACTAAAAATAAAATCAGTCGTTGTATAAAAACATCGATGTATTTTTTGAAACATCGATATCACATCGATGCCACTATGCGATGCATTGCATCGAAAAAAACATCGATGTTTTTTTTCAATGTGCATCCCTATTGTCACGTAGTCGTAACGTACAACAACAAATCCCAACGGATATTCTTCAAGTAGGTATTTCACAACAACCATAAATTTTACGCACACCTCATTCTAAGGCACACCTATTATTTTGTTAGTTGGGAAAACACGATAATAAGTAAAATAAGCAGATATTTACGACTTACGAGTTGTCGTAAAGACGCGTTGCACTTGTAAAGTTATTTAAATACCTGTAAATTATAGTTTTATAATACCTATAAGACATGATATAATGAGTAATAGTTGGTAAATTTACTACTTCGGAATTCGGAATCCTACATTGCGCGTGGCCTGACACGCACTTGCCCGTTTTTTTTTAAATCTGGCACTGTCACTTATATCATCAGCTTAAGTTGACGAAGACTTTTTTGTGTCGAGTAAAAAAGATAAAATCTCTTTATAAGCCCTATCTTTTGTCATATTTTTAGGTAAGTACCCATTAAAGGATTTTATCGTGGTACGACCGTTGTAGACGCACATAATTTATGAACGACACAACCCATAATTATCTCGTTGGAATGCACAGGTGAAAATAATAATTGTTTACCTATAAGTATTAAAATTAAAACACCTCCAATAGTTTTGTTTCCTAAACTAATATTATAAAGAGGTAAGATAATAGAGCTACGACGCTACAAACAAACTGACACGCAGATTCACAGACACATAGACAAGTGAAACATAAAACACCCCTCTTTTTGCGTCAGGGGTTAAAAAGTATAATAATAAACTTAAATTAGTTTAAAATTATTTTATTTTATTATTGAAAACAGAAAGCCAACCTGGTAATATACAAAGCAAGTGCACTATGTATTACTTAATAATGAATAATACAATTGTACATATTGTACTTTGTTTGTATTTTGGTTAAGACAACAATGAGCATAGAGCAGGAGCATAGAGGTCCACAAAGAAAAGGTCTCATCTCGTTATTCAAAAGCTTTGAATTACATACATATATTCTTTGAAAGTATGTACATATCGACGCTTAAAAGGAAAAATTGACTAAGCGACATTGAGCCACGCCGCAATGCCAGGTTTCACAAACACCATATCGATACCTGGCAATCGTCCACCGTAAGATTTACACGACACTTCCTACCGCGTACGTGTAAACTGTGGAACGATCTACCACCGACGGTGTTCCCACGGTGCTACGATATGGGGACCTTCAAGAAGCGGGTCTATCACTTCCTTCTAAGCCGGCAGCGCACTGGTGGCGCCTCTAGTGTTGCGAGTGTCCATGGGCGACGGTGACTGCTTACCATCAGGTGGCCCGTCTGCTCGTCTGCCTGCATATTACATAAAAAAAAAGCGACATTGAGCTAACTTTACAGGAGAGCAGTTTAAAGTTGAATTTTTAAATAAGTTGTTGTATATGTCACAATATAGATGATAAAATAAGGATTCCAAAACCGTAAGAATAACGTCGGTAGGAGGATTACAAAAATATATGATTTTTTTCTAAAAATCCCAACTTTAAACTGCTCTCCTGTAAAGTTAGCTCAATGTTGCTTAGTCAATTTTTCCTTTCAAGGGACGATATCTACATATTTTATCTATGACGAAGGCAATTTTTTTTACTTTTTATAAATTAGTGCTTGACTTCAGTTAGTTCAGTTAATGACTTTAAATAGTTAAATTATGGTGCTAAGACGAACTAACCTAGTTGGAGCCTATTCACTCTTGCCTTGAATATGCTCAAATGCCTACTCTATTAACATTATAATATAACAATAATAAGCCCACAGGGCAACTTGTGGCGAGCTGTGGTGAGTAGCGACACCATGGACCCGAGTGCTCCCGGGGGTTCGACCTTTTCTTATCTTCAAGTGAGGATCGAGGAACAGGCCCCCACCTCTGTGCTTGCCTTAACCGGCCGGCCAGAGTGGAGTCGCTAGAGCTATATGCTCGGGGGTGAAGTGTCTAATGGCGTAATAACGAGGAAACCCGCTCATGGGGGTTCAATCCCTCCTAGATGGTGAAATCGGTGCCGCACCTCTCTGCATCCTTCTAGTTGCTCACGCCAATGTTGCCCCCAGGCATGCGCCGCTTTACGGGGGCCAATCTAGTGAGTGGCGAGCCACCACCTGCCATATTTTCAGTTGTTATACAGTCTGAACGGCAGGTGTCCATAGTTTCCCATAACCCAGAAACCAGTCCCTCGGAATTTCATCCCAATAGCCCAGTATTGGTATAGATTTTTTTTGTTTTTGTAGATTTTAAATAGATGTTGTGCACACGGTGGGGACTATCTTCGGGTGTATCAAATTGTGCAATCGAGGGTAGTATCCACCTTGTGTCCCACACAAGCACTTCATTAATGTTCTCAAAGGGGCCTCTGCGTGTTGGACCTGCACGCAAGCCTTCCAAAATACTGGGTCCGCTTACATCTTGGACCCGAGATACAACTTGAGATACATAATAATAACATTATACCACAATACTGATTGATCGAAAAGTTAATTTTTCCATTGGTGTTTTCCTAAAACAATTTGTAAAGCGGTTCACATTAAGAATTGGCTAACCTATACTTAATAAACATTTTGTCTACAGCAAGGTTCGTATTTCAATTCATTGCGTAAGTAAGAACGTGGAAATATGAATGATAGTGCTGTTTTTGCGTTAAATTTCTAACAAAAAAATAATATAACAAAACAACAATAGCTACAATCTTCTTGATAAGTGAGAAACTAACGTGACTTAAACTTCTTTTATATTATTCAGACTTATCGCAAAGTTATGAATTTTTTATCATTAGGCATAGTACACATTCGTTATTTCTCATTCATAAATATGAATATCCAAAATTCTTCATTAGATTTTCATTAGAATACGGACAGTATTTTACATGTTTAGCACTCCGACAACAAAGTTAGCATTTCAAGGTATGTTTAGAAGTCTCCTTTCAACGTATCGTGCTTTGTTGAACGGCATTTTTTAAACAATGGGCATCAAATAGAATGACTCAATGGCTAAATCATGTCAGCAATTTAGATAAGCTTTCTCGAATATAAAATAATCAAAACGATAATCCCTCGTTTTAAATCTAGCCTAAACTCTAGTAAGGCATACTAACATAGGAAAAGCCTATGAGCTTATCTTGCGTTTGCTCTCCATTTTTAAATCAAAACCCATGAATAGTAAAATAAATGCGTCTATAACCGCGTCTAGAACTCTTGCCAGTTTGACTAAATTCAGTAACGTGTCTTTATTATAAATTATAATACCTATATTTTACAATTTCAATATTATACTTTTACAATTTAATCTTATTTTTATAATTTACAATTTACAATCATTGAAGTATAATGTCATAGAACAGACATCTCGAACAAAATGTGTGTCCCGCCCGGGAAGTTCGATTTTCAAAATTAGACCCCGTTCTCCTTTCAAAATCGAAGGAATCCATTGAAGATTGAAGCCACGTGGCGCCAATGCATTGGAAGATACATGGTGTTCGCGGTGTCGGTTCTATACGCTAGTATTTAGTAATAATACTTCAATAGATTGTAAACTATTTTCTGTTTTAAAGTGCCTTTTAAATTTTGAGTTTCATATACATAATTCTGTATGGTAACCGCAATTTGTGTGTATCCGGGTGTATACCTGAAAATAAAGACATTATTATTATTATTGTTACATGGAGTAGAAGAAGAGATCGCCCAGGGAGAGCAAGTATTGTTTATTGTTTGCAAAACGTGCCATATGGCACGACTCGACGCCGACTTTTGTCATTTTCTGAGCCAGCGGCACCAAACTGTGCAAGTGTTTATTTATGCTTGTGTTGTACAAAGATAATTAAAAAATATAGATACGTCATGCCCTTACAAAATCAAACAAAAAATCTGTTCCTAAAAAAGCTACAACACACTCACGTTTATCTTTTGTTTCACTACACCAATCACACTACAATAATACACGAAGGCATTTTAACGCTGTATATCATATGATCATATCTCAAGCACTTCTGTCAACAAAAAAAGCGCGCTTATCGTTTTGTATTGACAGAGCGACTACAAGCAGACGAGGTCAATTGACTGCTCTTACGATCTTCATCTTCGGCGCACTAATCTACCTCCTTTTTACTTACAATATCATTGGTGTTGTATGGTACAGTATAGTATAGTGAGTTCAGTGGTCTATTCACAATGAGATCAAACGTAATACTCGTATAGTAGGTACTTAGTACTTTGCAATTAATCCGCCATTATCATGAATGATGGTAGGTATACTCGTATACCTACTTAAGTCATGGGTGGCACTCCCCTCCCCTCACAAAGGAAATATGTAGGTATATGCACAAAACTATTTATCTCGGTATACCAACATACATACAAGCTGCAATACGTGCTTGACCCCAAAACGGAACATCAAAGACACCGAACATCTAATTAGATGTGTATCAAAGACTAAAATGGTTAGTGCAAAATCACAACTTTAGTCTCAGGTTGAGAGCTGCTGTATAACAGACTTTGTATTAAGTTGAATGTCTCATACAAAATTTAGCGTCATGTCAGCATTTAGTATCAGCATCCATTCATAAGTCCACGTGCTAGTGACGTAATTAGTCGACTTGCAATAATTATTGTAATTACAAATGAGTAATATTTTAATCAACCTGATGTTTCCTATGGAGTCACGGTCAAGGTTGATCTTGTTACATAAACGACAAATGACTAACAGAAGAAAAACGAAAGAATAAGCGATTTTTTCACTATCGCTATAATTAATTTTCGATTGAATGAGTATTTTTCGGAAATTGAATTTTGTGAATTTGTTTTTTTAATGTATCACTCTAAAAAATTTGTTTCATTGTTTGGTTCGTGACTATGATACGATTTCAAAACAAACGAATGCTACTATGCTAATTTGAACCAATAATACGTATGTAGGTTATTGCATTAAAATTAATTCAACACATTAATTGAAAGTAGTACGGTCATTCAACATTACTATGCACTTCAAATGGAGCAAGTAAGACAATGTGTAAATAATTGTGCGCAATTAACAGGTCTGTGTCAAAACATGTGAAAACGACGCTCCAATTTTAAAAGCGACCGAAAATGATTGTGCGTTTCGATCCTACGCACTATAATTAGGCATTATAATGACTGGAAAATGCACCTAAGTGATATATTGAATGTATGTACCAATTTCAGTGGCTACGTCTCAATAAAATCTTCAATTTTGATGCGACTACAATTTTATTAATTTTGTGTTTTTTGCTATTTTTAGCAATAGTAAATAGAGCGGAAGAATGAATCTCAACGCGCCATATTATCGTCACCGCACTAAATATGTATTTAGCTTTTTTCACGACCTCGTTATGATAATAAACATAATTGTTAGTAACGCTAACTCTTATCCGTGTTACACATGCTATACATAGCCACCATCAGGCTCAAATAACTCGCTCATTACTAGTAGCAATTTGGATTTTTTTTTGCCCTAATTTCGTAATTACAATGTAGAAACAATATCGTAACTAGTAATTATATAATTACGTGTTAAGAATGTTGAAACTTTTTGTCATAATTTTAATGTAATGATATCTGTAGGTACCTACTCTCTCTATACTTTTTAGTTTTGTTGCAACATAGTACTACAATCCAGTAAGAGATGACGCCACCTAAAGCACCTTATTTCTGTATCACGATTAAAAAGTTTTTTACCTACCTACTTCTAAGACTTGAACTTAAAACAAACGCTTCTCATAAACAGATCTTATTTTTGATCCTTTGACTTTTGCATTGATGACCTTTGATGACCTTTACATTAAGCAAAATTAAAGAACATAATTAAAAAAAAAAATTAACTAAGAAAAGAAAAAACTTTACCAACTAACACAATTTAAATGCTATTTTTTTCCGTGAAACACGTGTTTGACAAACTTTCAATCAAGTGCAAAGCGGTCAAAGTTTCCGTCAGGGTTAAGTCGGGTATGTTTCGACAAGGAAACGTGAAAGTGTGCCATCGCTAATGCATGGCGGAACAAACTGTAATGCACAAAGTGCCACGCTCGGCCACGGGTGAAAGGTGTCACAACTGTCACTCAAACGTATCAATGAACGATCCATTTCACAGTACTTGCCGCTTCTAGTTTCTCTATTGTTGTGGCTGTCGAAGCTCAGCTGGTGAAAACAGTTGTCATGGAAAGTCAATGAAGTAACATTTAACAATGGGTCAATTTACGAGATCGGAGTTGTATAATTATGTCAAAAACAACAGTTTTATGTTTTTATAATATATTGAAGACTGAATGTAGAGATTGTAGAGCAAATGCTAGAGAATAACATTACCTCCTTAAAATCAAAATTAAACTATAAAACCATCATTATGGTTTTATAGGTATTTTTTATATTTAATTTAATGGAATTTAAAATGGAATTTAATGGAATTTAAAAATTCTAGTTCTTTTACTATAATAACTATAATTAATTATTCAGTAATACCTACTTCCTACATCAATCAAAATAATGTAACTTGATGTTTTGTAGTAATAATATAATCATTCATGGATTTCCATCCTCTAAAAGGATATGGGAAATACTCACGATAACATGCCTACAGGAAATGGTCTGTAAACAGATAATTCGTGTTATTCATCATAATAATATAATTATAGCGTCGAAAAAAATTACGATTTGATATATGCCACCGTATACACAGTTATAAAGAAAAAAAACACAACACTATCGTCAAAAATTCGTATTTGTTTATCCTTTGAGCAGGTAAACGAGCAGACGGGTCACCTGATGACGGGACATTAGCGACACCAGGGGCGTCATCAACGCGTTGCCAGCCAAGGAGATGACGATAGACCCGCTTCTTGAAGGACCCCATGTCATAGCCTGGAGGGAACACCGATGCAGGTAGCTTGTTCCACAGTTTACTACTATTATTACTACTGTTATTACTATTATTATTTCTCCATGGGGTTCGTCTGGATAGCTACCACCCTTGAGCATGAGCCAGCCGCCAAACGACTTGTCGTGTTCCGGCTGGGGGCTTGAGAGCCAGTTCTTTCTTTTTTTTAGTACACACAAATAATTTGAAGAATAATTACAAAAGTAAGTATATTTAGTACTAGAGCACTGCTTATTACTACTCCTTACTCTTTCTTTCTTTTTCTTCTCTCTTTCTTGGCCGGCAACGCATCAGTGATGCCTTTGGTGTTGCTGATGTCCATGGGCGACGATAACCACTTACCATCAGGTGGATCATCAGCTCGTTTGCCGGCTATTTCCAAAAAAAAAGGTATAATTCCCTTTTTGCCAATCTGTAGTAAATAACCGTTGCTGCATTTTCCTCTTAAGTAAACAAGGATAGATCCACATTTCTCATCAACAAATTGATATGACTCCGTGGGTCTAAATATCTAGTAGTCTACTAGATCTACTAGTAATAGATTTTTAACAGAATAAAAAAAGTGGTCGAAATTCGTAGCAGTTAGTAAAATAAAATCTCAATAGTAGACATTGAAGTATAATGTCATAGAACAGACATCTCGAACAAAATGTGTGTCCCACCCGGGAGGTTCCATTTTCAAAATGGAACCCCCGTTCGATTTCAAAATCGAACGAATCCATTGAATATTGAAGCCCAATGGCGCCAATTCATTGGGACTTATATCGTGTTCGCGGTGGGTTCTATACGCTAGTAATAATACTTCAATGACAGTAGATACAATTTTACGCAATTGCACAGTAGTATCATGCATATAATGTACTCGTATTATAAAAATACACATTACTCAATTGAGCTAACATGCGGGCTGAGGTGTTACCAATGCTTTCACTTCTAATGCTCGGTACAACATAGTTTAATGACATTACTGTAAATAAACTTAAAAATGATAACAACAACAAAGTATTGCTTTCTCGAAAATCAATACAACGTTTTATACGCTTCGAACTGACAACAGATTTGACAATTAGATATATCGAAACATGATCGAAACCAAATGATTCCTTTGCGAGTAACGCCAAGAAAGTAAAACTTTTTACGAGGGTACAAAATATGTACGCTGTTTTAATTCTGTCATGAAGCACTTTATTCAATATCATATTTTCGGTCGGTATTTTTTACACATACAAAAGTATACACGCTGTTTTAATTCAGTTATGAAGCACTTTATTAAATATTTTCGACCGGACCTCTGTGATTATTAAAGTTTTCAGTAACAATGCAGCAATGGTATAAAGATTTATTTCCAAGACTTGTAGCGAATTAATGTTTAAATTAGTTAGACCCTGTAGCTTAGTTGTATAGAACCTGTAAAGCGAGGGGTCCCGATTCTAGTTCAGGTCATGTGTACCTGTATGACAGATAAATTATTCTTTGGATAGTGAATATTTGTATCTCTTATTTGTATGTATTCATGTCTCCCGCATCATATTAATAATCCTAGTACAAGACAGTTAGTGTGTGTATATTTTTGAAGTGAAAACTTTTTTAGTCGCGTTGGGAATTTTTGTGATGGGAAAAAAAACCATTAAACTCGTGACACTGTTACCGTAACCGACACCTCTGTATATAGTAAGTATGTACAGTGAAACCTGGTTAATTGGGATCTCAAGGGACCAAGACATATGTACCAATTATTGAGGGTTTCCAATAATCCAGTTTTCCAATTAAGCAGGTTTAAAATTATAGTTGTCTCAATTACAGAGGCCCCCGCTTACAGAGGTCGAAATGTGCCGTTATTCCATTTGTAGAGGTGGAAATGTTAATGTTTAATGCGTATTTTTGGTATTATGCATTTAATGTAGATATGAATGTGACCTGAGACCGAATTTTCTCGTTGTTTTTAATAATTCTACACAGGGTTGACTTTGGTATGTTATTCTCCCTACACAGTTCATCACGCGACTTTCCACAATCATAATCTGATAGAAGTTTTAATTTTTCAGATAAGTACTGATAACGTTTTATATTTACGTTTGGACATTTTGTACACTTTTATTTCCTTGTTTTTAGGTCAAAACCTGAGATAGTACTGACAAACAAAGCATGCGCGAAAGACGACGCGAAATGTATGTAAACAAACATGTCAAAACGTGTTAAAACCTGATTAATTTGTCTCACTTATACAGGTATTTGAGCTACAGAGTCTCAATTATAGAGGTAAATATCGAAAAAGTCTTAGAATTCAAACATCATTTAACCAGGTTCAAAAAGTCCCATTAATAGAGGTAATTTAATGAAAAAGTACCGGGACCTCATTGCAACTCTCAATAATAGAGGTTTCTCACTTATCCAGGTCCCTCTTAACCAGGTTTCACTGTACATATACTGTGTTAAATAAAAACTGTAATATATTTTTTGTAGTAGTAGTTCATAATAATGAAAAAAAACCACTTCATTTGAAACTAGGTATTTACAGCATAACAAAATATTTCCTGACGATTCAATAAATACACCCGTAATTTTTCAGGTTTTCACTTCTGTTACCACTCCCGGAGTGCCACTATTTTTTTTCTATTTTTATATAAAAAGGAAAGGAATAGAAACTCGCTCTCACTTTATTTTGAAACAATTTATTATGTTTTCAATTGGATGTTACCAAGAAATTCATGTTTGTCGAAAATACCTGTTCTCGCGAATTACTAATGTAACCTATCTATCTAGGTATATATAGGTATCTATTGAAATCAAACCACTCAGCGTCACTGGCCACAGCGGGCATCTGTATTAAGTTAATTACACTGTGGTTTCCGGTTATTATCAATCTGTGTGCTCTTCCCATTAAGGTCGTAGCTGACTTATACGACACCGCTCCCATCCAACCGAAGTATGAGAATTCAAATATAAACTTAAAATCGTGCTCTGTAGCTGCACTTTACAGTAACAACAAAAATTTGCAGCCGCGCGCGGGAAGCAAGCTAACCGCAACCTTGCCACTCAATAGTTGTACCTACAGAGCACGATTTTAAGTTTATATTTGAATTTTCATACTTCGGTTGGATGGGAGCGGTGTCGTATAAGTCAGCTACGACCTTTATGATTACGTAACCAAACAATATTTAAGTACTAGTCATCCATGGGTCTAGGTTTTGTAGCAAAACTCTGTTCCAACAAGGGCAGCGTAGCTGTGACTCTTTAGTCTTTACCATCAACCTCACTCAGCTACTTACATGATGAACATAATCGTTTACTTTCTTTATCTAAATCTATTGTATTCAGTCCTGGATTTGTCAATAGGCCGTATAGGCCGCGGCCTAGGGGCGGCAGCGTCCTAAGGGCGGCAGATTTCAGAAGATGATATACTATAGATGATTTTGCTATTAAAAAGTGTCGCAAAAAATTATAATTCTTGTTTTCTTACGCACTTTCTTTGTGACTAATTCAGTGCCTTCCTTACTATGAATGGAAAATTATTATTTTAGAAAGGTAAAAATATAAACCCGGCACTGATTGTATTGTGTATATCATCTGACTTAGTTTCGTTTGTTTCTCCAGCATTAGCAATCAGTGTTAACAACCGAAGTAGGAAGCGGGCGTGAGACTCACGCACCGTGAAGGCCGGAGCCGGAGATAAACGCTTCCGAGTGTCGGCCACATGCCACATGTGATCGACGGATGGCAGTCCGCAGTGTCATGGCACCAACAAACCGGCGCGGCGCGGCGTGTGGGACCGGCAGCTATTTGCCATGATGCCATGCGGTATTATTTATTCTAAGCATGCGGTGTGCCCTTAGGGTTGCCAACCGTACTATAATAATTATAGTATTGTACTATATTTCGGGTCTGCGTACTATATACTGTTGAAGAAACATATAGTACGCAAAAATACTATATTTTCTATACCGAAATCTAACAAACCAGTCTTTTAATTTAATTGATGAACGTGCCTGTTCATTCACTTTTGAGCATGTAGTGTATCCAAATGTATCTATCTTACTGCGTTCCGAACTTGTCATTGTCAAATTGACAGAGTTTGGTCATTATAGTCTGCAATATTTTTGTTTTGGGATTTTGGTATATAATTATTTCTAAAACAACAGGCCGAAAATGGCAGCAATTTTGAAAAGTACTAAAAATATCTTACCAAATTTATTTAAAGTAATTTCATTCCTGCTCTATATTCCCACCACTTCAACATTCACAAAAAGGATAATATTTTCGGTTATGAATTCGAAGTGGCGAGAAGAAAGAAACAGATGTAATATCTCGTTACATTTACATTAATCTAAACATTAAAATATGTGATAGCATATGACACTTTTATATTAGACAAAAGATTGTTAAAAAATTCAAAAAGTGCAAATAAATATGCTTTTTATAAAACAAGTAACAAATATATCTTCGTCTAATTTTTGCGTTTTCCGAAAAATACTATATTTCGCTGAAGAAATGTTGGCAACCCTATGTGCCTGTGTATGACAGCACAGGGTAATAAAGCTATATTTTATTTTATTTTATTTATTTATTTATTTCGGGAAACAAGTCCCATAGTATAAATACCATAGAACAATCAATACACTTATAACTAATTTACTAATTATCAGCGAAGTGACACGCTTTCGGTGACTCCCAGTGGTCGCCGACTAAGTATTAAATAAGTAAGCTATATGGAGGCTATAAAAAAAAGCAAAGCAACAACCCATAATTGTCCCACTGCTGGGCTCGGGGTCTCCTCTCACAATGTGAGGGGTACAGGCCATAGTCTACCACGCTGGCCAAGTGCGGATTGGTAGACTTCACATACCTTTGAGAATATTATGGAGAACTCTCAGGTGTGCAGGTTTCCTCACGATGTTTTCCTTCACCGAAGCAAATGATAATTAACTTGTAATACGCACATAATATTTGAAAATTAGAGGTGCGTGCCAGGATTTGAACCCGGGCCCCGGTGTTCGAAAGACCAACGTTCTAACCACTAGGCTATCACTGCTTATATGGAGGCTATATGTTTACCTAATTATAACTCTGTTTCATTATTTGTCTATTTATTTTTCATTTACATGTAAAGCCTCTGTGGCTCCGTGATGCTCCAAATATGTACCAAGAGATTAAAAAAGTACCTGTTTCAGCTGACCCAAACTTTTATGTATTTAAGCTCCAGATGTGACAGCAATAACATATTATTAATATTCTTCTAAGATCAAGTTCAAAGTGAGACCGCAAAATTACAAACAAACAATTACAGATAATTGAGTGGGGTGGTTTGGACCACACATGAGTGTTTGTTCGCGCACAACGCTCTATTGGGTCGGGTTGGCGTTGAATTTCAATAGGCAACCGACATTCATTAAGTAATAATGGTTGTACTGTTTTAAATGACCTTTGCTTAGGTGATTATGACCTGAAGGGTTTTAGGGTTGGATGTGACATGAGACAGATAAATTGTATTGATATTTTAATAGGAAATAATGGGAAGGCCACAGAACATCTAATAATTAGTGGTTAGGCGGTGTGAGTGTGTGAGCGACATTATGAGTTTTATCATACCAAGTTTTACTGACTGATACCAAAAATAATGAAACTAATTGAATGATAATAAGTACTATAAATAACATGGGTGATAATTTTAGTAAATGATGATTGACGTGAATCAAATCCCCATACAACGATATTATATATAAAAAGAGGCAGATATGTCATAAGCGCGCGCGTTGTGTGACTCAAAAAGTTCCCGATTGGGAACTCTTATTCAGGTGAAGAAAGAGATAGCGATGTAGTTTTGACGCGAGAGCGATAAAGACGTGCGATAAAGCAATAAAGCGTGCGGAACAGATTTTTCGGTTGATTTGTAAGGGCATAACGTATCTATATTTATTTAAACATCATTGTCCCCACACTTATTTGTAAATATAATGATATCGTTCACACAAGACTCAGTGATCCTTCCAATGGATTTCTTCGAACGAACAGTGAAGTCGATGTTAAACTCATTAATCTTGTAAATGTTTAACCGTCAGTCTTAACGATTTGTTTTTCTGAGTATTACATTACTGAAGCATTTAGTGAGATGTTCTGAGGAATTCTTGAGATTGACGGATTGTTATGTTTGTGTTATAACACTGATTAGTAATTACGATCGTCAGTTAATTACAACTTTGTTATTTTAACTGTGATACTGATGCTGAAGGTGATGTTAATGCAATAATTAACGCACTATAGGAACAATATCAACAGCTTATCATTTTAAGTCTCGGATTGGACTCACACTTGAGTTAAGTGTGCTTAGATAAGTGAAATTTAAAAAAAAAATTGGTTGTCTGTAAAGTCGGTTTACGGACAATGGTTTTACGTGATAACGTCTATTTCGTAGAAGAATAATTTATGATATAAATATTGTCAATTCGCACATTAGGAACGGGAAATAGAATGAAAATTACAATTTACATACTGTGTGCGGCTCACTATACGATTTTAAAGTTTAAACCTAATGTAGTCGAAAATTAAGTTTAAATCGTTTTAAATATGAGGAGCTGCGCGACATCTGTGATTTTCTTGCCTTCAACTAAAGTCTGAGTCGATGTACTGTGTAAAAGTTCTTTCAAATAGTTCATACGTTTAAACAGAGATGACGCTATTGTAGATTTTCGTTTTCATATAATAATAATACGTACGAGCTACGAGGAGAAGTAATTTCTTTTCAAAAGATTGTAAAATAAAATAAAAAATAAATGAAAAATGAAATCATGACATTACCTACTTATTATTAACATTTAGACTTATTGCCGCGGTGAGTCGAAATAGATACGCAACTCTGTGTTTGATGATGGCGAATAGTTCATTGAATTGCATACAAGATGGCGCTAATTAGTTATCATTGCTTACGCCAGGCCTGATTAAACGAACGAAACTAAAATCAATTACGTACGAATAAACTCAATCAACAAAGTTTTATTTATTTTATCTCTGTTCTTGATAATATGATCTCATAAATGATAATGAACTCCAATGTCCTGTCACCAAGGGGACTTCTTAGTTTGGGACAAATATAGCCTACCTAGACATTTATTGATAATAAATAATTATAAGCTGCTGAAATTCGGGCATCTATACTGAAAAAGTTTTGGTGTTGTCACATAACGTTTTGAGTTGTAAGTCGGAGTTAAAACTATAATAAATGATTTTATATAGAATAAATGATACACACATAAACTTACGCCTTTTTCCCATATAATAGCTTATAATATCCCGCGTATCTAGCTAGATTATAATATTAAATTTCATACTAACTATACGATTTTAAACATATTTGAGTTGAAAATTTGGTTTAAATCGTTTTAAATATCAGGAGCTGCGCGACATCTGTGATTTTCTTGACTACAACTAAAGTCCGAGTCGATGTACTGTGTAAAGTTCTTTCAAGTAGTTCATACCTATAAACAGAGATGACGCTATTGTAGATTTTCGTTTTCATATAATAATAATACGTACGAGCTACGAGAAATCATTTCTTTTCAAAAGATTGTAAAATAAAATAAAAATGATATGAAATACCACGTTTTCGAGAATGCCTTCCAAGCGGACCGATTACGCTTGAGTGGGAGAGAGACGGCCGGTCTAGCGTGCCTCTCTCTCTAATGCTGCGCGCGCTTCCGTGACGTGAGCGGCCGTTACTCGGTTTTCGTGAATGCCTTTCAGGCTCATCGTCTTTATAAACGTTATCACGTTAAAAAAATATGGTGGCTGTGAGATGCCATTGTTTGAAGTAACAAAAAATAAAAATAAATCAAAAAAATTGCAGGCTTTTTTTATTTTATACTAGGAAAAATTCAATTTCCCAATACACGACAAGAGCAGTCAGAGACAAGAAATAGACGACAGTCGAATAATGAATAAAAAGTAAGATAATTAACAAAGTTGACGCTCATTAAAATTAAGCATAGAAATATTAGAATCAGTGCCGTTTTTACAATTTCAAATGTTAATTAAACATTATCTTCTGGTAAATTAATTTAAGGCCTTGACTTGTTAGTCGTGAATATTGCCCGTAGTGTCATCGTGCGCGAGTGGCAATGACCAGTGACCACGTATCCTACCATCCGTGAGCCCAGTGCTGGCGTTAAAGCCACTAACACCCCAGGCAAGAATATTGTGGCACCCACATAAGAAAATCAGTCGAGCTTTTTTGCTTAAAAAGTTTTTTTGCTGAACCAATATGAACGTTTCTTAAGAATGTTATTTTTCCTTTTTTTTGCTCCTCCTGTCAAATGTTGTGCACCTCCGTTACCCTGAAACGCTGACTTCTTTCAATTATTTACTATTAAAAATTAATTGTTACCCTTTTTTCTTTACCTCAATAAATAGAGCAAGACTATTTATTGAATCCGTCTTTGTAGTCTCCAACTATACTATTTGTTTTGTATCTATTCATTCAATTGTATCACATTTATTACTAAAAATGTGGCGTGACAATTAATTGGCTTGGCCCGAATAATTTTGACGCGCATCAACGCTTTTGTCTCCAGGGCTGACAGATTGAAACGAATAAAAATATCAAATCATTTGACTTTTAATCAAATCCTTTTGGCAGTAAGGATATACCTAGGTTTGTTTATTCTTAACGTGACCTACTCTATTTTAGCATCAATTGGCGCATGATAGATCTTCAAACTTTAAAAATATATTTAACTAGGAAATCGCCCTTGCTTCGCTTCGGGAAAAATAGTAAAAAAAAAACTCGGGAATAGTGTAACTTCCCAACAGTAAAAGAATTTTTCAAATCGGTTCAGTAGTTTCGGAGCCTATTCTACAATGCAAACAAACAACCAAATCTTTCCTCTTTATAATATTAGTATAGATTTAGGATAAGCGCTTATTTTGGTTGCCAGCTAAATGATTGGTGTTTAACTTTTAAAAACACGCATTTAGCCATTTTTAAGTTGACTTTGTTACTGAAAGGAAGATAAACAGTATTCACAGAAAAAAATGTATTATCATCGTATCATTTCATCATCATCATACATTATAATAAAACTGTTAATGACCGCTGTAAGTACATGCCGGATGCCTTCGGGGCGACGTGAACACTTCTGACACTTGGATTGGTCACTAACTGCTCCATCAATCCGTACTAGAGCAGCGGGGTAGAGAATGCGCTAAGCTGCCTTTTTTTAATGTAAATAGCCGGCAAACGAGCTATCGATCCACCTGGTACCTAAGTGGCTATCGTCGCCCATCTACATCAGCGACACCAAAGGCATCACTGATGCGTTGCCGGCCAAGAAAGAGAGAAGAAAAAGAAAGAAAGAACTGGCTCTCAAGCCCCCAGCCGGAACACGACGAGTCTTTTGGCGGCTGACTCATGCTCGAGGGTGGTAGCTATCCAGGCTAACCCCAAAGAGAAGAGACCCATGCTTAGTAGCGGATCATTAATAATGGGTTATAGCCAGCCGAAGCCATCCAGCCTATGCTCCAGAAGTTAATCAGTGGTTAGCAACCCTGATCATAATTTTATTGCAAGTAATATGAAAATGTAGCAGCGTAGATAGCGTCCATCTTATTAATGCCTGTTAATTTGTCGCTGGCCTATTTTATTAATTCAACGCGAACTAATTCGTAATCTCTTAACCTCGTAATTAATCCTTATAAGCAACAGTATTAAACATTCACACACTCTATGCTATGCCTATTAATCTATGTTTAAACAGAACCTTTGAGTATGTATTTAAGTATGTAGTCATTTTTAGGGTTCCAAAGTAAAATCGGAACCCTTATAGTTTCGTCATGTCCGTCCGTCCGTTTGTCCGTCCGTCCGAAGCAAAGCGCCGAGACCCTTAGTGCTAGAAAGCTGTAATTTTGCATAGATCCCATGCAATGGATGGTATACATATTTATTAAAACTTCAGAATCGTAGAATAATATATTGAAAAACATTTTTTTCACGGTACGGGGAGGGGTCCCCACATACACATACAAAATCTTGGATCCTCCACTGCGTGTATTGACAAAATAGCTGTAAGCGTCATAATTATAATGTGGTAGCTGTAAGCTTCAATTAATGTGAATTGTGAATTGAAAAGAAGTACATACAATGATGTTTAAATAAATATAGATACGTTATGCCCTTACAAATCAACCGAAGAATCTGTTCCGATGTCCGCAAGGCACGCTTTATTGCTTTATCGCACGTCTTTATCGCTCTCGCGTCAAAACTACATCGCTATCTCTTTCTTCACCTGAATAAGAGTTCCCAATTCGGAACTTTTTGAGTCACACATCGCGCGCGCTTATGACATATCTGCCTCTTTTTAATATATAATATCATTGAGTACATACATAATATTATACTCTATTAGTAAGTACCAATATAGCCGCTATAAAATAAACAATCAGACCAACAAATTTTGAATTTTAGTAAGTCTTGATTTTTAACAACATGATCTCTTGACAGTGTTAACACACACTGTACAGACTACAGAAATACACACAATACTGAGAAACAATTGCGACTCTCAATTTGTTTTAAAACAATTGCAAAGTTTTCACGTCGTTGACTCATTTAAAGTAATGGACAGACAGACAGCCATTAGTTAATTAGTGGCAAACGACATATGTATATACCTACGTCTTCAAAGGTCAGTGAATGAACTCAGACGGTACTTTTTTCTTTTTAAAATAAGATTTACTAGGGAGTGCAAATCGATACGAAAATGTATTTTTATTTAACCTTTTAATTAGATACTATTCGTGTTTATATGTCCTTTGCAATGCTATATACGAAGTATAATATGTTCTAAGTAAAATTACATATATAGTATAACAACGTTCTATAGTATATTATATTTTACTAAGACCAACGTCAAAATACAAACTACAATACCCGTAGTATTTATCGTACTCTATAATAATATAATGTAAGACACATTATTATGAATTAAGATCTATTTACCTTTCTAGACTTCAGTGCAGCCCAAGCCCCAAACTGTAGTAGTTCTTTATATCATTTCCGGGTCCCAAGTCTCTTATTGCTTGGTATAGCTAAAATTATATAATTTAAGTTATATCATCAGGAATAAGAAAACTTAAAAAAAATCAATTCGGAGCCTACTTCGACAATCATTTTCTGGTTTATTTTTAAACCATTCTTGAATAGTGATCTTGATTTTTTTTGCTTATGGATTAGTTTCTTTGTTTGTTCGTGTGAATTCTGTGTGGCTGGGGCTATGGAATTGCCAGTCGGATTTGAAAATTTATTTTTGTTTATGATAGCCACAAATGCCATAATCATCGACAAGGCTATTAACTCTTATTATCATAATATCTTACAAAAATATGCTGATTCAAGGCTACAGATATTAAGATTTAGATAAGAAAAAGTTTGGATAATTCTGGCACAGTGAATAGAAGTCTCTATTCACTCTGCAGTTTGCGAACTTTTAAGAGCTCGTACGCGGAAGAGTTCTGTGTAAATATTGAGTTTTGAGTGTACAGTTACATCCTTGTCTTTGTGAGTAGCCGACAGTAAGATCGCCGCTATTGTGATACGAATTTTATTAACACTGTACTATTGTGGAATTGATCCCAGTTTAAACATCTGTGGGTGGTCATTTATTGGTTAAAAATATTAGCAATAAGAGCTAGTAATAAATAATCAATGCAATTTAGTAAATAATTCTGCTGAACTCAGGGTCAGGATCTTTAACATACTCAATAGATTCTCCGTGAATTAGTTTTTCATGTTTTTCTTCGCCAAAATAAATGAAATATTTTAGAGACACATCACTTTGAAGTATTTCTTGTTTATTTAAAAACTCTGTTGAAATTGTAACTTATTACAGTTTTTTTTAATTGAAATTTTTACAGTCTATTGGCTACTACATTCTTGTACCTAAATAAAAAAGCTAATCTCTACAACTAACCTAAGATATGATGACTTGGTATCATTGCATTTTATTGCAGTTTCGTAATAGGTACCTACTTCAATATCACCGTGCGTAGCATAATTTTTGTAGCAAGAAACAAGAAGAAAACTAATTTCTACACGCGTACTATTTCCAATTATTACGCGTGTGTAAAAAACCTTTCATGGACGTTTAATTTCAAGGCGAAGTTATTAATTATTAAATTTTTTAAAGATGCCGGCTGTATTCACACATGTAAGTACCAGGGTAGCAGCAAGCCTCAGTGGACCAAAGACAATGATTTGCAGGTCAACGATCCTCGTGGGACGCTAATTGTATTCACTTATTCAGCTCCGCATCATGTGCAAAACCTCCGAACGTGTAGGCGGAGGTAATGAGCATGAAGAGTTAAAACGTAATTAATCGTGAAGTATTTAAATACTTTATGTTGTTTGGACTTTGTACGTCATCCAACTAATATTGTAAATATGAAAGTCACTCATAAACAATAAGGGTGTATGACGTTTGATGTTTGACGCAAAAACTTTCACACAAAAAGTACTGAATGTTTTTTTTTTATATTTGGTCTCCATATACAGGTATAGAGGTACATAGCTAGACCATGATCTGGAATATCATAATTATAGGATACTATAATAGCCGAAAATGCGGCCAAAGCCGAGAGCAGAGCGGTAGTAAAATCAGTTTATAAGTCAGTTGACTTATGACTGTTAAAATTTAGTTTTAGTACTAGTTGATTCAGTTGAAAGATAACCGATTGATTTACTACTTGGCCATGGTGTTGGTGATGGAGGTTGGATGACGGTGATGATGCCATACCATCATGCAGTCCGACCAATGTGACGGCTAATTAAAAAAATGTATATGTTATATACAAAAGTTTACGTTCCTACGAGATTGGTCGCAAGATTTACTTCTGTAATAATTATTAATTTCTTTACTTCTGTAATATGTTTATTAAAATATTTTAATATATGAGTGACTATGAAATATGGATATTAGAGTGTACTAAGGTGGAAGGTAGCTGAGGGAGAAATCTACTTCCATTGGAATTGGACCGGCATCGCGGCATGCGGCATCCTATCCTACTTTCCGTACATTTTACATATTTAGAATTATTTTTCAGCTCATCCTTTGAATTTTTCCTTTGAAACCAAAAGTCAAAGGCTCGGTACATCCATAAAGGTTTTTTTTAAATAATTACATGTATGTAGATTACATATTACAATACATATTCTCAGAGTAATAATTCTTTTTTTTATATTTGACCGAAAACTTAATGCTATAATTACAGAAAACTATTATATTTCATTAAATTCTTTTTGGTTCTATAATGAGATTCACAGCAGCACACAGGTGTGGGCTAGTTCTATAAATTATTAATTAGTTGCTTATCAATTTAAAATGAATATAATTATGATTGATAGCCAATTTAATTCAATAGTGATCGTCAACTTGATATAGAATAAACTGGTATTAATTTATCGATAAATTATTCATCTTTGATTAAGTAATACGTATTTGCTAGCTGGTATATTGTGTAATAAAAAAGACAACAAAAGTCGTTGCTTTGGAGATTTAGAAGAACACCGTAGTGATTAAGTACTCTGTGAAGCACTTAATTGTGGGACTATTTGTCATATTTATAACTATAAAACAGCGTAAGTATATTTAGGTTTTACCTACGTTACTATTTGGACATCAAAATTTTTAATTATCGATTCACCAGCATTTTTTTACTCGCGAATTGACTGCTAAATACGGTATGCCGGTAAGTAGACGCATGTTATTTACTTTATAGGCTTCGAGTAGGCACTTCCAGTATGCAGCCCGCATAAATTGGAGCACCACTCAGTCTGGCAGCGATCCAACGGACGACTCCAGCGATATTTACTCGACTCCATGTTGGCGCAGGTCAGTAACCTTTCAAACATTGGATAAAATAAATAAATCAATGATTTTCTGCCAAGGCTGATTATTGGGAAAGGTATCTTATAGGCTTTCGCCAGCAGTGAACTGTGAAATGAAAAGCAGGGATCTTATTCCGACACACTTTTATTTCAGGTTTTCCTATGAAATGTAATTTCAGGGAGGAGGTGATGCTCACAGAATGAGCACACCGAATGACGACAATTTTCCCTGTCTTATAGCTAGATGCGGGCGTAAGGTTGTGGCGTTGTCTACAATACACATTACATTACATTTCTCTTAGCCAATCACGGCTCGCCATGCCCCCTACTACCTATCTCTCTCTAACATAGAGCGCTGTCTCTCACTGACGGTCTCTGTCTAATACTAATGCTATCTCACATTACTAATTGATTCTATGCTATTCTTACGTTTATTTACTTATCTAAAAGAGGGCAAAAACGCCTTTATTCATAAAAAACACTTATTCTAGTTACATAGTTATAAAAATTACTCATTTACTTTACAAATTCAAATTACTTAACTAATCATTCTACATATTATTTTCAAAGTTCTTTATTATAATTAATCATTTTACATATTTCAAAACTTATTCTATATAATTAATTATTTAACATGTTACAAAACTTAAATCTAATCAGCTGTCGATGCCGTCCGCAACATTCTCCCCCCGGCGTAGAGTCCTCGCAGCCTCCTGCACTGGAAGGACGGCGAGCTTGGTCGTGGGCCTCCGGAACACTCCTCCCTTGGTCCGGACTTCTGCAGAGCGGATGATGCCGTCGGCGCCTGGGTTGACTCGTTCGATGACTCCTCTCGGCCAGGTGTTGCGGGGTAGCGTGCTGTCGACCACCACCACGAAGTCGCCTGGTCGCAGCTGCGGTGCGTCGGTGCTGGTTTGGCCGCGTGGGATGAGTGTTGGTAAGTACTCGCGTACCCAACGCTGCCAAAACTGGTCTGCAAGCGCCTGCGCCCGCCTCCACGTGCTGGGATCCGCTTCTTCACAGGGTCCCGTTCTTGGTAAATTGGATGATGAGCCGATGAGAAAGTGATTCGGCGTGATAGCTTCGTCGTCGGCTGGATCCACGGAGACGTGCGTGAGTGGTCGTGCGTTCACGCTGTACTCGGCTTCGGTGATTAGAGTCTGCAGTATTTCTTCTTTTGGCGATTTTTCGTGGAGAGTAGAAGTGAGTGCAGTTTTAACTGAGCGCACTAAGCGCTCCCAAACTCCCCCCATAAACGGCGCCCCGGGCGGTATGAATCGCCAGTCGGTATTATACTGCAGGCTGTAGTCTTTGAGTTCCGGTATCCACCTTTTGTAAGCGGTTCTCAACTCAGTGTCCGCTCCTCTGAAGTTAGTTGCATTATCTGAGTACATAATGCGCGGCCAGCCTCTTCTCGCGGCCATTCTGCGCATGGCCATGATAGCTGAGTCCGTAGAGAGCGACTGAACCAACTCAAGGTGTACTGCTCTTGTGGTAAAGCATGTAAATAATGCGCACCACCGTTTTTCGTGCCTACGACCGATAGTGACTGTTAGTGGTCCGAAGTAATCAATACCGCAATAGGTAAAGGCGCGGTGTCCCGGTTCGAGCCTTTCTTTAGGTAAATTACCTCTTGGCGGTATATTCGGAGTCGCTTTATTTATCTTACAATACTGACAGTCTCTTGCGGCTTTCTTGACGGTTGGTCGTAAACGTGTTATTATAAATTCTTGCCGTAACTCGTTAACAACTCGTTCGTTATTCGCGTGGTTTGCTCGCCGATGGTACTCTGCGACGAGTAAACGGGTGAACGGGTGTCGACCATCTAATATCACCGGGTTATTAGAGTGCGAAGTTGAGTTGAGGGCGCCTATCCTGCCTCTGGCTCTTATCACTCCGTTATCTAATACCGGGTCGTAAAATCTCAATTTACTGTGTTGCGGCAAGGGTTGTTTACTTTTTAGTCTTGATATTTCTTCCGCGAACGTGTCCTCCTGTGCCCGTTTAATCCATCGACTTTTCGCTTTTTCAGTGTGCGAAACTTGCAGCTGTTGCGTCCGATTTTTCAGTTTTTCGATGAAGAGGTGAGTAAGCGCTGTTGTTCTTATTAATTTATTGTAGCTCGAAAATCGCTTTATGTCCGGCAACGCGTCGTCGACCTGTGTCGCGCTCGTCGCGGCGATGTAACATGCGTCCTCTTCAATCGGCGCGTTTGTTTCCATGGGCCAGTTTTCTCTTGACGTGCGTAGAAATGAAGGGCCAGTGAACCATCTGTCTGTGTTGCTTATCTCTTGATCGTGAATCCTGGTGGCGTCGTCTGCCACGTTGAGCGCCGTAGGCACCCACCGCCAGTCTTCCGCTTGCGTAAGCTCCGTTATTTCGGCCAATCTATGCGATACGAACGGTGTATATTTCCTTGTTTCGTTACGTATCCAATGCAACACAGTGCGCGAATCGCTCCAGTACGTGGTTCTCCTGGGCTTCCAGTTATGTTCTTTTATGCAATCGTACGTCCTCGGGTACTCTTTTTATGTCGGTGTTAAAAGTCAACGTGTCCGAGCTTGGATCCCATCTTAGTCCCAGGGTTTTTTCCTTTTGATGTGCCGCAAGTTTTACATTACTGTTTTTCGATCTTTGGTGCTCAGGTATGGTATCCAATACGTCCTGATTGTTGGAGTTCCAGCCCCTCAGGTTGAAGTCGGCTTGTTCATGAATGAATGACACTTCTTTTATCATTTTAATCGCGTCTTCTTTGTTCTGAAAACTATCCAAGTAGTCATCCATGTAGTGCCTTTCTTGTATCGCGGCGGCCGCTTCCGGGTACTGATTTTCATATTCCTTCGCGTTTCGGTTTCTCACGCTGTGGGCGAGAAACGGCGAACTGCTGGCTCCAAAAATCATGGATACCATTTTCATGGTTTTCGGCGGATCCGTGGGTTTATCTCTCCACAGAAATAACTGAGCGGGTTGATCCTTTTTTCTTATTTTAATTCGCAAGAACATTTCTTCTATGTCAGCTGTGATTGCTATTTTCTTTTCTCTAAATCCAAATAAAATCCTGGTGAGTGATACAAGCAGGTCGGGTCCCTCCAGCAGGTAGTCGTTTAGACACACGCCGTGTGCTCTGGCGGCTGCGTCGAATACCATTCGTACCTTTCCTGGCTTGTTATGGTTTGTTACAGCGAAGTGCGGCAGATACCATTTAATCGGGCTCTCGTGCTCGCTGCCGTCACATTCGGTTGCATATCCTTTCTTGAATAAATTATGTACTTGTTCTATGTACTGCGATTTAAATTCCGGTTCTTTATTTAATTTCTTTTCTAATGTTTGTAGGCGTTTTAAGGCTGGCTCGTAGCTGTCTGGTAATACCGGTTTATCCGTTTTCCACGGTAACCCAACTTCGAAGTGGCCGTCTGTCCGTTGAACGGTTGCGTTGAATAACTCGCTGGCGCGTTCTTCGAGTTTGTTAGGCCTTTCCTTGTCCGATATTCCCAGCGCGTCGATAGCGAAGTGCGATTCTACAAGTCTATGTAGTTGAGTGTCGCAAATGTGAAGCACGGACGCCTGATTTTCCATAATCGTTTTTCGTGGCATCGACCCGTGTAGTACCCATCCCAGCTTAGTCCATGAAGCTGCGGGTTCGTGCTTCTTGCCGGCGCGTAGCTGTCGCGATACGATTAAATGCCAGTTATCCGCTCCAATTAATATCGTTGGTTTGATATTACCCGTACAGATGTTTTTGCTTACGGCGCGCAGGTGTGAATACCTATGTAAGTTGGTAGGTATGCGCTGTTGATGGAGTGACAGTCCTCGTATCGTTCTGGCTGTTATGTCGTGCGCTTGTGACTCTTGTAGCCCTTGTATTTTAATCTTGACCGCTTTGCTCATAATACTTCGCTGATCGTTAATGCCTTTTATGTTCAGAGGCTGGGCTGGCCCGTCGTTGAGCTTATTGGCTATCTCTTCGTCGATCAGAGTAACCGTCGAGCCTTCGTCGAGGAGAGCGTGCGCTGTGATCTCCCCCCGTGGACCGCTGAGCTTCACCGTGCAGGTCTTGAGAAGAATGGCTGTGGGCGTCTTCGCTGTCGTAACGCTCATTACCGCCGCGGCTTGGTCGTCCGGTGTTGATACGCAAGCGGTAGTAGCCGTTTCTCTTGGCCTGTCGTTGTGAAGTAGAGCGTGATGTAAGAACTTGCAGCCCCTCACTCCACATACCTTTGCCTTGCAGGTGAATCTGTTATGCTTACGTTTTAAGCATTTAAAGCATGCTCGACTGGTTTTAGCCCATTCCCAGCGCTCGTCTATATTCATTGCTTTGAGTTTTGAGCATTCCGTTGCGTTGTGTCCTCCCGAATGACAGACCAGACATGTTAATTCTTCGTGGCTCTTCGAGACGCCTTCGACCGTGTACACCCCTCTTGCAGGCATTCTTCTTGCTGCTTGAGTTTCTTTCTTGATGGGTAACGGTACAGGTGCGTGACGTCTTGCCGTATGCGTATAACGCAACATGAGATCCGCCTCGGTCATGAGGAACTCTGTGAGAACAGTCATCTCGTTCTCGGCTCTAATTCTGTGCTCGTTTCTCGCAGCGTATTCGGCCCATTTGCTTATGAGGTGAGGGTTTAATTTATCCATCACGTCGCGTACAAGCAATGGGTTTTGGAGATAACCTCTGTTGTCAACACTCTTGATTGTGTATACTATATTCTGTACTTTCACCGCCAAGTCGTACAGGTCGGCGCTTGCACTACCAAGTCTAGGTAGTCGCTTGAGGTCCTCCATTGCTCGATCGATAATAAATTCCGGGCGTCCATATTTCATCTCTAATGTACGCATAATAATTTCTGGATTTGTTGCGGTAAAAAGTTGTGACAGGACCGTTTCTCGGGCCTCCCCCCGTAGGCTATTTCTTAGCCGAAGCAGATTTTCTGTCGCTGAGAACTTAAATAGTCTCGTCGAGTCCTCCATGGCGGCCTTAAACGGCAGCCACTCGGCGACGGCTCCCGTAAACGTAGGTAGCTCTGCTGTTTGGCGAGGCGGCGGTCTTGTCGTAATCATTTCCTCGAGTGTGTCGGCGAGTTTCTGAATCCCTTTGTATTTACTATCGCCCCATTGTTCATTCGTCGGGGGGCGGGCCTCTTGTGGCTCTTCTTGGTGCTGTGGTCGTGAAGTCCGTTCTTGAATGACGCTTCTGTCGACCCAGTCCGATACACGGTTATTTTCTTCCATCTCATTGTACTGAGACTCGACTTCGAGTGCAGACATTTCGGCGGCTAGGCGAGACTTGACGAGTTTTTCTTGCATACGTAGTCTTCTCTCTTCTAGCTCGGCGAGTTGCTTGTCCGCTTCATATTGTGCCATTCTAATCCTGGCTTCCGTGCTCATCCTGGACGTGTTTGACCGGGCGCTGTGTGTGGGCGATACAGGCCGCGTGCGTTCCGGCGACGCGGCGATACGTGTCGATGCGGCGTCGCGTGTAGATGCGGCGTCGCGTCTGGCTGGTGTACTCGTTGGCGGCGCAGGAGGTCCCATCATAGTTTCTCTGGGAGGAGAGCGTTCCAGTCTTCTTCCCAAGGGGATCCCCGCGATCGTCGACGGTGATTGAGGCGGGTCTTCATATATCCGATGCAAGTTTGACGGCCCCGGCGCGCCTTGTGCGCTTTGAGCCATGTCCGACTCGCAGAAACCCGACTCCGATCGAACACGGCTTCTCGTGTTCATTGTTTCTTCCAGCTTCGTATTTTCTTCTTATGTTCCCTAACAGTCCCTATCGGTCCCTAACAGTCCCTAACAATCCCTACCGAACCGTACTGAACCCACAGCCGCTCGCAAGCGTTGCAGATCGTTCCAAGTCCGCTTTCCGATTAACCAGCTGATCGCAATGACCAAATCCGGCGCTTCGAAGGACCAAACACTATAGGCTTTCGCCAGCAGTGAACTGTGAAATGAAAAGCAGGGATCTTATTCCGACACACTTTTATTTCAGGTTTTCCTATGAAATGTAATTTCAGGGAGGAGGTGATGCTCACAGAATGAGCACACCGAATGACGACAATTTTCCCTGTCTTATAGCTAGATGCGGGCGTAAGGTTGTGGCGTTGTCTACAATACACATTACATTACATTTCTCTTAGCCAATCACGGCTCGCCATGCCCCCTACTACCTATCTCTCTCTAACATAGAGCGCTGTCTCTCACTGACGGTCTCTGTCTAATACTAATGCTATCTCACATTACTAATTGATTCTATGCTATTCTTACGTTTATTTACTTATCTAAAAGAGGGCAAAAACGCCTTTATTCATAAAAAACACTTATTCTAGTTACATAGTTATAAAAATTACTCATTTACTTTACAAATTCAAATTACTTAACTAATCATTCTACATATTATTTTCAAAGTTCTTTATTATAATTAATCATTTTACATATTTCAAAACTTATTCTATATAATTAATTATTTAACATGTTACAAAACTTAAATCTAATCAGCTGTCGATGCCGTCCGCAACAGTATCTGTATGTGGATATTTGTTGTTCCTACCTGGGTATGGAATTGGTGAGTAGGCAGTTATGATATAGTATGCTACTTACTACTTACTACCTACTCAGTAGGTACTTAAACAGATTTTATAATTGAGTACCTGTGCTTGTAAAATGTATTAAACATTCCCTCCATTCTCCACCTGGTACATACAGTGAAACCTGGTTAAGTGGGACCTGGATAAGTGAGAAACCTCTATTATTGAGAGTTGCAATGAGGTCCCGATTCTTTTTCATTAAATTACCTCTGTTAATGGGACTTTTTGAACCTGGTTAAATGAGGTTTGAATTCTAAGACTTTTTCGATGTTTACCTCTATAATTGAGACTCTGTAGCTCCAATACCTGTATAAGTGAGACAAATTAATCAGGTTTTAACACGTTTTGACATGTTTGTTTACATATATTTCGCGTCGTCTTTCGCGCATGCTTTGTTTGTCAGTACTATCTCAGGTTTTGACCTAAAAACAAGGGAATAAAAATGTACAAAATGTCCAAACGTAAATATAAAACGTTATCAGTATCTGAAAAATTAAAACTTTTATCAGATTATGATTGTGGAAAGTCGCGTGATGAACTGTGTAGGGAGAATAACATACTAAAGTCAACCCTGTGTAGAATTATTAAAAACAACGAGAAAATTCGGTCTCAGGTCACATTCATATCTACATTAAATTCATAATACCAAAAATACGCATTTTTATTAACATTTCCACCTCTAAAAATGGAATAACGGCACATTTCGACCTCTGTAAGCGGGGGCCTCTGTAATTGAGACAACTATAATTTTAAACCTGCTTAATTGGAAAACTGGATTATTGGAAACCCTCAATAATTGGTACATATGTCTTGGTCCCTTGAGATCCCAATTAACCAGGTTTCACTGTATTATACGATAGTCTAGCTATTTATAATTCTGTAGGTATGTCTACGAAATTGGATTTTGTAGAATGTACTTACCAAAATTGAAAAATTCCCCGTCATGCGAATGATGCGAAGATCAATTTTCTTCGTAAATGTACACTTTATTATTATAGTGAAAGTAAAAAATCATAAAACATAAAGACCAAATTAAAACTCAAAACATAAATTCAAGGAACGTCTTCGAACGTTCATTTTTAATTCATACACCATTAAGTTGTCGGTCGCAAATAAATCAGTAAATCTATTATTGGAACTCCCACAACTCGACTGCATTATCTACAAGCTGCTCGTACATTGACACTTGCTCATCTTAATAAATAATAGATTACAAGCCACAAGAAACACTAACTTGACCAGTGGGCTTATTACCGGCGGCTCTTGAAGAAACTTATTTATTTCTTAGTTCCGGAAGTCACTGGTTACACCATTAGGGGACGCTAACGACCCACCCTGACTTGCTCATCTAGTGTCTGAAGGTTTTTATGACATGAGAATAAAGGATTTTTAAATGCATAGGTTAGGATTTTTAATTGTATAGGTACAATATCTATGTTCCTTATAATAAATACTAGCTGTGCCGCGCGGTTTCAGCCGCGTTAATTTGTGTAAAAAACTAACTACTAAAATATATGATGTTATATAGGTAGCCTATAGCCTTCCTCGATAAATGGACTATCAAAATAATTTTTCAATTCGAAACAGTAGTTCCTGAGTTTAGCGCATTCAACCAAACAAACTCTTCAGCTTTATAATATTAGTATAGATTAGAAAGTAAGATAGATAATTTACTAAAACAATATTTCTAGATTATATCCGATATACGATTCGTATGAGTTATGTTTTGAAATTTTTGCAAATTCATTATTAAGTAATAGTGTACACCTTGTTGGCGCATCTACATGCATGTATACCACAGAACATCTAATAATTATTATGTTCTGTGATGTATACAAATAAATCAATAAAATAAGTAACCATTCTCAGACATTAAAACAATAAATAGATAGGTATGTGGTGTTAGGTGTTACCTAGCTTCAAGGCAGGTTTTCTATGAATTCATCATAACAAACAATTGGTAAACTCCATGTAGGTTTGAATAAACTTCAATTAATGAAACACGAACTTCGTATGAACATCTTGTCAAAATCCATCAACATAAACTTAAACAATTGTTCATTAATAAAAGATGATCGCGGTGTTGGAATCCCGATAATGTCATTGTTCATAAATGGTATGACATGAAGAGTAATTTCTGAGGATATGATGTTACAGCATTCTTCTGAAGTGCGTAAGATTACCTCATGTTGTGCTGTGATTAACACAATGAATACATTAAATAATAAGCTTTAGACATAGAGCTATATATAGTAGATAGGTATATCGTCACTGGAAAGCCAATTATTGGTTTTAAAGCGTAATTTTAACCAAAATGAGTTATAATTGTGTAAGCCTCCCGATCAATTCAGTGAATTACCTAATTAATTATATACTAAAACCTGCACTGTCGCAAGATCTGATATCAGGCTCTGTAAATAAAATTAGAAGAAATACTTATATTATTTTTTTAATTCACTGGAAATCTTGCTTCAACATTTTTTGGTTTTTGATACCAAGCTTCTTCTTGATGGTCAAATTTTGTAATCTAAGATGTTTGTCCAACAGGGATAATTTTCATGGCTTCTTCCTGATGGTAAAACGTGGTTAACTGGATGGTCTTACTTAATTCACTGCGGTGCGTCTTGAAGTCCGTAACGTATTTGGCCTTTTAAGCCGACCTAATTCGATATCCTCCACCAATCCGCACTGGAGCAACGTGGTGGAGTATGCTCTAGGCCTCCTCAACAGGAGGGACCCGTGCCCAGTAGTGGGCCATTAATGGGTTGAAGCCAATCCGATATCTTTATCTATAGATACCTGTGTAAGGTACACATTACCAATACATAGTAACACACCCTATGTTCGTGTGTTAAGGGCTCGTCGCCCTCAATACGAGTAATTTGGAAGTAATTTCCGTCACTTTCATGTACAGTGTCCACGCATGCTTGTCAAAAATAATAGGGCAATAGTTTTAGCGAAAGTAGGGCATTGACCTGTAAATATTTTAGACAAATAACCCTCGGTTCGGTTCAGGAAAGGAAGTATATATAAAAAAATGAGAGGTGTCAAGGGACACCCGGATGGAACGAAGTTCCTTTCGATTTAAGTATTGTTTTTTGAAGTGATTCAGAAAGTTTTACAGAGATGGCGCTGTACAACTTTTTGAATCACGCTAGTAGCGGGTGATTCAGCTAACAATCTTGGGTAATCACGCTAGCGTGATTCAGAAAGTTGTACAGCGCCATCTCTGTAAAACTCTCTGAATCACTTCAAAAAGTATCGTGGCATTTTCGTAAGATAATTTTCCGTCTAGCCCCCTTTCATAACGCGCGATAAGGAACTTCGTTCCAATATCTTCTGATGCATCCTGATGAACCTGAACAACCCAAAGCGTCAGGAACCTAGTATTGGAGGTCGTTGGCCTTATTATTTTGTTCCGTGGCAATTATTTTCATAATTTAAAAATAATAGTTTTAAAGCAAACCAAAACAAACTTAATTAAATGAACTCAGTTTTATTAATAGGTAACACCTTTCCTTCAGCAAAAGCCATCATCAATATTCAGGGTACTTTTCCTTCAACTACCGTCATTATTTTCCACCCTGTATATCATCTGGTAGTCTTATCGAACTAGGTTTAGTGTCATGGGATCTTCAATGAGACTAATATCTACACAATTCTGAAATTAATAAATAAGTGCTCATATTTTGACAAATATCACCATCAAGTCAACTTTATACTAAGTACATATTTAATGGTCTTGGTCATTTTAATTTCACCATTGAAATTTGAAATGTAAGTATAATTTTATATCTAATTTAATATTAACCTTAAACCGAATCACAGAACCATAATTTGCGTTCACCAACTGTAATTGTAATTATAAATATTACAATCAGCACTCAGAGCTTTTAATATCACACAATCACATTGTAGTGAATGGAAAATGTCAATGACATGGCTTTCTGAATGACATTGAAAGCGTTATTTTATGCAACAGTACACGTCGCAACACAGCTCGCAATTCTCCATCGTATTACATATTGGAAAGTGGATTTAATTACCTGGAAAATAAAGTCCAAAATTGTGATTAGATGTTATAAGTGTAGCATAACTTGCTGGTTCGATTGATCGATGCATTAGAATTGTTAAATGTTGAAATATCTTACTTTCAATAGACAACGAGTGACGTGTTAATGACGTATGCATTGTACAATTTACACATTGAATAACTACACGAGCATAAAGTTAAACTATTACAAAGTATGTATTAAGAAACTCTTGTTTTATGCAGATGTGCTCAATATTTTTTGATATTAAAATGTAGGTAGTAAGAGTCAAATGTCTTCCCCTCTGCTGCCTAAACGGTTGGAGTTGGGCAAATCAAAAAATTCTCAAAAATAGCTTACAATATGATGAATTTACAAGGAAAACTATCACGGCTATGTTAGCATAATTATTTAATGAGTAATAGTCGATAAACTTACCCTACATTGCGCGTGGCCTGACACGCACTTACCCGTTTTTTTCTATTTACCTATACAGTTACATCCGTTGCAATACCCATCAAGTACCAACAAATATCTACATTATATATATTCTATATTAAATACAGGAAGTGAGCAAGCTTAATAATTACTCATATTGTCTGTTTATGTGTTTTAATGCTTCCTAATTCTTAACAAAGGATCGTTTATAATGGTTCATTAAATCGTGAGATTTGCGCGTTTGTACGACGCGTTCATTCATACGACGGTAATAAATAAAATTATACGCATACGCATTACTTGTATGTAGTTTATGAATGTGTGTCGACGGCGCACACACGTCACACTGTGACGTCATGCCGACCTGAATCACGCTGTCGAAGTTTTCAAAGATCGTTGTATATTTATACATACAACGATCGATATTTGACGATATTCGACGATATTTGTATTTACAAATGCTCCATTAACATCAGTCGGGGCTCGGCCGCTCCACAGGCAACACCGCCTGGCGGGAGATCTCCTTTTGCCAAAACAGTTTTTTTCGATTCATAATGAAATTATATCTATTATTACGTATTATTATTATTACGTACTAGTACCTATAATTGTACTGTACCCGCGGTTTTGCCCGGGATAATAATCTACCCTATGTCCTATACTAATTTGTTGTGAATTGTGATGTACAATGTAGGTATTCATATTCTGGTTGGAATTAATAAACCGTGCTAAAACTGGCGCCCAACGTGGGGCGCTGTTTACTATAACAAACGCCTACGAGGAACAAAACAAATCGTCACTGCTTCCAAATTCGTATCGATGAGAGCGGGCTGACGTTACCCTACTACAATATTACTTTTATAATATTGTATTGAAATCTATATTGAATTTTATCCACGCGTGGCAGACAGTCTGCAATGAAGTATCAAATATTGACAGATACTACTCGTATTTAATTTTATTTACTGTTCAATTTGTTACTAAGGACAATTTTAAAACTTTTGACACATTTAATTTCATTAATGATATTGATTCCTTTAAGAAGAGTTTTAGGTATATTATATTTCACGCAATGCAGTTATTGACGTTATTGTGCAAGGAAACCTAGCATTAGAATATCTAAGTTAGATATTATATAGATGGTTGTTACTCTTTCACGCAAAATCTACTGAACAGAAGTAGCAGCGTTAGGTTAGAGCGCGGTTGCGTGCCCGCCCAGGGCGCCAGGTTTAAAGGGGCGCCGCAGCCAGTCATAACGGAATCCTTATAGTTTCGTCATGTCTGTCCGTCGAGACCTTTTGCTGGAAAGATGTAACTTGGCGTGGATTTACATATTTATTATTTTTGTATGGGTTTCAATAGCAGATATGGGTGCCTTAGATATCTCGCTCAGGGCGCTGATAGTGCTAACCAGCTCTGCTGAACGGGATTTTCGTAGCTCACAGGTAGACCATAGTTTGGAATAACTAACGATCTATCTTAAACACGGGCAAAGAAACGGACAAAGCGCTAATTTTATCAATTATATAACCGACGAATAAAACAGTAGAGATAGGACAAACAAAGAATAAATTAGATAGCATCAAGACACATCCACAAAGATATACTGATATACCCTTTCCACAAAGATCGATTACTTTTGTCGATGATTCGATTACATCTTTCCTGGAAGGCTCGTGCGTACGTGACTCTACGACATTTGGCCGGTAAGTAAACGCTATTGTCACAAGGAACACTTTCCTTCACAATCAACGCGAATATTACGTTTCGTTCTACCGTTTAGAGAATTTTGCGTCACTTAGCGTTAGTTTGTATGACGCACTACGCACTAGACTTTAAGTATGTAGTATGTTTTGATACATTGTTTCGCAATAAGGTTTCCGCGCAACTACATGTGTGTAAAGTCACGCAGGGGGAAAGTGACAAACAATATTTAGGTTTTATTCATTGAGGTATTATTACTAGCGTATAGAAACGACACCGCGAACACGGTGTTTGTCCCAATGAATTAGCGCCAATAAGCTTCAATTTTCAATGGATTCGTTCGATTTTGAAAGGAAAATGGGCGTTCAATTTTGGAAATAGAACCTCCCGGCGGGACACACGTTTTGTTCGACGTGTCTGTTCTATGACATTATACTTCAATTGTTTTATTTTAATTTTTACCTGTCCGTTTCGGATATGTGACATAAGATAAAAATGTTGTGACATAGAGTATCTATACTTTTGCCAATAATATGTAAATGAAATAAATAAATAGTAAATACAGTTTTGCCACAAAAATGGTTGACTGAATGAGGTTCACAGGTCCACTATTAAAGCGAAAAATTATTATAGTGGGGTCCCGTCTACTAATAATGTAAATCCTCTACTTCTTAAGCGAGATATACGATTATTGTTTACCTCAAAAATCCCAGGCAAAGTAACCAAATAAAATATTTCAACAGAGTCAAAATATGTACTGGTATAAATCAAACCTATTATCATCAATATCGTTATCTACATAAAGCATATTATCAACCCTCGAAACCTCGATAGGCGCCAAAATGCTATCTCGAACAACAATTCAAAATGGCGTCTCCAAAAATGTTTTGCTACGCTAACAAACAGATAAAATGGCGCCGCAACACTTACCGACTCAAACAATCTTATCGTATACTTATCTGTTTTTACTTTCTCTTTAAAAGGTTTACAGCGAATGTTATTTTCAATGCTACAAACAATGCTAAGTCAATAACTATAAAACCCGTAGGTATACTGGTGGATCACTTCGTCTACCATCCTTAAATGTTCTATCAATTGGTGTGTTAAATCGAAATACTGGCGAAGAGAAAAGTGTTTACTACATATTTATATTTAATATGTCATTTGCCTATTCAAATGTTAAGCGATGTGTGAAAGGTCAGGTTTTGGGCAAAGGGATAGGTACTTTAGTATAAAATTATTATGTCAAGGATGCCTGAAAATTAGCGCTGCAAAAAAGCTCATTTTGTTATTAATAAAATCATAAATACTTATGGTATACTTTTATACCTTTTTCATCGATATTAACAAATAAACTCATCTGGTGATTGTAGATCATAAATTGTACGCAACCCAAATGGTATTTGTCCGCGACTGTATTGTTTACATTTAGTAAGCAGTGTCTAATGCAACTTTTACGATCCGATCCTGTACGCTTTTGTTTTTATGTTCATCTGTCTGTCTGTCCCTAACTGAAATGTAGTAAACTTTATGTTCTAACTTTTTATGGCTTAAATCTCGAAGGTACACTTAAATTGGTATAAAAACGCCTGTGCTAAACAAGTTTACAGGCGTGTAGAGATTTAGGGCAACTTAAAATGAGATATAAAAGCTTGTAACGATAATAATAATGTTGTCTAGTTATTAAGGTCAGAAAAATATTGTAAAAGCAAAGAAAAATGTCAATATTAGCCAAAGAAAAATGTATTAAATCAAGACTATGTATGTATTTTGTTCTATATTAATGCAATAACGTTGATGCACCTAATGGTAATGGTAAATAGTCACCGTGTCGCCCAGTGATATACAGAGAGGACCCACGTCATTTCTGGCTCTACGAAAGTGCGACCGAACGTAAAAGCGTGGTCATATGAAGGCAGCCAGAGGTTAAAACCCTACCATTCCACCATGCATGAGTACCGTAGGTACAATGCAATGATATTTAAAAAACATAGATACGCCATGCCCTTACAAATCAACCAAAAAATCTGTTCCAAAAAGAGCTACATCACACACACGTTTATCTTTTTTTCACTACACCAGTCACACTACAATAATACACGAAGGCATTTTAACGTTGTGTGTCAAACCTTAAGCACTTCTGACGACAACAAAAGCGTGCGTATCGTCTAGTATTGACAGAGCGACCACGAGCAGACGAGGTCAATTGACTGCTCTTACAATCTTCATCTCCGGCGCGCTAGTGACATATCTACCTCTTTTTTACTTAATTATCATTCCGACAATGGACATAGTTTACCACGCGTGATCACTTAGGATAATCGTACACCAACGAGCTATAAGCGCACCGTGAAGTGAAGGTTGTTTTAGCGGAATTAATTCATTGATCAAATTAAACTATTATTTAGTTAACAATGTGAAAAGATCCGTTTGTTAAGTCCAGTTACAATTAAACTGTTAGCGTGAAGGCAATCCTGAATTTCCTACTGGCATTGATATTTGGGAAATGACTAAGATAGAAAAAGTAGCATTTATTGTTAAACTATAAAAAAATATGCTCGAGTTTGGTTGTGGTAAAAAAGAAAATTATTTAACAAAGCATTTTGGAACGCGGAAATTTTAACTGCGTAGGTACGTACCTACATACCTAAGTTCCACTAACATGCTTTTTTAAATATATATACTCATCAGGTAATCACTATTGCCCTATTCTATTTTTAAATAATACTCTAAAATAATTATAGCTCCTCTAATTAATACAGTGTTGATCAAGAACCTTCTGTGTTACGTGAGTGGATCCTAGCAAGAATAAAAACTTTTCCATCTGACAATAAGCCCAGCTTCTATATTATGTATGTTGTTTTTTATAACTGGTTCATTTAATTCCCCATCTAGCTCACAGATTCTCAAAGTTTTATGTTTAGTTGTTTAAATAACCTCACGCTCATTAACATTAAACATTTTTAGAGATATCCTAAATTCTTAAATGAACCAAAATGCTTAATATTAAGCCTTAAAAATAACCATACTACCATGTCGTGAAGTCAATATTATTTATTCTTATTTTTTGAATGGTACGCAAGAAAAAGGTAAAGTGGATAGTTTTGTTTATAGTTTTCAAACGAATTAATAATAAATTAATCATAATTTTCCGCATTTTTGAAGAACCTATTTTCAAGGTCGACGCCCCTTCCTATGTATCCTAGACTTTCTCTCGCTCCCTTAAAGGCCCCCTGAAGGCATCCGATACTCACAAGGGGGCATGAACGCACACTAACACACTTTGAGATGGACTGAGCAAGGTACGAGACTACGACACCTGTGTACGACATATTGTATGAAAGTGCAGCTGAGCTGACGTCGCTACTGTGTTTCCAGTTTTAGATAAGGCGGGTGTTACAAGTGAGATACTACTTTCTTGCAAGTTTCCTTCTTCGACCTTTCAAGGTAAGTTGGCCCTGACACCTGTAAAAAGGGCAAGTAGTGATAGATTACTAACTCTGCGTAATACAGGTCCGTAACATGCCGACTTTTACAAGTACATAATACGTATTCTGACTATTATAAAAATGCTGACTAAAAAATGAAATCATGAAAAATGAAATCATGAAAAAAATTATACCAATTATTGAGGTGGCTTAGATTACCCACTAACCCCAATCCCACGCCGGAAGGGAGTCGTAAGAGGCGACTAAATCTGACCCGCTGGTGGTAGGGCCCTGGGAGGAATTATATTGGTAAGTATTAATATTGATTTTCTTATCCTCTATAGTTCTATTAGATACCCACATCAATATTGACAGGGTATTATAAAAGTCTGTCCATTAGTCCTAAGGACTTCACTAATTACAGTAATAATAAACACAGTAAACTACACCGTGTGAGTCCGTGTGGTCTGTCGACATACCAAAACAGCAAGTAAACAAAGCAAATAGTAGCGACATCTAGTGACGAGTAGAAGTAACATCACTTATGCTGCCATCTATTGTCCAATAGTATATACTATTTTACATTACAAAAGTATAACATTAGGTGGCGCTCTTGCAATAATAATAATGGCAACTATTAACACGCTTTTATTTTTATTCAGTTTTCGGATATGTGTCGGATATTCTATACATTTTATATTAAAAGATGTATGTAATGTAAGACTAATGAACCCAAAGTTATAAGTAAAGTCAAAGTAACAATATACAAGGACTTCGAATATTTATATATTAAAATATTACAAATTAAAAAGAAAACCATTATAATAAGGTTGCTTTAATCTATTTCAATGCGGTATTGTATGTATTATATTGTATTTTTTACTGCATTAAGTTATAGTTTGTGTTCTGCTATTTCGACATACTTCTTACGTGCTGCGGTGTCCGAGTGGTTAAGGAGATGGACTTGAAATCCATTGGGTTCTGCCCGCACAGGTTCGAATCCTGTCCGCAGCGTAATTTTTTATAACTATTAATTATCTAATTGTACTGATCACCACAGAATAGATAATAGGACTTCATACAGGCACTTGGCAGTAATTTATTAATTATCTAGATAATTATATATTTTTTCTCAACGTAATTCTTCAGATTTAATGTGTTTTAATCCAAACTTTTCATGGAAGACGTGGTGCAGCCAATAATGAAGAGTAACGCTCAGATTTTTATTGTTATTGAAGCATTAAATTCTAATTAAGATACCACACCTATCTGCAAATTGATAAGTTTTTTTTTATAATTTCTCACAATTGGTACTATATTATATCATTATAAAATGTGTTATGTTGTTATTATTGATCTTGAGTTTGGTTTTGACAAAAAAGGACATTAACAAAAAATAACATAACAATATAATTTTTTTTTTCTCCTTTATTTTTTTCGCCAAATTTTAATTCTCAGTGAAGGAATTGTAGATAATTGTTATAGTAAATTTCATTTTAAAGATCGTTTATATATATAATTACTTTTAAAAAAATAATAATAGGTACTTATCTAAATTAGAACAACATTTTAAAGTATGGGAAATTTTCATTTTATGCATTTAAAAAAATCATTGTGTCATAATAGGTTTACAAACGTTTTGCCTCCGCATTTTCCGCCTCCTATAATAATTTATAGGAGGCGGTAAAATAATTACATATTTAGTATTTTCACAGGCAAAGTTTGCGGAATCTGCTAATTATTTATTCTCTTTTATTGAACCTTTTCATTTACCGGTGTTGTACAACTAGATTTATTCTTAATAATTTTATTGTATTATTACAGTTATCTATATTATTAATAATAAAACATTATTGTTGTATTATTTTGTTACCAAATGGCCTTTAAATGTAATTTTAATATTCACATTATTGGACATATTTTCTTAAATATTCGTATATTTGCATGCAAAATTTCAAACATATCTTTCAACCTTCGATAGCTCAGTTGGTAGAGCGGTGGACTGTAGAGGTAAAATCCGAACATTGTAATCCATAGGTCGCTGGTTCAAATCCGGCTCGAAGGAACGTTTTGGTAAATATTTGTAAAATATGAACTCAACTCTTCTGTTCATATGACGGACAGAGGGGCAGGCGACCCACGAAAGTATGCTCATACGCGCAGACAACGCGCGTATTTTGTGTGTGTTACGGAGTATGTAACGTTTGCGTGTCTGCTGTATTTCAAAAACGCGTACTTTTATGTTTTGTATATATTTTTTTATTAATATGTACTAATTTTCGCAGCAATATATAAAAAACAAAAATAAAACACCGTTTAGAAGTTAAACAAGTTAATCTAAATGCACTTCGAATTATACTCGTAGCTTCACAGAGTTAGTGCTTCCGAAGTCACGTTAGGTCGTCGATTCCTGTATTGCGTTGGGTTTTTAAATAAATTCAATTGAAGTAATAAAGTACATACCAAAACAACAGTGTGAGACTGTGAGATGAACTTTTGAACTGAAAGAAGTAAATAAAAATAAAACATTTCTGTCTACGTTAACGGTAACGTTAGACGAGCTTTGAACGCGAAACGTGAAACGCGTGTCGTCGCGTCGCGTCGGCGACTACAAAATGCACCGTGTGAGTCCGCGTGAAGCTGTAAAGGCCAATAGGGCCAACAGCAACTAATCACATCGTCGCCCATGGACAGCAATAACACCTCAGGGATCACCGATGCTTTGCCAGCGAAGAAATGGGAACAAATATGCTGTAATATTAAAATATTCATATTATAAAGAACTAAACTTACCTACCTGTTTCGCTGGTGATTAGATCCGTTTGATTTCTATTTACTTATGCTTCTAAGTCAACGCAACGTATAACGGCAATTTTGAGTTTGTTATTTAATACAATTTATAAGTATAAAAGAAATGTTCGGTTCTACAATTTTGTACGGAACCCTCAGTGAGCAAGTATGACTCTCACTTGGCCAATATTTTTTACCCATAATTTTATTTAACTGTACAAAGATATTCAGTAAGGCATAACGGCATAACCATGGAAACTCGCGAAACTGTTATTTTGTTCATTTAAAGCTAAAAGGCAGTTCACAAATATAGATGAACCTAGCAACCCAGCGGTCGAGAAGAGCAGGTCAAGAGCGCTGACCCAACGGATGAAAACAACAGAGTTTAAAATAATTCGCACTATGCTACCGCCGTCACTCCTAATACTTTTCACTATCGTCAAGTAAAGTGGTAGAAAACTTAAAATATATCTATAATAGAATAAATAAGTTGAATCCTAAAAAAATTTTTTTTTTTAAACGCTTTTATTTCAATAATGTTTAGTTTATAAAATTAGCTACAAGTTGTGAAAATTTCAAGTCTCTACGTAAAATAGAACATAGAGAATTATGCGTCTAAAGTCTGAAAATCGTTTTTTTTAATTTAACAACAAATAAACAATGAAAATTAGTTTAAAATATGATTTTCGTGTATTGTCATCGGAAATACACATGTCTGCCAAATTTCATCAATTTTCATTAAAGGGAAGTCATTCAAATTAACGTTACAAGATTTGATGCTTTGATGCTCCGAAGTGAAGCTAAATAAAAGCGTTTAAAAAGCGGCACAAATAATCAACACAAAAATAAATCTTAACAAAAAATAACAGATTTCAAAATTAGGGATAACTCAAAAACTACTCGTCAGATCTCGCTCAAATTAATTTATTAAGTTAATAATTAAGTTATGGATGTCCAAGAACGAAGGTAAGCTAAACATCAGAGGGTCTATCGTCAGCTATCTGCTATCAGCTATCAACATAAATACATGAGTTCAGCTCAACACCAGATGCCTAAAAAATACTAAAATGCATTTTCACCTTTGTATTGATAGATGGCTATAGGTAGGGTTGGCATACGTCCGGAATTTTCCGGACAAGTCCGGAAATATAGGTCTTTGTCCGGAATGCGGAGGGAATCTTAAACTTAAATTAGTGAAGAGTGAAAGACAAAGTTAAGCAACAGCGGGCGCGGTCGGTAGTTGGATGGGTGACCGCTAGTGGCAAAAAATTATTGAGTGTTTCCGTGCTTCGGAGGCCATGTAAAGCCGTCGGTCCCGGTTGTTATCATAAGATAACAGTCGTTAAGTCATGTCGGAGGAAAGACCCATGCCCAGTAGTTGACCATTAATGGGTTGAAGCCATTCACTTGCACGATGCATAACGACATTAATATACAATTGACAAGAAAGTCCGGAATTTTCATCAAATGTCAGGAATTTTGTCCAGATTTTTGATATTTTAATCTGGGAACCCTAATAGTAGGGGACCTATTTTATTTTGTGTCTTATTATGAGTCCCTCGCTTCGCTTCGGGAAAAATACTAAAAAAAATGTAATATGGCCTATGTCACCCGGGCATAGTATAGCTTCCCAACAGTGAAAGAATTTTTCAAATCGGTTCGGTAGTTTCGGAGCCTATTCAATGCAAACAAGCAATCAAATCTTTCCTCTTATAATATTAGTATAGATATAATATATCTCACGCAAATTGTAACCGTTATATTTTATGTAGTATGTTCAATCATTTCCCTTGGTAGGTAGCTATATAGGTATGTACATATACGTATGTTTACGTTACAATGAAGCTAGGCTGCGATTAGGGGTCAACATTATTGTAGGGAGCAGTAAAAGAACAAAGCCAGATAGGAGACGCTAGGTTTTGCACGCTGTGGAATCGCGTTCGAAATAAAGTGTCATTGAGTTTCTGTATAAAAACTGCTGTCAAACTTTATGGTTCTTCAGGGCGATTTCCAACGTTATTACAGGTACAAAAAATGTATTGTGTAATGCGACTTTAAGCTCAAAAGGGCAAATGTAAGTCAGTGTAGCGACACAAAGAAAGTCGAAAGCGTGCCGTTGCAACTTCCAGCTTCCAACCAATCGCGAATTCTTCCCGCTCTTCGGCACATTGACGTCATCAGTCTCGGGCCTCGGCACAGCCTCCGCTGTATTGTCAAACACATACTAATTACCAGCGTGTGCAGTGCGACACGCGCATTCAATCCTAAAAAACATCACAATGTGATTCCCAAGTGCAATAAAATCTAATCCCTATCATGTTGTGTTAAGACATAATTTTCCGGTACTTACACGCGGTCGTTACGTCGTTTTTCACAGTGAGTCATAGGGTGAATTTCGCCCGATCCTGCGGCGTATCGCGTCTGCGCAAAAAACGCTCCCAGAGCGCGTATTTCAGTCAAAGTAAGGCGGCGCGCCGGCTTGCGCGCTCGCCAGCCGATCGCTCGCGTCACCTTGCCGTGGCCTTTTCATCAATAAAAAGATGCTCGCGAAATATCTTCAATGAGAGTGTCCCTTAATATGTCAATTGAACCGTGCTAAGCTCTTCTCAGTGCACGAAGACGCTATTCGATGTGCTGCCGTAATATCTTCCGTTGTAGTTGTAATGAAATATAATGATTGATTGTCGAGAGTGCTGATTATTTTGATGAGGTGAGTCGACCCGTGGTTTAAGGTCGAAGGCTGCCCTTGAAAAGTTGGTATACCTAGCTTATAAGCATGTGACCTCTCATATAGCAAATTACTAGTCGCGTGACCGACCTCAGCAGTGTCATTGCTGAAAATGTGTTTTGTTACGTGGCTGTTGATTTTTATAGTGCAAAAGGTCAATGAAATAAAACTTCTGATAAACAGGCATACACTGAAGTAAATCGTAGTGTAGATCAAAGGTAAAATGTGAGTAGGGTACACCTACCTCAAATGCAGGCGTCTAAAATGTGGCTGAAAAAAGTCAGGGCAAAATTTGTAAGGTATATGTATAGAGACTGTAATCTTCGTAAGCTGTTAACACCACCTGAGATTTAAAAAGCATTTGTTGCTTGCGTAATTTTTGACAACTTCTGTTTTAAAACATTAGGTTTAGTGTAAGAATATTCAGAAACAATATTATCTGGATTACTTAAATTGAAACGTTTGTAAAGTTTGTAAACGTTTGTAAATCCATTGTTAATGGAAACATAAAAAAAATAAAAATGTTTCTTAGTGAGTCATGAAAGACGAAAATAGATAATAGTTCTATAGGATATTGCTCAGACAACGTAGGCGAGACAACCCAATTTACTCCACCCCGTGGTATCATCAGATCGGCTAATTTATATCTGTGCCCAGTGCTCCATTATTGCATTAGCTAGAACCCGCCCGTTCAAGGATTACGCAATTGTACCTCGCATAATCTAGCAAAGATAAAACGATATTATCTTTGATCAAAACTTAAATTCAGGGTTTTCTGTATAGGAATTCAGGAATTTTAGGAATAATTCGCAAAAAGATATTGTGGCTCTTAGCAAAGTTTCATGCGAGATACCTCGGAACATACTGTGGCAACATTTTGACTCATATGGGGATTTCCCAATGACAAAATAAAAAGAGAGGACAGGCCCTAATTTGCGTATATATTTTTTCATTATACATGTATTGTGCAAATATGACCCGAAATACCAAAAATATATCTGTCTTCTTCTTACACGTTACAATATGGATTTGTAGAAAAAGTACAATACATATAGCATATTTCAATTTTCTAGTAACAATTTTAATAAAGTCTATGCAATCCCCGCCTTGAAGCGCTTTTCGGTTCGGACGACATTTTATGAAACGAACATACTAAGTAGTTCGGCTGTCATCTAACGCGTTGTTCGAAGTTTATTTTTGATTTTAATAGTGAATTTGTGTATTTTGCTACTTTTTATTGTGTATCTAAAGTGAACTAAGTAAAACCTAACATGGCAAAGTGTTGCATCAGTGGGTGCAATTCAAACTTTCGAAAAAATTACGAAGGATTATCATTCTTCAGGTTAGTTGTAATTTTCATGTGTATTTTGGGTTTATTAAGATTATGTGTCTACATTAGGAATTCTGGACTGCGTTTTCCGCTATTATCTATAATTTCTGATAACTAATTTCAACATAAATAGATCAAGTAAATATTTGAAATGGTTACAAACACACCTAGCGTTGTACCGTACTTTTCGAGTTATCGATATTATATGCAACATTTATTTACATTAGTGATTAAATACTGTTTACCAAAATGTCGCTTTGCCAATGTATCGAAATTCAGAGCCATTGTCATATGTTTCTGGAAATAATATTTAAACATAATATTGCACATTATTATTACGAGTAGATAATAGCACAAACTATTAAAAGATTATTAATACTGCTCCTACTGAACTGAAGCCTCTTCCAATAATGGAAGTGTTTGCCCATAATCACCAAGCTGGGCAGGCAGGATTGTGATTGTAGTAAATGGTAGTTGTTACATAGAGGACGCTTCTGCCTGTTCTCCATTATATTCCCTTATTTGCCTCTTATGCAAAAAGATGCAAAAAGAGGGATGGCGACAATTGTATTTTGTTCTGCTGTCACCACACAGCTGATAAGGATATCATTTTATATTTTTAAGCAGTGATCTAAAATACATGTGAACTTATTTTATCATGGATTTATAACATTATTTTATCGGTGCATGTATTTTTTTTAGATTTCCGAAGAATGAAGGACTTAAAAAATTATGGACTGATGATATAGGAGGACCTGCAAGAGTAATATGAATATACTCCAAGGATTAAGAAAAAAAACTGCGAATAGGACGTTGGATGTTGTTAGGCTAAAGGATGATGTGGTTCCCACTCTTTTTCAGTAAGTATACCTACATTTTTTATAATGTAGTAAAATGAATGCTTGTCTAGGCTCTTTGTTGTCTATACTTTTAAATGTTAATGTAGGTTATTATTCTTTTAGTTTATTTTACACATAATTATACTAAATTGTTGTCATATAAACTTTTGATTTCCATGTTTTATTGTGATAACTATACATTGCATATTCAGTGATAATCTAGCACAGTAATAACTTAATAAGTAAGTAATAATATATGTTTTCTTGCAGCGTATATGCCCATTGACATCAATAAACTTAATCTGATTTACATGGATCAACTGCCAACGACACCAACAAATATGGATGTAGACTTAACAGTTAATATAGGAGTCAGTACCATGGTGAGTATTTTCATCATATCATATAAAAAGAAATCAACTCTCTGATGTATTAATGTACAAAAAAATTATTTCAAATTAAAAATGCTGTTACAACAATTATTTATACAAAAAATCTTTATCAGTTTAAAGCATTATATCTCGTATGTATATGGAATAATTGCCTGGCCACACTTAATGATTATACTCTATATATAATTGTATATGGATATCCTAGTTAATACTTAATATATTGTAAATTACTTTCCAGGTTTTAGCAGCTAAATCTGAAGATAAAATTAAAAAATTAGGCAGACAAGTACAAGAACAGCGTAAGAAAATAAAGATGCTGAAGCAGAAAGTATCGACATATCAAATCAAAATTGACGAGTTGGGGAAACAAAATTTAATTTATAAAAATGAACCTGATAGGTATTATATGTACCTAATGGTGCCAGAAATACAGGCTTTGATCCTAGTTCAGGCATCAGACAGTTTTAAATACATGCAATTAAAATGTAACAACTAAAACTGTAACACTGTCAATAAACGATTATTTCATTTCATTTCATTTCATTTCAATGGTAACATTTTCAATAGCGTCAACAGCAAACATGAGAGTTCGTATGAATTACTTTTAATTAAATCAGACTTCTTTATTATCTTTTGTTCTACGATAGTTTTAAATTTTTTTAGATGAACAGCAAATGACGGCACCGTCCACCGTCTTTCGCAGTTCAAGCCTCGGAAGAAAAGGGTCCAAAGTGACTACGAGAAATACCTTAGGTTTATCTTTATAAATTAAATTATATTGTTCGCGCTTGCTACCAACATTACTCGGGACGAAGGAGGTGAGGCGGGGGCTCCAGCCCTTTGCCCGCGCCTATGAACGCCTGCCAACCAGGGACTCCTCTCCTCACGCGTATCGCCATCAGACTTAATAGCATTCTAGACCAATTACTATAAGCTGTATCTTTGTAATATGGTAATTGTTAGCAATAAATATTGTGAAGTTTAACCTTCTTTCTCTCATGTACATGCGTGTATATATATTATATATATTTTATTTCGCAAGAACCTTGAAGTGTACCCAGGATCTTAGGAGACTATATTTGCGTTTGACAATCACCTTTTCCCTCCTGAATTGTTGAATGCTGAAACACTATGTTGGAACATTAGGTTGGATCTTGCTATTTTGAATACATAACAAAACAAAATTCTTTGCGAGATTTAGCCAGAAGTAAGTGTAAAACATAATTATAACGATTAAAAAACTTCTATTTCGGACTACCACAGAAAATAAATTATATTAGGTATTTTTGTCTTAAAATATTATATCGATATGTAAAAATACAACACTATTTTTATGGGTGGAGCATGGGCGGAGTCGACGCCATTTTAGAGACCTATTTGGCTTCAGATCACGTGACCTTATGGCCTGTCCTCTCTTTTTATTTTGTCATTGGGATTTCCATACTGGATGGGAGGGGGAACTATTGAAAAAGATGATTGTTGCTAAAGTACGGTGTAAGGTACATTGGATTTCTACACGCGAGAACCCTTCGAGTGACAAACGAGTGGACGCATTGATGCAAGTATGGAATACTTTATCTTAATGGTGTTGTGAAATTTCTTCCCGTCTGTTTATTAGAAGCAAAACGACATCCACGAAAAAAGAAGTCGCAAATTATGTCATGGTTTCTCAATTCTGAGGTATCAAGCCCATCATTAGAAAAAGCAATTTATAAATTGTTTGGTTATTTTGAAGTAAGGTTTGACGACGCTCTGCGAAGCTATATGCCTTATAAAGCTGAAGTGAAGTTATAAATGGAGTACTATTCCAAAATCTTTACAATATCAGCTTAATGCATTTGATGGCGAATAGAAAACGCGCAATCCGAATCGACGACCACCCGAGGATAATGCATCGCAGACAAGAAAAAAGAAAGAAATAAGTCCCTCGGGGTATTTTACAGCAGTGTGTGCTCTGAGAAACTGTTCCACTTGCCCCAGGCAACCTTTTTTTGCTACACCACTTGCCTTTTGCCTTTTGCCATTCTTATGCAGATCAATTCAGCCAGTGTCCACGTTCACAATAATTTTTATCGCAAATATGGGAACTTCTAAGATATTGCCGTAGTTTCAAGTTGGGGTGTTATTCTAGGCTTCCTGGTTTTTTTTGTCTGATCAGCCTTACAACATTTTAGCGAATATAAGAGGAAATATAACAAACATATGAACTGATTTTTAAGATGCCGGTGCAAACATTATTTTTATTTGTTACTCTGAATAGTTTGCGTATTCTCGAAAAATTAGCAAAAGTTTAAACCACGGTCTGACAGATATAATAAAATTATTTTAAAGGGTAAACGGGTAAAAGATTGTTTTGTTCCTCGCTTAAGAATGACGCACTCAAACTGGAATGATTAATGCGAGCTACTGTTTAAATATTCCGCTTAAATCTACGTCACTCAACTTCACGAGGGAAAAATGGAGTTTTAGGGACTTTGTGAATACGTCAGTTCCCGTAAAATTCATCTGCGAGGGCATTTGTCGGTCCCTTCATTACTAAAACAGGGGTGTAAGAAATAATAGATGCTTGTTATGAATAAAAGTGTATTATTTGGGGATGAAGATTATTTTTATCATCGTTATTTTCGTGATATTCACTCATACTTCAACATACATACTCCATACTCCAATGTGCTCCAACAAAGAGTATTCTTTATAACCCAAACAAACCATTACCTATTAGGTACTTGTAACTTATAATTTTAACCAACTTCAAAAATGTTCTCAATTCGTTGGTATTCTTTTTTTATTAAACGGTTTTATTTAGCTTGCCTTGTTTATCTGTTTTGTTTTTTGTTTGGGTCAAATCTTGCAAGCCTAATTAGATCTACTTCCACTTATTCTATAATAATTTGTGAAATCGTACACATTGCTTTAGTTATGATGACAATGCATTTGTAACAAACTAGACCTGATACTACACCCAGATTCGGCTCCAGGCGAGGGAACTTCTTAATGGTTACCAGCGCAATCCCAATTTTTTTCTTCAGTATCTACATTGACAGTAAAAAACCGTGTATTTCGTTTCTTAAACAATTACTTGTTTTAAATGTTCGTTACCTCAGAACTTTGTTTATTAATCGATTCTAAAATTTCTTCCCGTTTATAAAAGGGAAAAAAATTGTACTTTCAGATTCGTCCCATGTTTATCAAAAGTCAGTTCTGATAATTGGTGATAAATGAAGAATTGAGAGAACTTCTCAAATATTATCGGTACAACACATAATTATCGCGATTTTGATTTATTTTCCGAGCGATGATTTTAGGCCTTTTCCTTTGAAAAAAATAGATTATTACACAAAATCTTCATGTAGTGTTTTACATTACTAACTGAAGCCTAATAGAGGTTTATGCGTTCCACAAAGGGAACAATGGTTTCAGTTATATTTCCACTGTCGGTTCACAATGGCTTTGTAGATATCCAACCGGATGATCCCTGACAGTGGATTAAATCTGTACCTTTTCATCTTCAACAATAGCAAAGCTAAAAATTGTAATGTAACTAAAGGTAAGTTTGTTGTTTGAAATGCTTTAACTGTGTTCTAGTTTTTTCTAATCCATTACCACAAAATATTATTACTATTTTAAGCGACTTTAAAAAAAGGAGTGATTCAAGAAATCAAATATTTTTAGCAAAAGTTGCCTCTTAAACCAATTTGAATTTTAGATAAAACATATCGATAAAGTTATATGTATGAAAATATATTGAATGAACTGACATCGTTGAAATCCCAAATTCAATTTTTTTGGTTCGTTAAATGTAAGCTTTTGTATGAGCAAATTGCCGCTTTGTTCTCTAGAGAAAATAACTCGGCAGAGAGTCCCTTTGCTGACAACTTGACATTGTTTTCGCGGTCTGTATGATTTGCAAGTTATATAACGCGATGTTAGACACGCACGATAAGTAGAAGGCAAAATTTGTAACATTTTATCTAGTTATATGGAGATCATCGTCGCTACTTTCGTGGAGAAGGGTAATCCTATAATTACCAAATCCGAAAATGAGTTTTGTTAGCTAAATTCCTGCCTGCAAATTATATTTGCTGACATTTTGTGTCAGGATATTTGTGGTAGAAGCTTCTAATTCTCATATTTGTAGTTATGCTATGAAAATATATTTCTTATATTTTTGTCCGCGTAGTGACACTGGTACTTTTTGTAGCTCTTGTGCTTTTATGTGTACTGGTACTTGTTGTAAAAAAAGTTAACAATACATCTAAAAAGTATAGCAGGTACAATACCAGCGATGTACGTACAGAAATTGACGACCTCATCTCATAACTCGTGTAGAAAGCGTACGGCAACCGCGCGCAACCCTGTTTCGAACTTTACGAACAAATCAAATCACGCTTGTGTGTGTTCCAAGTCGAATGGTTCAATTTAATTGGATCATGTTATGTTGCTCCGAGGGTTTCAATGCTCATGGTTCATAGTATGAATTCAGTTGATTAATTTTTGCCGTAAAACGTTCCGCATTGTAAAGTTGCAAGGCTAACTAATCCCTATGTTGCTAATGAATGAAAAGCATCGGCCTTGATAACCATATCTATCCATTTATGAGCTTTATAAAGTCCAGCGCTGGACAAAGGTCTCACCTAAGCGATATCACTCCGATCGTTCCTGGTCCATCTGAATCCAGCGGTTTTCAGCTCTTTTCTTTAGGTCATCAGTCCTTTCGATCGGAGACGACCTGTGATCCCTTAACCGAGACATGGCTGCTATTCGAGGATTTTTCAACCCTATCTGTTCTGCGAACGAATTGGCCTGTTTACTAACCGTATATGAATCCGTATTTTTATAAAACAATGTGAAGTAAGGGATTCATCTATTCCCGTCTGAGGGATTTATACAAACTCGTGTTCCCGCTACAGGTCGATTTAATAAAGTGCTCTGTTTTTAGCCGGCAGCACATCGGTGTTGCTTTTTGTGATACTGATATCTGAGTGACTGTAACCATTTACCATCGGGTGAATCTTTTGCTCGGTTCTAGTCTATTTACATAAATTGAAACGCATTCCTGTCTTACCTATTGATTTATTCTACCTGAAGAAAGATGGTGTTTATAGATGCCAATTGTAGGAACGGAATGGCGAATTAATAAGTTGTTTCACCATTCTTTCTTGTTTAGCAACGCGTGGGATGATGTCCAATGTGTCACTTATTACCTCTATAAACATAATATGCTTTCACGTCTATAATTATAAAAACAAATAAATTAACGATGTGGTGAGTCACGAGTCTGCACGTGAATCGTAAATCGATTTAACTGACTTAAATTTCACCTCGAGTAAGGAGCTGGTGAATCGGATGAATATTGCTGTTCTCGAAAGTAGTCCTTAATCAGACGCTTTTCTTTACCTTATTTATTTTCTTTCCTCTTCCTTCTTTTCCTCTTTTCTTTTTATAACTCTTTTCTTTATTTCTTGTTTTCTTTCCTTTTATTTTCTTTACGCCTGGGCATTGCCCAAGCAAAACATGTGACACGATTACAGCGATAATGATAAAATATAGACAAGTGATTATCAGCGCTAACATAACTAAATGGATTAACGAAGTGTTGCTTCCTAACAACAAGGCAATATTGGCTTCGAAATCCAAATGGCTGAGACAATATTTCCTTTTTATGGGCATATGTAATAAAATTCAGCTTGGAAAATTTTAGCTGCATAGCACGAAAATGCGACGTGCCATCGCAAACCCTCCCCCGAGAACGTTCACGTCTCATAAACTGAAGATTCTCATCTAGGTTTTATATTCTACTGAATGGCACGTTATTTTTAGACCCATTGTACTTATTAACATCTTGGTCTAAAATTAGAGGCGATTCAGGCGATGGATGTTTGCGGTCCGCACCCATTAAGTTTCAATGCTACATTGTGCCTAAATCTATCCAAGAGCATTTTTACGGATAAAATGTGATCTCATTAATTGTTTTAATTTTGGGAGAAGACGATGCCAGAGGTAAAGGGGTTTATTATTTATTTATTTATTTAATCTTTATTGACCACAATACAGGATTAAGGTACAAATGGCTTATTGCTTATTGCATTCTTTTCCAGCTAACCATTAGGCCAAACAGAAACACACGATGAGCGGTATTATAAACATAAAGAAAGAAAAAAAAACATAAAGAAAATTGTAAAAAAAATAACTACAAGAATATACAAAAATACTAAATAATAATAATAACACTATACAATTACATACTATACAATCATACATACATACAAAACTATATACATTATAAGTAAATATATAAATATATAACACCTCGTGAACATCGGTGACAGCAAAGGCATCACCAATGGGTTGCCGACTAAACTAATGATTCCACTTAATAATACTTAATTCCAGTGAAAAAGCCTATAGCTAAAGCTGCAGAGTATTTAAATGATACAGTTATCACGTGAGAGGACCAAGAATTTACTTCGTTAGCACAATAGAGAACACAAAAACACAAAAAATAATAAATAATCTCAATGAAACAATCAGTAGGTAAATTCAAGTACATAACTAACATTTCCATCTAACAAAGCGCAAAAAATAATTGACTCTTGTTCCATGTAAGCTCTGAAAAAGCTTTTGTGAAATCGAATAACTTCGAACTGAATGAGCTTTTATGTGATACAGACGTTCATTACAAGTTCTGATCATTAGCGCTTTGGATTGGTTCACAAGCTGTATGTAGGTCTATACTGAGCTTTCATTGTTATTATCAATTTTTTTCATCTTCCGTTATCTAACTAAATATAATTATACAGTGAATTTTTCAAGTGTATGTGACTGTCCACATTCAAAAGTATGAGGAGTAGCGAAAAGTGGTCAAAGGAGTCTCGGGGCCGATTTTGATTAAAAGCAAAACTGCATTTTTAGATTTTTGAAAAATTTATAACCCTGGCCAGGAATCGAACCCGTTGATTAAAAAAAACACATCCTGTATTTCCCTTGTAACATATATGTCCCTTTTTCCCGTAAATAAAAACAGGAACTAACTAACCTAACCTATTTTTTGATTTCGGTCTCGCGTTTCTTTTTTTCAAGGAGCTTCCTTGCGCATGTACTCCATTCCATCCTAATAAGACTGCTGTTTAATTCGTCCGATATTTGGACGACTAAATTATTTTTATTCTTTCGTTTTACGTATTAATAGTCACTGTAATTTTAAATTCAAAGACTACTAGTAATTACACAGATCTACAAAAACTGTGTTTGGTTCAACATTTCTTGTTTACTTTGGGGACGCTATGCCAGTATGCCACGCTGGCGTCACAGGCCCAATCTTCTTGACCCAGAAACATAAAATATTACAAGTGTGTTCTCTTTACCGCGAAAATATTCTTGGAGGCGTGACTAGTTTTTATGTCACTAACAATGAGGGCCGTTACACTTTTTCGCAAAGAAACATCAACATGAGACTCTTTTTAGGATCCGAAGTAAAATCTGAACCCTTATAGTTTCGTCATGTCCGTCCGTCCGTCTGTCTGTCCGAAGCAAAGCGCCGAAACTTAGTGTTGGAAACCTGTAATTTGTCATGGATATACATTTATTAAAACTCCAAAATCATAGAAATTTCAGAGTACCTCCCCTAAAGGTAACACGAGCATTAATTTTTTATTCGTCGCGTACCCTATAGTGTGTTGTATGGTTAAAAAGGTCCTTTAAAATGTTATGGGTCTTCTAAGACCATTTTTGGAATTAGGGGTCCGTTTGCGAAATATTTAGCTTTAAAGTGCTAATTTAAGTTAAAGTCAAGTGTCCCCCCTGCCGGTTAAACGGTTCGAGTTGGACAAGTGAAAAATTCTGAAAAATAGCTTATATGCTTAATTTATAAGAAAAATATCACGGCTATGTTAGCATAAGTAGTTAATGAGTAAAGGCGATAAAGTAAACACCCTATATTGCGCGTGGCCTGGCACGCACTTGCCCGGATTTTTACATTATAATATCATTGCATGCAATAATAATAATAATAATCATTGCATGAGAAGAATGAACGTGACTTTAAGATGAAATCCCTTATATTTTAAAACATTTTAGTTTGCGCATGTAACAGATCCCATTTCAAGTTTAAAAAACCGTGTATCCTGACATTTTCACCAACTGTTGTTCTGTTGTTACAATTACGTGACTAACTTATGTAGCTTGTTATTTTCCATTTAAAGAAGAAAACTCTGTATAACAGTAACATAATCCGACAGTTGTAAATGGTGCAACACAGGCTAGCCGTGTTTTGCGGTCAGCTGCGGTGTGACGTCATCCTAGTCCAGTGAGCGAGTTATTCGGCTTAGGGAAGCTTTACAGATTTACCAGCTTAATCTACAAGCTGCGGTTATTATAAGTATACTCAAAGAACATCTAATAGTTAGTAGTATACTATTAAGTTCATTACTAGTAAAAATTTTAACACAAACATTTTTTTAATAACCATTGTTTTCATAATAATAATGAAAATTTAATAACCTCGTGGTTTATTTTTAATCAAGGTAGGTAGTATAAACCAAAAAAAATTCCAAAATTTAAATTTGACACAATATTCATAATTCAAATGATTGGTAGTAAATTTCCTTGACAACTTGAAGGAGTGATACTTTACGTCGTAAATAGATGTATTCAATGATGTTTAAATAAATATAGATACGTTATGCCCTTACAAATCAACCAAAAAATCTGTTCCAATGTCCGCAAGGCACGCTTTATTGCTTTATCGCACGTCTTTATCGCTCTCGCGTCAAAACTACATCGCTATCTCTCTTCACCTGAATAAGAGTTCCCAATTGGAAACTTTTTGAGTCACACAACGCGCGCGCTTATGACATATCTGCCTCTTTTTAATATATAATATCATTGGATGTATTCTTTTCACAATCCACGAATTCTCGATCAAGCTCACACGTGACGTATTATACAAAGCATCTATCATGCTGGATTTTGAGAAGGGCATTGTCTAAACTGTCCAAAGCATTACCTTAGCTTCTCCGTTCCAATAGTGTTATAAATATCTACAAGCCACATTCATCACCTAAAACCTACTCCCATTTTCATTACTTTGACGTAAATCGAAGTTTTCATGAAAGCGACGGAACCACGTCTCATTCACCGCGGGTGCACCCGTCTCGGCTCAATGTGGGGGTTTCGATCATTGTTGTTCATTGTTACGAACGCTGACTAAAACCCCTTTTGTTTCCAACACAGATCCCGCGACCAGTTTTCAGAAATAGAACTGGTTACCCAATATTATTTCGTCCCAATTTCTGAATCTGATATCTAGAAAATAATGTTATCCGTGTGTATGTATTTTTACTGCAAGTATTATTGTATCGAGTTTTTGGGTTTCCTACGGTGATAACGTCTTGTCATTTAGAAGGTTCAACGAAGCGCATAAAACAGATTAAAGTGCCTCAGAATCTTATCCAGATTATACAAATAAGCTGGAATCACAAATTACACGTTATTTCTGCTTGATTCTAATAAAGTTCATTCTACCGTTTGAGTTTTTGAAATTACATCAAATTGGATATTCTATTCAGAGCATGTTACTGCCCCTGACGAAATTGTGACATCAATTGTATAATGAGATAAACAAGATCAGTTCAAAGGGTTAAGTAGACAAGATAAGGGCTATTCCCGTAATTTGGCCCATATTCAATGCAGTCAAAGGGAAGCAGAAGCTTTTTAGTTGATTGCCTTCTTAGAACAGGAAAAAATAGGAATATTTTGCCAAGTTTTCTAGGTTTTCACGTCTAGGTTCAATATTTCAGCTCTACCGCAAGCTACTCATGTATCTAGAATGTGGTTTATGCTTACTGCATTGGTCAGGACGTTATACAAATCTTGGATTTTTTATATAGGATATCATTTTGTGAACCAGAAAGACAATAGTTTTAGCTTTTCGGCAATGATGAACGTTGATCAAACCCAAATAAATTGAGCGGTGAAGTTTGAATCAAATACAACTAAGTGTTAAAAGTATATTTGTTTCGGGTGATAAGGAATCCTTCTACAAGACAAGTTTTCCCATCCAGAACCCTCTTGTTGAAGGTTTTTGGTTCTGCACTTACCCAGTTGTGTACCTACCTACTCAGTCACAACTGGGTAAGCTCTGACGGTCGTGAGGTTTTTTTTGTCTTTCTACTACCTTTTACAATCAATTGTGAATTGTAATTATTGTGTATTTGATAGTAAGCCGGGCTGATATTCCCGTCAGCCAATAAAAATACCGGCGATGAGAAAAGAAGAAAATAAAATAATATTTTCGTCACAAATACTTGTCTATCATAACAGTCTAATAATAAAACAGTGACTGCCATAGTTAGCTAAACTAAAGCAAAGAATTGTTCCACCGTGAACATAAGTTGTTGGCAACGTGTCGAGAAGCTGCGAAACAGTTAGACGCAAATATAACTCTCGCATGATCGCTCACTTGGCTAACAGGATTACGTCTGCTACTGTTTCCTTCAAAGTCTAAACGTTATAACTTGGGAATAACAATATCTTAAATTACAATTTAGACGCCGGTTACATTGACGACCCGTGTGGCGCAATGCTTACCATGCCGGATCGCCGTACCGAGGGTCCTGGGTTCGATTCCCAAGTAACATAGTTAGATACTGTTACAAGTAACGTAACTGTTTAACTGCCATACCGAATAATGGATGACAGAGATATTAAGTTGATGAAAAAATGAAAAACCGTAGCAGTATTAAAAAAAAATTCAAAATACAAAGCGAGTAACCCACCGAAGACCTCATGACCGAGTCCCACTAGGCGGTTATTATGTCAGCAAAGTAACTTATGTCTACTCAGTTCCCAGTTTTGATTACTTCGTCGAATGGGCTCTAAAAAGCATCTGCTAGGCTATAGGTAGGACGTCATATTGTCGCTTACATTTTTCTTGCGAGTACGGTAGCACTTAGTTTTCATATTCAAATTAAAATTCAAGCATTGTCTACCATCTGTCTCTAAAAGTGCGTATCTCAGCTTCTGAAGCCCATTTTTAAAACCTACGAGTAGATTATGTATCTTAAACAGCCGATATAAAGTCATACTATACCTAATGTTTCACAACATCACACTATACTTAGACAACTACACTTTTTGTGCTGTTACGGAGCAATAAACATCATAATAGATAGGTGCGTCACAGACTTATAAAAGAACCAGACGGATTTTCAGCAACAAATTCAGTGAGGCACCCTTAGTAATACCAACTCCTCTATTCGTACAAGTATCACACGCACACATTGACACCATGCTGTTATTAATCGGCCGCCATTACCGCGTCGGACTGCACTAAAAGTTACGAACACATGGTAAGCGGACGGCGTCACTCTCGATAACACAAGGTGACGTCTGGTTCTTTTTTTAAGTCTTTGAGGTACATCAAATTTTATTCTGTTTTTCTCATAAAAACACGACAAACAAAAGGAGCTATATGCGTCCAAAACTGTTTATTATTTATTTTCCGTACATTTCTTCGTTTTTGTCTTATATTTAGGTATCTTTTATTTTTATATTTATCATGGATGAGAGTATTAAAAGCTGCATCATAAAATCTTTCCGTACTATTTTCAAAAGTTCTTTATACCTAGGCGAAGTTAATATGTACTCGGGGTGATTTAACTCGCCGTACAAATTGCTTTCCAATATACATACTATCACTATCTTCAAACATAGTGAAATATGTAAACTATTTAAAAAGTAGTGAGTTTGTTGTACCGGTAATATTGATTTACAAGCGAATATTTGTTTGAACTAGTCTTTATGTATAATATGCCTCCTACACACGATACCGCACTATATTTTATCATGCCCGAGCGGCCGAAAGCTCCGGCATAGTGTAATGAACTATTAGTCGATCAAAGAAGTTTAATTTATCAACGAAAATATTTTTTTGTATAATTATTTTACGAGATCCCACACTATAGGGTACGTAAATAAAAAAATCATCCTCACGTTACCTGTAGGGGAGGTACCCTAAAAAAATGTTTTTTAATATTTTATTCTACGATTCTGGAGTTTTAATAAATACATAATGTATAGGCATGTGAAATTACAGCTTTCTAGCACTAAGAGTCTAGGCGCTTTGCTTCGGACAGACGGCCATGACGAAACTATTTGATGTTAGTGATGTTGATTTTTTTGTTAACCCTACCTAAACGTCAACAGTTAGCGGTCATGACGTCACAATATGATGCAGTCATTCTTATTCAGAGTTTGATGGCATTATAATAATTTTAAACGTTGTGATTAAAATCGTCCTTTGATCGCGACGTTACAAAGCAAACATTTTCCAGTTAATATTTCGTGTACAAATTCATTCTCCAACCCTTAACGCTCGGAGTCCGGAAGGTATTTGAATGCTGATTATATTATGTTTATTCTAAGCATCCATACCATGAAAGCTAAGGAATAAAGCAAAGGAATAATACAAAGAAAACATGGATTATTATTGTAGTTTATTTGAAGCATAATAATTGTAATAAAGGCACTAGGGGTTGATGTATAAGCTAGAGGATGTTTAATAAGTAGGTACATTGGATAAAATCATAGCGCCTGTCTAAAACAAATAGCAATGAAGTGGTGATCAAGTAAATAAGAATCATAACAAATCGATGATGTATCTTGAAAACAAAATAATCTTCAAGTTAAGAGTGAACAGGTTTTGCACGAATTGTGCCTATTACCAAAGGAAATTGCTTTTCTTTTATGTAAATAGCCACAAACGAGCTGAGGGATCACCTGGTACCCCTCATGGTCACCGTTCCCATGGACATCAGTAAGAAGCAAGCTAAGAAGAGAGAAAATTATACAAGCCAATTAATAGGCTAGATCCAATGATATTATATATTAAAAAGAGGCAGATATGGTATAAGCGCGCGCGTTCTGTGACTCAAAAAGTTCCCAATTGGGAACTCTTATTCAGGTGAAGAAAGAGATAGCGATGTAGTTTTGACGCGAGAGCGATAAAGACGTGCGATAAAGCAATACAGCGTGCCTTGCGGACATCGGAACAGATTTTTCGGTTGATTTGTAAGGGCACAACGTATCTATATTTATTTAAACATCATTGGCTAGATCTCAAGCTCTATCAATTTGGATTTTAGTCATTATCTATGTCATTTCCAGTCTATTTATTTATACTCTTTTTTGATACCATAAAGAAAATATTTACAAAAGCATACACTGTTAACTAAGTACAATACAATAAGCAATAAACGCTTACAAGTGATTTCTTCCAAACAACCCATAGAAACGATAGGAGAATCTGGGAGAAGTTAGGGTATTGATTGTACCTACTAGTGTAGAATCAATATTCTGTCTCAGTGTATCTCAAGCCTTAGGTTGTCGATCAAACAAGTGAGTGTCGTGCTCCGAACCGATCACTATCGGGGATGCCCCGTGCGCTGGCACGGACTGCCACCACTTGAAGTACTATGTGGACCTTTTATGTACTTTTTAGGGTTCACTTCGATAACATTACAAAAGGAACCCTAAAGATATAGCACCACAGTCGACTATCATGATCTATTGGGAGAGAAATTAAATTGGTACTTGCAAGCCAGTTCTTTCTTTCTTTTTCTTCTCTCTTTCTTGGCCGGCAACGCATCAGTAATGCCTTTGGTGTTGCTGATGTCTTTGGGCGACGATAGCCACTTACCATCAAGTGGATCGTCAGCTCGTTTGCCGGCTATTTCCATAAAAAAATAATAATATGCGTTTTTAAGTTATCACAAACCATTATTGCCCCAACACCGCTTTTATCGAAACGTTCAATCCAGATATTCACACATAGCATAGTTTATCACGCTATTTCAATGAGTGATGAGTATTTCAATAAGCGAAGGGGTTAGTGGTTAACCCAATCGTTGGAAGTTATTGGCGTAACGCCGGCCCGCCGCGGCCGTTCGAAGGGTTCGATTCCCAGCAAAGCAGAAATTTCTGTCCTCAATCTGGGTGTGTGTGTTCTTGTCTTTCTGGGGCTGTAAGTGCATTTATTTATTTATTTATTTTATGCCGTCTGACGGCCTCCAACATGGAATGACGTAATCTAATGATAAGAGCCGAAATTTATTAGATTAGATTGTACCTGTTAAGCCTTGTCAATTTCTGCGGCCTACAAACTACTTAGTTGGGTTTACCATTAACGCACGCAACAATAATTGTACCTATAATAAAGTTACAGGAATAATCCTGTAAGGAAATAATCGTCAAACGAGTAGACGAGCCAGCCACCTGATTTTTCCACTAATTCTGTTAACAGAACTTCTCCATGTGATAGGTGGCAATAAAATCGGGTGGCAAGCATAGTCTTACAACTCACAGAACTAGTGGGATTTTTTTTCCCAGTAGTTCTGTCAACAGGACTACTTAACAGGACAAGTGGGAATAAATGATTATATGTGGTTATTGTAGCCCGTCAGCGTCACAAAAGGTATCATTGATATGTTGCCGGCCAAAAATTGCGAGGAATCAGAATAATGAGCATATTATAGAATATAGAAAATGTTTCAGTACCTATACACTTTATGCTTAGAGATATAAATAAGGAAATAAGGCTTTCTTTGATTGAGTTTCCCAAGAACAACGGTATAAATGAAGGAGAAAAGCTAGGATAAGGATCAGGATTAGGATTTTATTCCACTCATCCATCTATCCTTTTGAAATTCTCTGTTAGACGTGTAACTTACGTACGTAGTAGGTACACCAATTTAACTGGTCCCAAGGCTTTTGAATCCAGCGGACGTCTTCTGCTGGTTATCAGTCCACTCGGCTCTTCTCATTTCTTCAATTTAATGACCTACATTTATTTTAGGGTGAGCCCAAAATTATATGAAATAAAATATTTTAATAAAACTCAGAACTGTATGCAGAGCGCCATTCAAGAAGAACACACAGCATTTTCAGCTATTCTTTATTCCTGCATTTTTATTTCATCAGTAAAAGAGTTAAATTAAAAAACTTTTCCATTTTTCATATATATTATGAACTGTGAATAGGGTTGATTTTATTGCTGAACCTAACAGTTATTATATGGAGTGAAAGGTCATTATAGTCACAGTTTACAGTTTTTCAGTGTGCAAAAGTAGGCAAAAGGCAAATGAATGGAAAAAATGTAAAATTATGTTTATCACAATCCTATTAATTTGTTCCTTCCATTATCCCGCGATATTTTTATATCTATTTTGATGTTATCAGTATTTTAAAGACAATGTGTTCAAAGATTTGTTTTTGATCTTAAGAAATACAATGAATGTAAGTTACACGTTATTCCTATCTTTAGCGTGCGAGTGATAGGGAAGACAATTTCCGCCATTTTAGATTCGTTTCTTAAGGCGCGGCTTATAATATAAATTATGTTGTATATTATAATACATTAAGCTCACGGCTTCACTCGCGAAAGAGTGGTTTCACAAACTCGTCCCACGGGAACGTATAACAGGGATAACATTTTATAGGCTCTAATTTTTAAGCCTGGACAGGACATGTTTAATCTGCATGCCAAGTTCATCTTGATTCGTCCAACGGCTGGCGCGTGATGTAATCCCAAACATCCAATTCTTTATTCGGTGCCAATTGGTAAAATAAATTATTCTTATGTTAGTTACAGGTGACATTGACTGTACCATTATATTTGTCAGGGTGTAGGAAAATACTATATTTAGAATTATAATGGGGAGTATGACCACCGATACAAACTATTCTTGTTGGTCATATCAGTATGACATGATAGTATGACCACCAATAAACGCCCACATCTTCACAAACTTTCGCATTTATAATTAGTAGGGTTTCCATAGTATTTTCACTAATATTTCGTCTAATGTACTGACCACTCGTCAAGTGTCAAGTTGCCGTAAATTACACGGTAACTCCAGGGCTGACCCTAAATGGCTCATAAATTACATAAGCTGGGCTTAGGTTTAGCTAATGCCTTTCATATTCACAAGGTCACGGTCACGTACGATTTTAGATAATTTATTGTAATAGTACGCAACTAGGGAATGCAAATCTCGCGAGATTGGGGCTCAATGAATTATGAATAACAATACTGCGAGATCTCGCCAATTTCGAGATCTCGCGAGATTGGCAGTTTTGTGTGTTTTCTTTGCAAATAATCACTATATTTAAATAAATTAGGAAAAAAATAGTAAAAAGTGTAAGTATTACAAGATAAACATTTATTTTCATGAATTTTTTCAACAGACTTTTATGTACCAAACATTGTTTGACGTATCTGTCTATAATTTTTTAATAAACTTCTTAATAGTAAACTTTGACGTACGTAGCTATCAATAACAAATGAAATAAACTACTAGTCTTCTCTTCTAATATCAATCAAAAATCTTTTAGTAATAAAACAGTTATTTTATAACAAACAAAATAACGAGAAGTAAAAAAAAATAAACTAATTAGCTAAGTAGAGTTGACTTATTATCGATTAAATAAAACTATATCTACTCAGTAGATCAATTAGATATTAGAGATTAATTAACAAAATATAGCAATCAAATGAAAGATTTGTTCCGCCTCCCGCGCACCGAACGAAGCCGACAAATCGCAGCTCCGTCCGTGTCAGTCCGCGCTTCGAATAAGACGATTTTATGCTCGAGTGCAATCTCGTTAATCTCGCGAGATCTCGCCCTGTTTTTCGTCCGAGATCAATCTCGCTAAAAAAGGCCGAGATCTCGCGAGAACGAGATCTCGCGAGATCGAGATTGCATTCCCTATACGCAACGTAACTTAGATTCTAGGAATGAGATAAGGGGTTAAGATGTTAGGAAAATAGGTTAAAGGTTATCGATTGTTTTCTACTAACTAAAAGTATTAAATTGGATGAATACATTTTAAACATAAGAATCTTACACAAAATACAAAATCTTAACTCTTAATGACAGAATATGATAAGTATGTTATCTATTTAACTGCGAGTAGAAAAATATTCCTTCCGTGAAATTTTCGCAGGATTTTCGCAGCGCCTTGCCTCGAGTATTCATTTTTTTCATTTATAGAGCTACAGTGCCTACAGTGTACATGATTTTGGAAGAGAGTTTTTATGACCTATATCTATTAAAAACACATTATCGTTATCTCTTACTATCATTACATTTATTTATCATTCAGAATCATGGAACACAAAACTTGCAACCTTAAAAACCTTTTTAATAGATCTACAATCCGTTAGGCTAAAAACACATTATCTAAACTTTTCCAGTACGTGTAGTACAATCCTACTACTATAATAAACTAGCTGTGCCCCGCGGTTTTACCCGCGTTAATTTATGGAAAAAACTAACTACTAAAATATATGATGTTATACTTATAGCATATAGCCACAGCCTTCCTCGATAAATGGACTATCAAACACAAAAATAATTTTTCAATTCGAACCAGTAGTTCCTGAGATTAGCGCGCTCAACCAAACAAACTATTCAGCTTTATAATATTAGTGTAAATGTGATTTGTGTGTGTGATGTATGTTACTCTTTCACGTAAAAAAGAAAAAAGTCCGTGATTACTACCTTTCATTAGTTTAGTTTCATTATTATTATTATACTATTATTATCGACTATATTTCGTACGTAATGTTATAAAGTATTTATTTTATGTGTATATATCTATTCAATTTATATATATTTGTGTATATATATATTATATTAATAACATATACATGTAATGTGTAATATATAATTATATAGAAATGGGTATGTATATATTGTTTTTGAACACGCACGGTCTACCTTTCTGTCACCTCTCCAGTCGCAGGTCTGCTGGAAGAAATTTCATTAGAGATAAGCAGTACCTTTGTACATCATATCCCTACTGTAACTGTCCTTTAAATTATTGTGTGTACATAAATAATAAAATAAAATAATAAATAAATAATAAATAAAAATTACTGAACGTTTCAATACCTGGAATACGATATAGGCTACTTATTGTCCCTGAAAATACGGGTAAAACCGCGAGGAGAGCGCTAGTATTACGTATTAATATTCCGTCTAACCCATGTCGTTACCAGCAGGAAGCTATCAATCAATTCATTGGATCTCCTCACACAATTGCTTCTATTTTCGGCCTTAAATTACTCCGTCGAGACGCAAAAGCGACTGTTGTAAACTAATTCCTGTGATAATCGATCCGGTCGTCGCATCGTCAGGCAAATTGAAAATTAAGTGGTGGAGTAAACTTATCTGAGATAATGTTACGAAGTACTCTAGTAGTAGCTGTTTGGTTATTACGGTGAGAGCTACGTCTTGTGTAGTTTGAAGTAAACTCAGTGTCTCAGTTTGAAAGTGTTTTGAGCCAGCTAGTTTCAGCTGAGAAAAGATACAGAGATACAGCTTCATTGAATACACTACCGTTTTAAAACTCAAATTATGATATCGATAATTCATTATTGTAATTTAGAATTGAAAATTCTTGGTATGACTGACTTGACAGTAAAAAGAACCGACATAATATCATAGTTCGAGTTCAACAAAAGTTCTTTTCTTAATGATAATTAAATGATACTTTGTCATAATTTTAATTCTGTTTTTTTTTGTTACAGGAACTTAGGATAAAGCGAAGAGCGCGCGTATACAATGGTCTACAAAAAGCAATAATTTAGTCGTAATTCGAAACCCCGTAGCTACTCGTAAAGTGCTAAAACGTAGGATTAGTTGGTATTTGATACAAAGTTTTAATATTTTTAGTACGTAATGACTTTAAACAGTTAAATGAAAATGGTTTCATTATTGATTATACCGATAGTGTTACGACCGAGTACTATCATGGAGAAAAGTGCATAGCGTAGCGTCGGCAAATAATGTGGAAAAGATGCCGCAACGCGCTACATCGTCGTCCAGCTTAATGCGCCCTTTCGTGGTGTTGGCTCTGCCCGGAATGTATTTGCTGTACAAGTATAATCAGTACCGTCAGCAACAGATGGAGACCGCCCGGCGTCGCGTCACCGAGCGCGAGCTTATGCACCTCAACACTAAAATCGTGAGTACCTGTTGTAAATTATTTTGTAGTGCTCGTGTATAGCTTGCCTTAATCACCTAGGTGAATTTAGGTCTACCGATTTAGTATACTTAATTCACCTGCGACCAGTAGCATTGAATCACCTGGGTGCATAGGTGAATAAAGTACACTAAAAGTAGACTTAAAACACACCTGGGTGAATTAACTCAGGTGAATAAAGTCGACGACACCGACACTTCTATTATGGAAACGACCAATTTGCCGCGATGTGGCCAGTGTGTTCTCAGCAAATTGTTATAAAAATGTACCTATACCTACGTGTGTAGTTAATCCTGGATTGCGAAAGTTTCCTTAATTAAGCATTTACCTACATGATAAACAAATTCGACTTTCTATAACAAAACAAAATTTCATTATGATATTATGAGGTGTTGGGATGGATTAAATAAGGTATAGAATAAATAAGACAAGGAATATAATAAATACGACAACATTATTATTATTACTATAACTACTAGCATGTATGTAGTCATGAAGCCTGGTGACAATGTCAGAGTCAGAAACAATGCGACCTGCATTGTTTATTTTTTTAGCCGGAAAATAATTGGTGAAGCCTTGATTATAAGTAACTTCTAAATTATAAATTATAAAGGTGGCCATACACGATCAAGTATATTGTCAAGTTTGCAGCGGACTTGACGCGGCATCCAGTAAACTTGACGGTATATTATGAGCTATATAGACTAACTCATGCAAACTGGATGCCGCATCACGTCAAACTGCAAACTTGACAAGTATACTTGATCGTGTATGACCAGCTTAATGGATTGCCATCAAATCTACGTGTTTGTCAACTATTTTACATAAAAAATAAAAAAAAATTACACTAAAACTACCCAAGAAAATGACAAGGTATTTCACTGTCCAGCGGGCCTATCATGAACTTTTATAAAACCATTCATGTTCCAGTCAATTCATTTCTCGGGCTTTAAACGACGTATGATTGGCTAAAAAGTGTCACGTGACCGCATTCGTAACACGAATTTGACGTTTACACTGGAACTTGGCTGGAGTTAAGAGTTCACAATAGACCACCAGGCCAAGTTTTGATTGGCGGACATCACATACATTCTGAAAACATTAAATGGTGATTAGAGAAGCAAACTGTTTATGAGTTTTTCCATTACCTGACTAAATAATATTTATTCACTAGTGTTACAATGCCCAAGCACGCAGTTTTATATTCCGACAAGTAAATCAATAGTTCTAGAAAATATTTGTTATAACAAAAACACCTACCTCTTTGTGTAGGTTGATTAAAATGTTTCTCTGAATGGGGTTGTAAACTACTAGGTAATGTTCGTAGAATAACGAGTAGGCTTTCGAATTAAAAAAGAAATGTATTCAGCGATATTTTCTGAAATAAACGAAGAGAAAAATATTTTCACGTTTAAATGCACCATGCAGTATCGCAATGAAAAAGTTTCGGCTGCGTATTGACAAACACGGGTTTTGTCGATCGGCGAATGAAATAACCACGCTTGAGTCACTTTTCTGTAAAAATATTAATTACTCCGCCATATTTTTGGTTTTAATAAATCGTAAGTCATTTTGCGAACATAAATAATAATTGATTTTAGTTAATAGTATGTAACTGACTGAGGTTACCAAAACCTTAGACGTATTTGGTTGTTGATTTCCTCAACGTGACGTAGTCATGAAACCTAGTTGCTATGGTCAGATCGCACTCTCAGTGGAAAAAAACACAAGTCATCTTCCGTTGAATATTAGTTATTATTAAGATTGGAAAGAGGGACAAAAGCTGCATATGCTCAATTTATTTCAAATTTTTATCATTAATCTTGACGGTTTTGTGCAAGAAATCGTAATGTAAATTCCTTTGACTGCTTTCTGATGTTCTAACAGTTTTTTTGCTCTCCTGTAAAATTGCAATTTTCATCTTATGCCTTTTTCCACTGAAGGTGCGAGATAAGCAACACCAAAGGTCTTTTGATGGTTTAAAGACCTTGTTATACTTTATCACTGATCCCTCCATCGGCAAACAATGAAGTAGAATAGGACAGCATGGCCTGGACTTGCTTAATTACGAAAATAATTCCGTGCTTGACACTACTAATGAACCTATTAGTTGGCAGTTTAATTGACTGTACCACCACTACCTTCAGTAATACACCTGCTAACTCAGTAGTAAAGCTTGTCAGTTTGTGTTTCTTTGTATCCTGTGCGATTAACTCCTGTTGAGATCGAAAACGAAGCAAAATACGTTTCTTCAGTCGGCTTGCGTTATTGATCCTTTGTGACTGGTTCAGAGTCGTAGTGTTCTAGAATGGATACTTTTGGGCGACACAAGTAACTCTTTGGCTTATTTGTTCGCTTATAATATAAAAAAATACAGAATCTAGGGTACTTTGTTCTGTTTTTCCAGTAAACTAAGCAAGTAACAGCAAACTTCTATATTAAACTAAAGAACTACAAAATATAATAAAACTATTATGAAAGTTTCTTGTGCGGCACGCTATGATGAACGTTAAACATTAAAAATTGCTGTAGGTACGTTATTGAATTAAAGTATTTACTTACGATGTAAAGTTTAGTATTGATTTTTAATATTGTGTAGTTACTCTTTTTAATTTTATAAAGATATTCTTTCATAAAACTTCTATTATAAGATGTTTTTGTGTACAGACTGCAGTTTTGATAAACAATATTTTTACAAAGAAAATTTAACGCGAAACAACTGAAACCAGTAAAACGAGCACTATATTTTTTTAATATTCATAATATCTAGTGTAGTTTTAGCTATCAGAACAAATCTAATGATACTTCACGAAATTGCAATTGTAATCTAATAAACCATTTATGCTAAGACCTTTAACCCATTTAAAAAAATAGACGTAGGTACGTCATTATACAATCGATATGTACATAATACACTCGAAAAAGAAAACCTTCCTACAGCTGTCGGCTCGTGGTTGGACGTTGACATTCAACTATTTCTGTCTTCAATTTCATAACACGGGTTAAAGCCTAATGTCCATGTCCATGGACTAGCCAAGGGTGTGCCTCACGCGAAGCTCTGACCTCCGCAATAGCGACAATGAGTCAGGCAATTCGCTGGAATTCAATGTGAAACATAATGAGGGCAATGTTTATCCCACTAGTTCAATTAGAATAGTCTAGGCAGGGATCCCCAAACTATTTTGGACAAGTGACCCCTTTTCCAAAATGAACTGTTACCTCAGACCCCCATGGCCAAATTACCTATTTTTAAGATCAACCCCCTTATTCATAATGGTCCGCTAACTTAAAACAGCTGCTACACTTATGTCGTACTACGTTTATGTCGACCCCTAGGAAACCCCAAGGGGTCGATATCGACCACTTTGGGAATCCCTGGTCTAGTGAATAGTGTTTAAGCTGATGGAGTAGAAACGACATGCCATTAATATCAATAGCGAATACATCACACACCTACAATATGCCGACATCATATCGGCGATATGTCATCCTGGAGGAATAAATGGAAGAACTTGATACAATACTCGGGGACTTGAACAGCGCCTCACAACTGGTGGGTCTTAAGATGAACATGGACAAGACGAAAATCATGTCGAATGTCCATGTCACACCCGTACCGGTTGTTGTTGACGGCGCTGCTCTCGAAGTTGTAGACAAATAAATTCACCTGGGACAAATGATCCAAATGTGCATATAAATTCAACTTCGGAAAAGAAGTCACTTGTAGAATCCAATTCGGATGGGCTGCGTTCGGGAAACTACGTCATATCTTGTCGTCCAAAATACTACCTCAGTGCCTGAAGTCGACGGCGTTCGAGTAGTGTGTGTTGCCAGTGATAACATACGGCTCCGAGACGTGGTGCTTTATTGTCGGACTAACCCACAAGCTCAAAGTCACACAACCGCGAGCTATGGAGAGGGATATGCTCGATATTTCTCTACGCAATCGCGTCAGAAATTATGATTTGACGAATAAGCCTTCTGAAATGGCAATAGGCTGGCCACAAATTTCGAAGGACCGATAATCGTTGGGAACAAAGGTCCTGGAATGTAGCCCACGTCTCGGAAAACAGAGTATAGGTCGCCCCCGACCAGGCGGACTGACAACCTGAAGAAGACTGCGGGCATCCGCTGGATTCAAAAGGCTCCGGCCAGAGTGGCGCAAGTTAGGGGAGTTATATATCCAGCAGCTCGTGCTATAACCAGAGAATAGATAATAACTACATGCTAAGTTCATTTAAACCTTTTGATTTTATTACGTATTGTATTCCCACCCGATTATTTACAGTGATTTCAGCACTAGTTCATACAGGAACTTGACCTAGATTTTGACCAACAAATTTAAAATAATTCCATATTTGTCGAGTACCATATACTCCATAGCAACGGTAATGAGTTCAAAAAGAAAGTAAGTGGCGTAACCCAGAATTCGTAAATAACTTGATAATTATCAAAGAGAATTATTTATGAGTAAGTATATTTCATTTAAGCTTAACAAACTTATTAATTGATAGATTATTAATATGGAAAAGACTATGGATAGATCGAAAACCGAGGTTTAATATTTTTTTGAAAATTTATCCGTAGCCGTATGCGATAGCCTTTGCATTTCTATAATCTATCCATTGGTTAGTTTATTTATATAAAGCCTATTAATACTCACACCCTATACTAGAGTTCCCAGTGTTGCAGGGAGACATATACAAACATCTGAGAACCAAGAAAATGCCAATCACCGTTTAAATAATAATATCCGGATGACCGAGCTTAGCTCGGTTTAATATTGCTTAACAACGCCATCTGCTTTAGCTTTAGTGTAGCTACTCGCCAATAGATGTCAGGAAGAGTCTATTGTAGACGTTTTTCATTGCCTGAAAACACGGATAAAACGACATTTTTTTTAAATGAATCCTAGCTAGATCGATTTATTGCCCCCGAAACCCCCTGCATACTAAATTTCATGAAAATCGTTGGAGCCGTTTCCGAGATTCAGAATATATATATATATACAAGAAGTGCTCGTTTAAAGATATTAGATATTTGTACTTAAACCCGGGCAAAAAATAAAAAAGGCGACCGAGACTTTTTTTCTACTGAAAGTTCTAATACCAGCTGGTCTATCAGTAGGTATAGTAAATAGTATTAAGTGTATACCAGTTATTACTACGCTCATAGCCAGACAGCTTGTGCGAATCACTTGCAGTATGAAAGCCTTCTTGAGACATAAATATTTCACCACTTTGGCCATTAACCTCTCTACCAATAAAGCAGCGCCGGGAAGGAACTTCGAAACCTCCCCAATTTTAATTAAATTTGACAGGTACCCTCCGTAAGTCGATACTGGGTCAAAGCCTGAATGATGAAGTATGATATTTTTAACATTTTTTACCCTTTATAGGATGAATAAAGGCTGGGTGCCAAATAGCCTGAAAACGTTTTTCACGAGCACTTCTCACGTAGAGGAAAGGATAAAATTATGCATTCGACATTTATGTTTTATGGACGTCATTGGCAATACCTTTTTTACGTACACCTTTCACCAATATTATGTTTAATACTCGTACATTTCCCTTCGACCTATATTTGCAGTAGTTATATAGCGATAAGACCGCTCGACCGCTCTATTACTTTAATTGATTGAAATGTGTCCGATTTTACACCAATGTGTCTAATTAATTAGCGCATTGTGCTGTACACCCAGTGGGCGAATTACGCCTTTAAAAATAAAGAAGTTAATGAGGTAACTATGTTGTGAAAACGTTACATTATTTTTTATTTATTTTTATTGTATTTCATCGTCGTTTTATATTTGACATGGAAAATATGTACATATACATTACACATGGAAAGCATGATACTTAAATATTGATAGGTACTTTATTTACTTAAAATGTACTTGTTACACGTACCCATTTTTATATCAATTTCAATTTTCACACCATGTTGACGCACTCTTTCGTGTCTACAATATCCCACCAGTCCCAACTATAATATAATACTTACTCAGAAGTTTCGTCTTGTAGTTAAAAGACTGACTAGTATACACTATACAGTACACCTACCTTCAAAAAAGTTTTGAAGAAATTAAACAGACTTCCTCATAATGTTTTCCTTCACCGATGTTAGTAATAATATTTACTGAGTTACACGAAAATTACTTTGCATTCAAAGGTACTTGTAGGAATCTTAACTACGCCTTTGTGGTACGCTGATGACGATACTATAAATACATAACTAACTACACAATTTACTAGAGTCACTAAAATGTGATTTTTGCACAGAATAACTAGGTATATCCTATAAGAGGCAATACAGACTTATTCAATTAGACTTTAGAACTTGCATGGTCCGATACTCAGCACGACGCGGGGGTCAGTGGGACTGACCGAGAAATCCCCTAACATTAGTCACGCGATTTCCTGAAACGGACATTACGATAGATCACCACGCAGACCTTGTGTACCTATAACATAACGTTCCTTGCCAGTAAAATATATGACCATGAAACAGGTAGGTATTCGGTAAACTTGTAGGACCTAGTTTGAATTCCAATTATTTTGCCAAGGTCTATTGTCCACGGCACTTCATTTGACGAACCCATCATTCATTCAAATGAGACTGTATGTGTATAGTCTGATAACTCTATTCGATCAAGTTGAAAAATTAAACTTAAGCAAAGGCAAAAGCTTGCTGTTGCAATGGTCCTAGCGACCTCTACGAGTACAACTTGATGCGAACAAACGTAGCTTGAAAAGTTTCAGCCGAGAAGACAATTTTTGCGAAGACGGAGGACTAGCTTACCGTACATTACCCCCTCGTTACATACCCCCTCAGGGCACCTCCTGTAGGGTTCGGACCCCCTGTAGGACTTGTAAATATAGTGATAGAGACAGATCCAAGTTTCTTCAATTACTCAAATTGTCCCTATAAACCACACAAAGGAAATCATTTAGAACTCACGACAAAAAATACTCTTATAGCATCATTATCTGAAAGAACGACCTAAATAAATCTGGAGTCATATATGGAAAATGCACCAATAGAATGAGTTATAAATAATGCAGTGCCAAGGTAGTACGTTGCCCGCTCCGAGCGCTTTCCCTCTCGACCGATCCATTGTGGACAGACTATAAATACACCGGAAACAATATTGGAACGACTTAGCACTCATTAACAACTCCACACTATATACTCGCGCTTCGCCACTGATAGATTATTGAACGAAGTGTGGATTTATTGAACTGAAGCGAAGTTATTTATTTATTTGTTTAAATTGAACTATACAAAATGTATTAGTACAAAAGGCGGACTTAATGCTAAAAGCATTCTCTGCCAGTCAACCTTAGGGCAGTTGAACAGCAATGAAGGTGGTTGCAATGAAAAATTATTAAAGTTACAGATTGGTGGGTTCAGATGTATTGTTATTAGTACATACTATATATATAAAATCATGGATAATTTAAATACAAAAACCCGATGTTGTAAAGTTCAAATTGTGTTAAACAATAACAACAATACCTATTCAATTTACCAAAAAGAACTGACTTTAAACAAATAGTCAACGAAATGTGCCTTTATTAATTTGAGGAATTCATTAATTAATAATAATTAAAGAATAATTTATAACGCTTCACACTCATGGCCCCACACTAGGATTCCCTAATTAATTCAATTATTCATAAGAAATTTCTTATGAGTTCCATCATCAAAAGAACTGAACTATAGGATCAATCAGGAAGGACACTCTTTTAGATGTAGGAAGAATTTTCCAAATCGGTTATTAATTGATGCGAGTTCTGAGGCATCATAAAAAACACAACCAAATTGAAATCCACCTTCTTTTCTTCGAAGTCAGTTAAATAAGTAAACTTATTATTTTAATTTGTTGAAAGTAGTTTTTACATTCTTAATTTTCCGTTTATTTTTAGGGTTCTTAAGGAAAAATCGTTCTCGAAAAAAGAGTTCTTCCGCAACATTCCCGTTAAATTAACTAGTACACTATCCTCTTCTTCAACAGAAGCATTTTATCTATTAAGAGATAATGTTAAGGAATGCAATGTGGTATTTGACTTTAAGCACATTACAATCAGGGACATAATTAAAGTTTTCCAGTCTCTGAAAGTAAAAAGTACGGGTGATCTCTGGGGTATTTCAGTAAAAATAATTCGTCACATAATAGATATTATAGCTCCTTGTTTAGTTGTAGTTTTTAATAAATGCATAGATCTTGGTGTATTTCCAGATCTAATGAAATGCAGTAAAGTTATACCATTATTTAAAACAGGTGAAAAAACGGATATTAATAATTATAGGCCAATTTCTATATTACCAACACTCAGTAAGATCTTCGAAAAGATCATACTGAATCAAATGCTAACCCACTTCAACAATAATAATTTATTACATCCGGAGCAATACGGTTTTACTAAAGGTCGTAGTACAACAGATGCCGGAGCCAGGCTCTTAAAGCATATATATGAAGCATGGGAGTCGTCGCAAAATGCTATAGGTATATTTTGTGATTTATCAAAGGCGTTTGATTGTGTTGAGCATGATACATTAATATCTAAACTTAGTCACTATGGCGTGAAAAACAAGGCCCTTAGCTTGCTCGCATCTTATTTAAGTAATAGGATACTAAAGGTTAATATAAACGATGAAAAGTCATCAGGGTCACCTACTGTGATGGGTGTTCCGCAAGGCTCGATCTTGGGCCCTTTTCTTTTCCTGGTGTATATAAATGACTTACCACATTATGTTAAAAACCATGCGAACATTGTGCTGTTTGCAGATGATACATCATTAATATTTAAGACTGATAGGAATAAAAATAATTTTGACGATGTTAATAGTGCTCTGTCGCATGTCTCACATTGGTTCACTATAAATAATTTACTTTTAAATGCAAAGAAAACCAAATGCTTAGAATTCGTGTTGCCAAATGTAAAAAAAGTAAATAAATCTCTTAAATTAAATAATGAAACATTAAATATAGAGGAATCCACGGTTTTTTTAGGGGTGACCTTGGACAGCAAACTGCAATGGGGCCCGCACATAGCATCTCTCACAACTAAACTTGCTAGGGCTGCTTATGCTGTTAGAAAAATAAGGCAGCTCACTGACGTCGACACTGCTCGGCTTGTTTATTTTGCATATTTCCATAGTGTTATGTCTTATGGCATTTTACTGTGGGGCAAAGCAGCCGGTATTGAACAAATTTTTGTATTACAGAAAAGAGCCATTAGAGCTATTTATAAACTAAAATCAAGGGAGTCCTTGCGTATCAAATTTAAACAAATAGGTATACTTACAGTAGCTTCCCAATATATTTATAATAATTTAGTGTTTATACGGAATAACATAACTGCATATAAACAAAATTGTGATTTTTCAAATCGTCAAACAAGAAGGATGCATCAATTGGCTACCTCTTCGTACCGTCTTTCCAAAGTGCAACGTTCTTTTATGGGGCTGGGGTATAAAATTTTATAATAAAGTCCCAAAACAAATACGTGACTTACCAGTGGAATCTTTTAAGAAACGTGTAAAGGCTCAGCTCTTAGGCAAGGGCTACTATAGCATAAATGAATATTTAAATGACAAGGATGCTTGGAAATGACTAGCTAGGCAACCAGTTCTGCACAGGTTAGAGAATACCTATTTTTGTAATAGATATAAGTTTTATTTTTAAAATATGTGCTGAGGAGTTTCTTTACGGCTTTTCTTCTCCTCCATGACAAAGCACCTTTCCGAAAAGCTGGTAGATTAAAAAAATGACGTGCATAAGAGTATCAGTGATACCTACATGAATAAAGATTATTTCATTTCATTTCATTTCATTCATCGAAAAACGGAACTCTTAATAGGATCACTGGTGTGTCTGGGCGACCGCCCTTCATAGCCAATTTTCTCCAAAACTACTGGACCAAATGAGCTGTGGTATTCATGTGCTATTTTGTGACCTAAACACGAAAGTATAAAGAAAATAAATGAAGTTTGAAAAAAATTTTTTTTACGAAATCTAAATTTAAAAAAAAAACTATTTTGCAAATCGTACCGTGTAGTATATATATATATATATATATATATAATGAAAGGACTTATTGTAAGTATTTATGAATCAATAAAAACATTTTTCATTTTTTCATTTTCATTTTCATTTCAAATATATTTTTGTTATAGTTCTACAATGGATACTTTTAACATTATTCAAGAAAGAACGAAAATTAAAGACGAAAATTGACCATTCCCTCCTCATCTCCGTAACTACTGAGACTAGCATTTTGAGCAAAATATAGAAAATAGTTCTTTAGTTATATGGAAACCTGTAAGAAGTCTATAGTCTTAAAAAAGGGCAAAAATAAATAAAATAGAAAATAGACTGTAAATACATAATTAACGTACAGAACCCTTTCCAATCGAGTTTAACTCGCACTTGTCAAGTTTATTTATACATAAAATTACGATACAATATACTTAATATGTAGCAGTAGCAGTGATAGCCTAGTGGTTAGAACGCTGGTCTCCCGAACGCGGGGGCCCGGGTTCAAATCCTGGCACGCACCTCTAATTTTCAAATATTATGTGCGTATTACAAGTTAATTATCACTTGCTTCGGTGAAGGAAAACATCGTGAAGAAACCTGCACACCTGAGAGTTCTCCATAATGTTCTCAAAGGTCTGTGAAGTCTACCAATCCGCACTTGGCCAGCGTGGTAGACTATGGCTCGTACCCGAGCCCAGCAGTGGGACAATTATGGGTTGTTGCTTTGCTTTTATACTTAATATGTATTACTTACATTTCTGTCGTCAGTGTAAACATAGAAAACTTCTTCTTTATTTAAAGTTTTGTTTAAAAAACGTAGTGATTAAGTACTCTGTGGTTTAAAATAAAAAAATTGACAACGACGTCACAATAAATCCTCTATCAAAAGAACCAAGCATATGATGAACAAAATAAGAAAAATTTAAAAGTAAAATATACGATTGCACGGCAGCAACAATATATTATAAATAAACATAAAATACTCGAATAAAATATGCTGCCATCCAGCATAGTTTCTATAACCAAATGTGCATTGTCAAAATTTGTGGGTGCTTCGAAAGTGAAGAGTGATGGATTCTTCTGCCGAGGATATGCGAAGAAGCGCGGGGATGACGGATGTCGCAAGGCGATCGTTGACATGCCACCTGAGGTAGATCCAATCTGTCCCGTGCCCTGTGAGAGACGAGAGAAGAAGAAGGAAGGAATCTTACACAGGATAAAATTGAAAGTAGTTGAGGGTGGTACAAACTTTGGAAGTGAGTTTACTAACCATTTTTGTAAACTAGATAATATAATTGGTCAGGTTTTCTGGCCGTATATTCCTTCCTCTGAGTCTGAGATAGTAAAGAAAGTCAGTCGTTTATCTACCAGCAACTTTAGGGTCGACAGTTGTGGCCCATTAAAATACCTTCGATATCTCTAGATGGAATTGGAAATATTTCGGAGTGAACGTATCGAATTATCGATGTATCCGCAATCGTATACGCAATGAATGACCTAGTTCCAGGGGTACTCAAGTTTTGTATGCCGTTTCCTCTATCTGTTTGCCTCTTTTAAACATAACTCGCCAGACTGTAGTGCCGATGCTTGAAACCAAAGCTGCGATCCAAGTTTCCAATATCTGACAATAATTGTTGCGTTGGAGACGACGAAAATTTACTTGTTGTTACAATTAATGAGATATAACATAACAGTCACGTTTGTCTGGCCCAGTCTGGCCTAACTTTTCGGTCGGCGATTTCGGCCAGAGACTAAAGCCTATGCGGCGATGTCTGTTAAATTTTTTAACACAGTCATCGACGTGTATAATCGCTTTTAAGGTTCCGTACCTAGAGAGTGCCATTGAAGCCCTATTCATAAGACTGCTATCCGTCTGTCCTACCTAACCGTCATACGGTGCCAATGGAACCCTATTGATAAGACTATCCGTCCATCCTATAACAGATCATCTCTGCAACCGTTGTCAAAACTTGAAATTTTTGACCTATAGCGCCATTTCGCCGCGTTCAATGCGCGAAGAAGGTATGTACGGAGGTTCAGGAGCCGGAACCGAAGGCGCTGCCGGCGCCCGAGCGGACGGTGCCTCCGCTGCCGGCGCCTCGGCCTGGGGTCCAGGTATCGGTGCTTGGCGCCGACACCCCCGTCGGACAGTACATAGCGCTGCTGCTTAAACAATGCCCTTGTATTAAGAAGTGAGTGAGGTGCCAGTTTTTTGTCATAAGTTATTAAAGAAAAGGGTTTATAAAAATTTGAATAGTTTCTACACTAACGCCCCAATTCTGAGTTACTTAAATCGCTCCTTAGTACAGAATTTGTATGGTGATTCTTTACTAAGGAGTGTTAAAGTAACCGTTAGTGACTCTGAGTTGGGGCGTTAGAAGTGTCTAACTGTTTAGTGAAACAACGGGATTTTTGCAAAGAAAATTATCGTATAAATCTGTAGTATAATGATTATTTTAAAAAATATGTCTTTAAAGTTTCCTTAAAATATTCATTTGAATTAACAATACAACTTGCAAACAATATAATGTTCACAAAGTCCTGCGAACCAAATCAAAGTTTAACACTTTAGTAAGGCCATGTCCTAAAGAATGAGAAAACTTCTAATTAAGTTTTTAAAGTTTTTTGATAGCTGGGACGTTTCAATTTCAAGAGATAGATGCCAGTGACTATACGCTGGTGGGTTAAATCATCCCAAGTTTCAGGAGAAGCGAGCTACGGCATGCCCTGAGGGATCTTTCGTATTACGATGTCACAATAAATAAAATTTATACCAGCAGCCTTTACCAGTCTAAGAAATCTTTATAATATTTTGTCAAATCCTCAATTTACATCGCTAACTGCATCCCTAGGTATTTTTCACGGACTTAAATAAAATTCTCAATTTTCGACTTAAATAAAACTTACTTACTTACTTACTTACTTACTTACTTACTTAAATAAAATTCTCAACTTAAAAAGATTCTCAATTTTGTTTTTTTTTTTATTGTTTGTTGTTTCCAAACTCCATAATTTATCAATCGAAAATATTTTTTTTAAAGGATTTCAGATCCAGAATCTTTCTTAATATTAAGAATATACCTACTTAACTAACATATATCACTTAAGTTACTAATTACTAAGCGTAATTTTAGAGTATTTTTCTATTTATAATCTTTCTGACAAAGGTTAAACAGTCATATTTTTTCGGGGATATCAAAAACCTTTTCCACGCTTTATTCAACGTAACGAACCGAAATCAACCCCTCGCCATTTAAATGTCAAATCCCTCGGGGGCGTAACATTAATAACGACCGCATAAATAATTTCCAATTTGAAGGTATTACTTTGATATTACAATATTGTAAATTGCAAGTTGAAAGGTAACATCTTAATGAAAATGGTAAAATATGGAAGTACTGTCTGCATCAAATTTAATTAAATAGGTACTACTCGTATAACTTGAATGCTTCTAACTTCAAGTTAAGAAATTGCTTTATAGATATAATTATTTACGAGTATACTCCGGTGTTCACTGTGATTTAGCGATAGCTTTACTAGCCGCGTGAGAGAGCCGATGCTTCGAATCACAAACATCCTATGTTTATAGCTCTATTGGGTAATAAAATACATATTTATTTCGATATTTCGAAGCCAGAAATACGTAGGAGATATGAGCGAGTAAAAGAGATTTATGATATTCGAATTTCACAAACCCAAGTAACTGTTGATTCCACAGAAAACATTGGAACGATAAGTGTTAGTTAAGATTAGTGTCAGTTAATTTAAATTGTAATTACCCGACTGCCAGGAAGGGTTATGTTTTTCGCGCGTATCTTGTATGTATGTATGTTTGTATGCATGTAATATTATTTATTACCTCGTATCTTCCAAACCGCTGAACGGATATATACAATTAAGATATAGATAGATTCGTCTTGATAACCCAAGTGTTTGTAGATAGATGAAATTAAAAAAAAACAAATATGGTGGCTGTGAGATGCCATTGTTTGAAGTATCAAAAAATCAAAATAAATCGAATCAAATTAAAGAGCTCACCATATTTCGATAACATACTCTCGGATATAAAAAGATTTATTTATTTATTTGGATAAAACTCTCAATTAAAAATATAACGACAAAAACATGAAGAACTTTATTTTGCTATACTGTGTTATTTGAGTTTCATTTCATGAAATCTTTGCAAAGAGGATTAAATTGTCATGTCCGCGAATATTTAAAAATTGATTTAGTATCTAAAACTTGATTTTAATGTATGCTTAGTTGTGTTATAATGATGAGAAGACTAGGAAAACAAGAACTACGGTATACTTTGTCTTATCAAACAACTGTCCCGCCGTAAGTTTCCATAAAACTTCTAAGTAATGTTCAGGACGTGCACATACTATTGAGTCGTCGGAAAAGCATACCTACATCAAAGTTTTACAGGAGCCTCACATGCCATTATGCGGATAATTCGCGTGATTGCAATAAAGGAGGCAGGATTTTACGATCTTGTCGTGACTTGGTCGCTAGTTTATCACAGAGGTTTTATCGTCAGCTGACTGAAATACACAGCATTTTCTTACAGACACCATTGATGACACCATAAAGTTTCCGTGGATAGCTCTTAGCTGATATTTACGATTTTGAACAATATTAATGGGCTGGAAATTGACGAAGTTTTTAGTTGTTACTACACTTTGGGATAAAGTTGGTTGAAGCACCGGGCTTGTGTTTTTGGTTGGGACTTTTTCATTACTTTCATACCTTTAGATTAGATTCACTCAGAGATAAAGATATTATGATTTTATAAAACGGATAACTCCATAAAACTGTTATTTACCTAACGCTTAACGCTTGTGTTAAAAAATGTATTTATGATTATACTTATTGACCTTTATTTTTTTATGTAATGATACTATTTTTACTTTTATTTTGACCACTTTGAAGCTGTCCACCTTACTGCAATGATATTCTCTAAGACCAAAGGAATGAATACTTGTGTAATAACATATCTAACATACATATATGAAGTAGGAAGTTAACTGAATAATTATTCACTTATCATAATCACTTTCTAGTTTTTATTTTTGAAGGGGGTTAAATTTTTATGACTGACATCTGTCGAAATATCGATAGGTAATATTAAGCATACTTATTCAAAAATTCCTTAACACTCACTATTTCAGATTACGGCTATACGAAGCGAAAGATTCCCATTGTTCTCCATGCACCAGAGATCTGTATAAAGTGGTTGAAGACCTCCAGCACATTGACACCAATTGCCTCGTGCAAGCGTTTAGTTGCGCGTGTCACGAATTGGAACGATGTTTACAGGTGTGCCCTTTTGAACTGAATTAACGTTTACAGTAAAAGAGAACGTTTAAAATGTTCCAATTAGATGTTATAAGCCGCGCCATTTAAGAAACGAATCTAAAATGGCGGAAATTATCATTCTCCCTCACTCGCATGTTATTCCTGTCTTTGGCGTGCGAGTGAGGGGAGAATGATAATTTCCGTCATTTTAGATTAGTTTCTTTAATGGCGCGCCTTTTAATTTCATTCATATTATAATATTATGATAGACTGTACAGCTCTAAGATAACGTATTGTTTCATATCACTGTATTTTTTCTAATCATCCATAAAATAATATGAAGTACGATATAACAGAGTAAAAGTAGCGAGGGCATAAAATTGCGGTGTTATGATAATCCCCTAGAGAAATGTCATGAAATAGATGGCGTACGTGAGCATAATGCCGAGAATTGCTTACTGTTACAGCAAAATGCTTTATGACCGGTCTGTCCCTTTCTGCTGATAAGAGGTCAGGCTACAGAAGTCATTAAATTATTTACGTAAATAAATACTTAATTTATACAAATAAATAAAATTGGAGTGTCTGTTTGTAATATTAAAATAACCGCGTTTTACTAAGTGCATTTGGATGTACACATACCAAACAAACATTTTTTACAATTTTTGTATGTCTGTCTGTTTGTTTGGGCTAATCTCTGAAATGGCTGGACCGATTTTAACGGGACTTTCACTGGCAGATAGCTGATGTAACAAGGAGTAACTTAGGCTACTTTTATTTTAGCTTGTTATTTGTCAGCTTTATTTGTCAGCTAGTTAAGATATTCGACAAGTAAATTAACTTTTAGCATTAGGGTGATTTTTAGCTTTAATTTTTCACAGATATGTATGGAATTTTATAGGATATAAATTAAAGAACATCGCTGTTGATGAAAAAATATTCATACAAAAGCGGAGAATATTCAAAGCGTGTGATTTAGTGTATTTTGGTAGATAAGATATGGAATTAATGAAATATATTTGAAAACCTTCTAAAGATACTTTTATTATTATAAAGTCACATGATGAACTTGACTTATTTTTAATTTTATAATTTACACTCTTATTGAGATAAAATTTATACGCTTTTCGAAAGTCACTTCAATTTAATATTCTTTACATTCCACGAAATTAATTACTGCAATTACAATAGATTAAGTTTATAGGAAAAACTTAAAAACAGAAACTTCCTCGCAGGGCGATATTAGTTATTACTTAGATAATTATATACAACTTTGTAACTTGATCTCTCTTGTTATGTTTGAAGTTTCCTCTTGCAAAGTTAGGAATCTTAAAATATAACATCTTCAGACGGACCATGTTACTAGCTCAGCAAATTTTAATATATGTTGAAAGTGACTCAGATCTACTACAATTTCTACTTGGCAAAGTGTTCGGGGCTAAAACATTTTAAATTTGCATATCTGAGTGTACATTCTGCCTCTCTCTGCTTCAATGCCGAACTATTCGTATAAGCAAAAGTTGGACTGCATAAACCTTAGTTATTACTAATATTATGATGTGTTTATTGACAAGTATGTAGTTGTTTGAGGAAATACGATTTGAAACTGTTTTTAAGCTCAGTTTTTAGTTGAATTCAAATGTATGAATAAAATTTTCAGTAACTTAGTCAATAAAACCGACCAAATGAGTCGGACTTACGCATGAAAGGTTCCGTAACATTAGACACTTATTATAACCTTTTTTTAGTGTCACCTGTCCCGACTGTTGCCGTTATTAAAAACGAGCAAAAAACGGCAAAAAAATCACGTTTGTTGTATGGGAGCCCCACTTAAATATTATTTTATTCTGTTTTTAGTATTTGTTATATCTGTGATTTCCACTGTCTAGCTATCACGGTTCATGAGATACAGCCTGGTGACAGACAGACAGACGGACAGTGGAATCTTCGTAATAGGGTCCCGTTTTTACCCTTTGGGCACGGAACCCTAAAAATGAATATTATGTTCTTTTGTATTCCTTCATTTCAATTCACTGAAACAAACAGCACCGATACAAATATGAGTATCCTATTAAATTTTATTCACAACACTTCTAATTAGTTAATCATGCAATGCAATAATACATTATAAAATAAAAGAGCTTTGATGACTAACAGTGGATAAAATATTAAAGTACCCATTAATTAAGTACATACATAAAGTATTGTGGGAAAAAGTTGTTCATTAAATGTTTAATAGCAATTAATGTGCTATCACGAATATAAATCAAGTTCATTAGAAACTAAAACTATACCTAGCTTAGGTTACGAGAGCTTAGCCGTTTTCTTAAATTCTCCACATCGACCGTACATGACCTGCGGGGGTGGTGAGTGGTGACCTCCTGCCTCGGTCAATAAATACGACAAACTATCGCCGATCGCAAAAAATCCGTACGTTGAATTTTATGGCCACCATAGTAGACTATTGTGTACATTTAAATTGTATTATTAAAAATTACGCAGAATCATGATGTTTGTTGTAGATGTTCTGAGCTGACGAATACCTGACCTCAAGGTTGTAAATTTAGTTTTCGAAACCTTTTTGACATAAAAATTGTCAGGATATGCATTTTATTAAAACAATAGAACTAAGTAATTGTAGTGATAACGGTACGTATGAAGTCGTACAAACAGTTTTGTTTAATAATTCCACGAAAATACAGGAAGATTTTGTTAAAATTTTTTGGCTTAAAACTTAAGTGATATCAAATTGCATTCCATGTCCGAAAGCCGAAGATTTATGAATAGCCGGGATAGATGATAGCTCAGTCGACGCCAACCGTCAAACTGTCTTGTGAACTGTATGAGTAAGTTAAGTACTCACGATAACGGTTTACGATGGTATCCTATTGTCTCAAACGATGTCTTTTTGTGCAGAACCAAAGCATAAGCTGTAATTTTTCAGTCGAGTTGAGCCGCTTTGATCTACAAAAAGGATATCTTTTGCGATTTTCTTTTACTTTTCCCCCGAGACCATGATGCGTGTAATTGGGTCGAAATATTATACTTGAAATCGATATAAAATAAAAAAATCGTGCATGCCGTGAAACCCGCATTTAAAATGTTTACTGTCTGTAATTATAAATGTTACTTGTAAATCACATTTAATTATTTTGTAAATTTTGTAGCCAGATTAAGTTCATAATGTATTTAGATAAAAACGTGGTTTCTACGTATTGAGATCATCAGCATTTTTTGGTACATTTCCCATCATAGTTATATCAAATTCGGTCTTCCTATTTCCCAGTGATTGGCCGGCTATTCAGTCTAGCTAGCTTCAATAAGAGTATTGTGCTCAATACGGTATTATTGAAGTACCTAATGTTACTGACATTTTTACTACTTCTTCGTCAATTAGTGGTCTGTGATTAATGTGATGTTCTTACGATCGCCAAGATTTCTGATATTATAAAATATCAAAAAATTGTTAGCATATTATTATAATTATTATTTTGTAATAAATTATTACTTATGTAGTCTCTTTTTGCTATCATATAATGACTGATTAAAATTATAGGTAAGGCTCTCCTGTAATTTCAGTTCTGGTTTAATGTTTTTAAAAATTTTGCATGTACTCTGAAGGCTTCATTATTTTACTTATCCGAAAATTCTGCAACCAGATTTCAAAATGATAATATTTTCCAAACAATGGTTTAACGCTTGTGTTAAACGATGGTGCAACGCTTTCGCGATTGGATTACTCTCAACAGGTCTGAAAATATTATAATTTATTTATTTATTTATTTTACTTTAATTAACACGGTAAACACCAATTACGTTAATTAAAGACATTACAATCATACGTCTCGCTCACAGTATCTCAAGCAGTCCGACATTATTCCCGTCCATTCATCCGAATATATAATTATAATACAATCATAATAATAATATAATCATAATACATATTTTTGTCTGTCTTTGTTTGAAAGTTTTTATAAACAAAGATAGTTATACCTTTATAAATCTGCTCTTTGCAAATTCCAACGTATTACCTATGTCTGAATTATTTTTTTTGGTTTTGCAAAAATTCTTGCAGCTGCTCGGTCACATAAATAATATTGCGTAACAAGTGTACTTGAAGTGCTTATAGACCGATGAATTGTGTGGATTAGGACTGATGGACCGAGATTAGCTTGAGCAAATGCTGTCGGTATATGACAATTTTCTTGAATGCTTACAAGCTTCGGTTAGGAGAAAATTGTCATGTAGTCGTTTCAAAGTAAAAGTCAAAATATTTTATTCATATAGGTATCACTGATACACTTATGCACGTCATTTTTTTTCGTTAGTTAGGTAATTATAGTTGTTACCATAAAACTTTGCCCATACTAATGTCCAACACCTGGGTGGGCCACTAACCAATCCACCCCCCCGCAAGATCTCTAAGGCCTCCTCAGGAGACCTGCCATGTAGCTAACATGTTGAAGCAAAGAGACTATTCATTCTCAAGAATATTTACATTACTATATTCCCATTTATAATTTTAATTGACTGCCATAATCTCTGACGAGTTTACTATAAAACGGGTGGTACGGTGACACGCCACCCTTACCACCGCACCCTCTGTCGGGCAGAGCGGGAAGCTATTGACCTGTAACTGTGCCACAAATGAAAACCTTATGATTCTTAATCACTCGCCACAAAGAAAACGTTAGGGTTTGTTTACTCTTCTTATTATAATTGTGTAGTAGGTAGTAGTAGGTAGACTATCAAATATGATTTCTTAACTAACGTGTTATAACATGGCAGTGAACATGTTAAAATTTTAGGATTCCATACATCCACAAAATGCTTTACAGCAGAAATAACAATAGGAAAGTTATTTGGCATTTCATTTAGGGAACCGTGAAAGTTGAAACTAAAGAAAAAGTCTTCCTATCCATTTTTGTGCTAAACCGAAGAAATTAGCCAACTCTTCCGAGAACACGCAATTAATTTTCGTTTAATCATTCCCCTCAATGAACCCAAACAATAAATGGAACAAAAGCCATCGCCCGTTTTCGATCACAATGGCTCTTTCAATACCCTCAAATTAAAAGACAGTCCCTAAAAGAGTTTGTCGAGACCCCACTTGACTGAACAACTCCGATGGAAAAGATTCTTTACCTCATAAGCCTACTTTCAATCCACTTACTGTATATATTTCCCTCTTTAGAACACAGATATCGTACTGATGCTGGATAGCGGATACGTGAACTTCGAGATGCCTTTCGAGAAGAGGTTTTGTTACCAGGCGCCCATAGTGAAGAAGTATGCTGATGCTATAGCGAACGAGTGTCCGAAAGCATTCGTCATTTGTTGCGCCTCGCCTATCGATTGCATGGTTCCGTTGATTGCTGAGGTGATATCGATTGTATGTATTTGTAATGAAACACACTTTTGGTAAAATCCATAAAGCGCACTTAGACCTAGGCTTTGCTCAGAGAACTTTGTTAGAACGAAAAAATAAGAAGTCATATAAAAAGGCTATTATGAAGTCTGATTTAACACCATTATTTTTGTTCAGATAATTTTAAGTTTGAGCAAAGCCTAAGGACAGTTTATAGATCACACCCTTAAGTTTTTGATAGTCTAAAATCGAAGATGTTATCTCGATAATTATTTGACAAGAATTTTTGTTTTACTTATTATATTAATACCACAGAAAACATGATAGATGTAAAAATGGTGGATGTAAAAATCCACGGTAATATGTGTGAGTACCTATAACATTATGTTTGCAGAGTTCTGATGGATTATGAACTATCCAAAATTATGAAAAATGAAAAAGAAGTCGACGTGTCAACAATTTATACTGGCCATTGACAATGCATAAAATTTTTGTAGTGATTTTAAAATTAATGGCTATCATTTTGCCTGTCCCATATCTATCACGGTTGGATATTAAAGTTTTATGTACCGATACCATCCGTATATATCATTTTATGGTGTAGATATGGCTCGTTAAGTGCCAATGGCTGTACTCATTGCCATATCCGTGGCTACTGAATAGAGTTGTTAATATGTTGTAACTTGGTGGATAGCTTAATGAACGTTAAATAGGCATATTTATAGGCATGCACAGCTCATAAAGGCTGTTCAGTAGTAGAATCAGGAAAGCTTAAATTTTTTTTTAATAATTAAAAAGAAGAAATTACATTTTTCATTTTCAGTCAATGCCACTTGCTGAAGTATTTGACCCGTACACTATGCGGGTGTATAAATAAGTTAAATTAATATTATGACCATTTAAAGGTTAAAAAAGTGAAATAATTATTGAATTCTAGTATTGATTTACAGATGTTGTATTGAATCAGAAATAGTTCATAGAGCATTTTTGCGGATACGTTTATAATTTTTAAGATCAATAATGAACAAAGATATATTTCATTAGTTACATAGACCACTTTAATTCTAGACAATTATAATAAAAATGACCAAGTAGCTAGTAGTAATATTGTATACCGTATATGTACCGTGTACGATATACAATACAAACAAAGAAGTAATCAAAACCAACTAAGATACGAGTACTGTAAGTTATATCTACCTATTGATTTCTCGATACCAAAATCTGGAACGCAATATTTGGCAAGCTCTTCGTATGGTAGGTAGATGTGAATTTTGTTTATCGTAGATATGAGCGTGCATTTGACAGAAGGTATACGTATGTCGCAAGCAATATAGAAAATATTAGAACTCTTGGAATGAGAAAAACGTCTGACCTGAACGGGTTTTATATAACGAATTTGATGAAAAGCCTATTACATTACCTAATTTTAAGGGACCCTTACCCTAACTAAGGGTGGTGTAATAAGAGTTAGAGAGTAAGGATCCGATTCTGATCTCTTACTTACTCCCTCAAGCCCCCATAAACGCTCCCTTAAACTGCTCTCCTGTAAAGTTAGCTCAATGTCGCTTAGTGAATTTTGGCTTTCAAGCGTCGATATGTATCATATTATAATAATAGATATAATGGTATTGATCTTATCGTGAAGCTATACATCGTGAATCGGCTACGAACTATAAGTAGTTAAGTATAATCGAGATGGGAATCCAATCAAGATAATCTCTATTAATCTCCAACTGGTCAATTTGTGTGTGTTCCTTAATGTAAGGGATTAATAATCTTCATATTGATATTGATGTGTTCCTGTGCTTTATTAATGAGCAATATAGGTTTATTGAACTCACAAAATAATAGATACGCCTACATAAATAAAAAAAATTAAATAATAATAGATAAGCCTACGCTGGCTACTTTTATAGTCATATCAATGATTAACCCCCATTTTACCGCTTCAAAAGAAAATGCTTTACTAAGTCTTTTAAAAAATATTTTGGCAGTTAAGACAACCTTTAAATTCAATAAGTTTAAATATCACCCTACGCGAGCATTACCGTATTGCAACATTTCACTTGTTACCTAATTTATTATAGCAGAGCTTCATGAAAAGAAAAATTAACTAAGCGACATTGAGTTAACATTACAGGAGAGCAGCTCAATGTCGCTTAGTCAACTTTAATTATAAAAGTAAATTATTTATTTCAACTATTTAGCTTCGCTTTAGTTTATAGTTTAATATGTTACTAAAGTCTACAATAAACTACAAAAGTATATGGTAGAAGTAGTTATCATTGGACCAGCCAATAACAGTTACCAATTATGTGATGACCCGCAAAGATAGGCAATGATTTCATTAGCGCGCTTTCAGAGCGCCAGCGATGTTTAATTTAATTTCCGAAGCAATAAACGGAGATAATAGACGATAGGTATAAGCTAAACAATGCACAAATTATATAGTAATCTTTGTCAATTATTTTATCTTATCTTGGTTGCAATTATCGTCTTAATAGGACCCACCATGTAGCGATGTAGTTAATAAGTTATTAACATAAATTTATATTATTTATATTTATAAATCAAAATATTCGAATTGAACGCTAAAAACTCTCCTAAATTAGCCCAAGCAATCTCTTTTCGATTCACAAGTAGGTATATTAGTTCATTGTACCATTAACTTTATTTGCAAACTAAACGTGATTTTATCAATTTCGCCTGAACACATTAAATACACCAGATTCCCACCAACAGTGCCAGATTTACATTTTTTATCAGTATAGGACAAATTATTTCCGCCGCCCCATGTACCTTTCTAAAATAATAATTTTCCATTCATAGTAAGGAAGGCACTGAATTATTCACTAAGAAATTGCGTAAAATAACAAGAATTACAAGTTTTCACGGCACTTTTTAATAGCAAAATCATCTATAATAAGTAATAATAATACTAAATATTATTTCTCAATTACACAACAGACGATGAAAGAGACAGGATGGTATGACCCTAGAAAACTGTTAGGGTCGCTGGCCGTGCCGGAGATGCGTGCGAGTACCCTGGCCGCTCGAGCGCTGTGTCTTGAGCCAATTTACACACGCGTGCCGTGTGTAGGGGGAACTGAGGGGGATACGCTGGTGCCATTGTTCTCTAAGGCTGTCGAGTACTTCGACTTTACTAAGGTATACATGATGAGGTGTTATTGTTAAAATAATTTTAGAATTAAAAAGGGGTGAGCTTGCTGCCATTCAATAACAATAGACAGCAGGGGAATCAATATGTCTTATTATGTAAAACTTGTTTAATAATTTCCTTTAATTACTTTTTTCTTCTTTTTTCTTGAATTACCTTGTATTTGTAGCGTCAGGTTGGTAGTAGACTAAACTTATTTATGACATACTTATTACTTGCAGCATAATGCTGAAATGATGATAGAAACAGTACGAAACGCACCGTTGTGTGTGTCAAGACAAGACGGTGTGTGTGTGAGGGCCGCAGAGCTGAGTGAGGCCCACGCTCTAGCAGGCCTAGTGACGAAGGTGGCCTGGGCCATACTGTGCCAGGACGTGCCCAGGGTCACCGGCTTTGTTGAAACCGATTCCAGTCAAGTTATATCTCCAGCCAGGTGAATTATTGCAAATTTATTATTTATTTTGGCACCGATTCAGCGGTAGATCAGTAATTCAAAAAATATATCGGTAATTAGGATCATTTATCAGGATTATTTAACAAAACAAAAAAGTTTAAAAAATACCAGACATGTGAAGATGATTAATTATATTAAATTGTATTTTACGATTCGTGCTAATTCAATACATTTATTAACAGCCATTTCAATAAACAATATTTTATATACCATTATTACATTATACTATATTATTTTGGTCATCTAAAACCTGCCCTAACAAAAGTAGGATTTGAATAAAAGCAATAAAAAAGTCAATACTTGTCAATAAAGAATTCAATATTTCTCGATAATGACTTGAGCAGCCGTCGGCGGAAGAATTTTCCTGACTTATTTTATTTTTGCATTATAATCTCAGCTGCGAAGGCAATAAGTAGGGTGAGATAAATGGAAGTCAGACGGCATTTTTTTGTGAAGCTTTCAGCTTTATATTTAATGCTATATTTTTGTATTGCAGACATAAAAGGATTTTTAATATATTATTTTGTTCAATCAAAAGTGCATGTATTGTAATTAACAGTGATTGTCGAAAACTCAATCAAGAAACAAAATTAACTGCTGAAATGTGGCTCCAAATGAATCACATTAGTACGTCAGAAATATCTTTTTAAAAAAAGTACCTGCCAATTTACATTTCTATTCATTTATAAAATGAAATAAACCCTTTAATACAAAATTATCGTCATTATGTCTCCTCTATGTTTACTGCAAATTAACTAGTCTGCGATGGCCCTCAAACTTTACATTATATAACTTAACTTTTTGATACCGAACTTAATTATCTTCAAACGCGTTTGATATTCAGTTGATATGTGCCATTTTATTACAATGTTGGCAACATTTACGCGTTAGTGTACCGAATAAAGACACAATACAGCGATACAACAAGCCATTCTCTGCAGGTTCATTGCGAACACTGTCGAAATATGGGGCACTGGCATCTCCAAGTCTCTCGGTCTGCCGAAGATGTCGGATTTGGAAACTACGTACGTGAATCTGGCGTTAAACGACCTGTGCATAAAGCAAGAGATGGTTGAAGAATGGTACTGTAAATATTGCAGCTCATCAGGCAGACTTGATGCATACCAAACCCACTTCTTCACTCCGAGAAATTACGAGCGCTTGGATGACTGCGCGTATGCTACTGTGCAGACGTGAACGGTATTCGTATTTTTGTATCGAAATGTGACGTATCAGCTAGTTTAGATTGCATATCAAAATTGTTTTTTGTGTCATTTGTTTATAATGTGTGTGTAACTAATTAAGGTTACTCATAAATATTCATAAATCTTATGAAGTTGTGATGTAGAAATTCATAAAAGTGTAAATAAAAAAGTTTATAAAAATGTAGACTTTCATTTATAAAATAATTTCTAATATTGACCCCCAATAAAATTAAAATATAATAATTTAAGCAAGAAGAAGAATAAAATTCCGTTGAAAGTAATAATTGATGAGTTAGTTAATTTGGAATTAAATAAATAAATGAGTTGACATTAAATTAAAATTTAATGAAATTAATCAATAAAGACCTATTTTGTTGAACGCCTTAGTATTCCATGTCATGGTTGGCATTGCTTTCGAATAAAATTAGTCAATACTTATCTTGTAATTTTCTTTTCATCAATAGATCGATTAAAGGCGTATCTCGTAAATCGAACAAAGGTTTATCGCTCACAACCGGCCTACAATAGACAGGCCTGATTTTTTAATTTTTGTTATCTAACCACAGATACCTCGGTATAGATGTGCTCTAAAAAAATAAAGGTATATCTCGCACAATCGAACAAAGGCGTATCGCTCACGTCCGGCTTACGACAAACACGCAACCTATTATTTTTAATTTGTATTACCTTACCACAGATACCTCGGTATAGATGTGCTCTTGAACGATAAAGGGATATGCAAAAAGTTCGACATTCCCTGTAAACTGTCGCCGCTAGAGATGGAGATGGTCGACGTGGCACTCTCGGCGATAATGTGCAACGTGGAGCTTGCGTGCCAGTGGTACCAGGAGTATGCGTTGGCTGAGAACGAGACCTGTCAAACTGTGATGAAAAAACACTTCCTGTACCGAAAACACTTTGACAGAATAGACGATTGTAGCATGCAGCTCACTTGAGATGACTTGAGATGAAAAAAGTCATATCGACTCTTGAAAAGAAAAATTGACTAAGTGACATTGAGCTAACTTTACAGGTGAGCAGTTTAAAGTTGGAATTTTTAGAAAAAAAAATTGTAATCCCCCTAGCGACGTTATTATTACTGTTTTGGAATCCATTTTATCATCTATATTGTGGCATACAAAAACTTTTCTAAAAATTCAACTTTAAACTGCTCTCCTGTAAAGTTAGCTCAATGTCGCTTAGTCATTTTTTCCTTTCAAGCGTCGATATAATATGACAATTTTATCTATATACATTTACCATCGGAAATGGGCGTTTAAGACTTTGTATGTATTCTGTAAGTTATTAATTATGTTAAGATGAGGATTACGTTACATATAATAATATTGATGAATATGTATTGTAATTAAGATTGTATTTCCGCACATTAAGTTCGATTTATACGTATTAAGTAGTTACGTAGATAACTAAATTTTAAGTAAATTAATACGTGTAAACGGACAATTAAGTAACTATTTAGTTAAAACTTAGTTATCCACTTAACTACTTAATACGTGTAAACCAGATTTTAGTGACTTCAACGATCGGTCTCCAATGAGTCAAGCCAGAAATGTAGGTTTATGATGTTGACAAAACGGGGACTACGGATGGTGTGACGTGAGGACAAGGCTAAAGCTAAAATCTGTGTTAAAATGGCCAAAATAAGAATGACAAAATGGCAATGAAAACGACAGTTTGTTGTGAGCATTAATTTTTGGAAACATGCGGCATTCTCATTTTCGTTACCTTCTTTTGGTAGTTGACTTGTATATTTAATTTACAAAAGTACGTTTCAACCATAAATAGATATAGGAGTTAATATGACATGACGTATACGTAACTAATGTGTACCGTACCATTATGTTAAATTTTAACGGAAAAAATGGCATTCGAGAATACTACTTAACTATGCTGTAATGACTTGACTTGTATACTTGATTTACAAAAGTACGTTTCAACCATAAATAGATATAGGAGTTAATATGACATTACGTAGACGTGACTAATGTGTACCGTACCATTATGTTAAATTTTAACGGAAAAAATGGCATTCGAAAATACTACTTAACTATGCTGTAATGACTTGACTTGTATACTTGATTTACAAAAAGACGTTTCAACCATAAATAGATATTAATATGACATGACGTAGACGTGACTAATGTGTACCGTACCATTATGTTAAATTTTAACGGAAAAAATGGCATTCGAAAATACTACTTAACTATGCTGTAATGACTTGTATACTTGATTTACAAAAAGACGTTTCAACCATAAATAGATATTAATATGACATGACGTAGACGTGACTAATGTGTACCGTACCATTATGTTAAATTTTAACGAAAAAGATGGCATTCGAAAATACTACTTAACTATGCTGTAATGGCTGCATATTTTAAAGAGTATTCTTTAAATCACATGCAACCATTTCTATAGAACCTTTTGAATGTGTAATGTATAGCCATGAAATGCTCCGGGTAATCGTTACGTAGCATAAAAAATGTTTTCAAGGTTCATTTCAGAACGAAAAGTCTGAAGCATTTTTTCAACTTGTGCGGGAATTTATATTCGCTGAGCTCTTTGACGTAGGTTTGAAATGTGCTCGTTCATGCGCGAACTCATAGGAGTGCATGCTTTTCTTAGTACTCAGTGTTTCATGATCTCGTGTCTCGCCTTAGGCGCTTTGCCAATTAAAACAGGCACAGGGGAAATGTGAAGGAAGAGTATGGTGCTATTATTTCTGTGATGTGTGATGGTACTGTTACGTGCGTCTGTACGTGTAGGTGTACAGCTATACTTTGGTACTTAGACGTCACGGAACCCTACCCTTAGTGGCGTGACATTTAACCCTTCAATCTTTTGTTTACTTTATCTTGCCACAGTCTGCTACGAAGTATATTAAAAGAAGAAATATGAAAGTAAGTTTTCTTTTCAGTCTGTTTTTTAATAAGCTGATGTATGTAATAAAAGCAAACAGAATCAGCAAATAAGGTCACAAAGAAAATATTAAAAAATGTAGTGGAAATAATATGTAACCTGATTTGTAATCTGAGTCCAACTATGAAATATTTAGACAGCATGTAGACATTTTGGATATTTAATCCAATTCAATACATATTCCTACATACTTTATTTACATATTTAAACCGTAGAGCTTTCAAAACATTTATTGCATTTCACTGATATCACATATATGTCACATATATACACATAAACATACCGAGAGTCAAAATAAACATAAAGTTGGAAAATGTTACGCAACACTGAACCCCTTCTGTCAGAAGTTCGTAACCTTTACCACAACTCTCTACATAGAGGATAGAGCGAGATAGAGCTGCCATGTAGACCGTGCTACGGGCTCGTATGATTTCAATACTTTCCGAGACAATGATAAGGCTGCGTCCGTATTAGGCGTTCTCTTCCTCGACTTTATTAATCGACTATTGTTTGAATTACCAAGTAGTAATGTAGTTACATAACACTAACATAACTACCGATAATGAAATAGTTTTGTTGCAAAACCTAGATTATTAATTACGTAATAATCTGTAGGTAAGTATGTATGGTAATTAATCATTTTATTTATGCAGCATAAACAAGGCTGAAGTCTCACTAAAAGCATTCATGCTTCAGAAATTTACAAAACAGCTGCATTAACTGCCGCACTCAAAGTCACTTATAGGATACTTAAATCGCTCCTTAGTACAGAATCACACACTAAAATTCTGTAAAACTTAGAAATATTGTGACTGAAATTTAAAAAAACGCGCGCCTAACATTGTAGGTCTACGAAAAATCTTAATGTTCGTGGAAAAAATACAAAAACTGCCTTACCAACATGGTCTAGTTTCAGAGTCGAGAAAAACATAATTATGTTCAGTACATAAGCAGAAGGCGGCAAAGTGGCTAGTACGCACACGACCTTAAGTGAAAGGTCAAATGCTACGATCCGTGTAGCAGAGTACCTTTGCTAGAGCTGGGAAACAGTTTGTGGGAATATCAATCATGTTATATATGAAATGTCTAAGCCAAAAGTACCTACAATTATTAACGTCTATACCTGCTGGAAAACAAAAATACATTGTGTTGAATACCATAGAATTAATCAAAATTACATTATAATAATAAACTCAAATGTTACTACGTACGAGTTGAATCGCTTAGGTACCAGTTTATTTGTCACGTCTTTTACCTTCAACATAGTTTGAGTTTAGTAGTTAGTAGTAATACAAATGTAATAAAAATGGTTCTGCTTGTTTGTAAATAGTTTTACGTATAGTAATTCATTTGTTTTAAAGGAATTGTTGCTGTCCGTGTGTATTAGAAAAATATCATATTAATATGAACGAAATAAAAATTGTAAAAGTAAAATTGTATAAAACATCATCAAAATTAAATAACTTTTATTTTTAGATTTTATTTTATTTAACTTTTCTTTAAAGCTACATTTACTGCAAAAAATGCGTAAAATAAATACTTATAATAAAACTTAAAAGCATTCTTCTCCTCGACAAGAGATTTCCCCTAACATTGCCATAATTTACCAAGTTACTGCAACGCACAATTTAATGAGAGATAAGAACGTATTCTTCATATGACCTTTTATATACATAACTAAAATGGCAACGTCTTCACACCTTCTGACTATTTAGGGATTTTATTGCTAAGCCCCATATCTGGCAAACGGCATTCTTTCGTTTGTATCCAAAAACATTTTACCCTTTGCCCTGTGAACAAATAAAATATAAATTATTACGTAGTCACAAACACACACAAATTAACAAAACGAGAAAAACATTTAGCTGTCATATAAATGATCGGGAATCAAACCCGGGCTTTTTCCTAACCAGGAACTGAAATCCGAAACCCCAAAAAGTTCCCAGTCCAGTCCTGAACTTTTGGGTTCCTCAGATTTTGGAGATCACTAGCCCATAGGTGCATCGTGGGATTGCCAAGGAAAATGCACCTTTAAACCAATTAGCTGAAGAGAGAGAGAAAAATTTGTCCATCAGTAGACTGGGTTGAAATTTTTCTTCGTAATAATAGCTGTGGGTCGAACTATACTTACGGTGATTGCGCCCCGTAACCCATGTAGCCATCAATTCTGAACGAGCATCGACGGTCCAAGCCCTTCCACTCTCGACATAGAGTGGCAGGGAAGCCAGAAGGATTCATCACCGACTCAGCATAGAGACGCCAGGCCCGATTGTGACTGCAGCCATCTGATTGTAGACAAAAGCTATTATTATTTTGGGGTTAACGTGGTATCCAAATGGTATTATCCTGATGAGCGTAACACATGATTGTCCCACTTCTACGTTTGGAACTCCTCTCATGTTTACAAAATACTGCCATTCAACAAATGGGATTTTTTTTCCCCCACTAGTCCTGTTAGAACTAGTGGGAATTTTTTTCTCACTAGTCCTGTTAACAGAAATAGTGGGAATTTTTTTCCCACTAGTTCTGTCAACAGGACAAGTGCGAAAAAACGTGTAAAATTACGTGTATTACCTACTTTTTAATTTTTTTTAAATATTATGTTCACTGCGATTATTTTTTTACTGAACCAGAACATGCTTACTTCAATAGGTACTAATGTAAAGAAGTAGAAGAAAAAGTAATATATAAAATACAACAGGTTCAAAACAGCATGTATAAATAAATTAGTATTACGATCCCATACGATTTAGGTATACATATAGCTACATACGGCATCAGAATATTATTTACTTTAATCACTCAGACAAAATAATCCTAAGTTTCATTTCATGACGCAAACCGATGACCTATTTCCTAGTACTCGGGCGTAATTAAAATTATTTTACCACAGAATGCAAAAAACAAAATCAAATCAAATATTGCCTCGCGCCATTATGATCCCGCTTCGTTGAATATACAATTTATTTACGCTATTTATGAGTAGGCATCATATAAATGAAATTATTGTAAAATCTCCTTCAAAATGTATTGTGTTATTTGAATACTATTTTTTTCATCATTGCAACTCAGGGGCCAGGGCTCACTGCTGGGCTCGGCTCGAGTCTCCTCTCACAATGTGAGGTTCACAGAGCCTTCAGAGTTTTGCACTGTTTTCTGTAAACGCTCAGATCAAAGGCTGCCTTCAAAATGTAGGAATTCCCATGTGTTCCCATACATTTTGATCAGGTCATAGTCCACCACAACATTTGGATTCGTTGGGAGTCCAAAAATTAGGGAGTTGAAAAGGCACCTTTGCAGCACTGTGAGGCACTTAATTTAAGGAGAGCGAAAGTACATCACGCAGGGAAATGCTTTACTGCAGGTTGGCCGTTGGATCACTTGGCTACCATCCAAAGATAGCCGTTACAACTAACTTCGATAGTAAATTGGTCATTCTTGATTTTAGCAATATCTGTGCGACAGTGACTTACCTAGACCACAGATATAGATAATCTGTGACAGATCATTGATTCTGGGTATTGTTGTGTGCAATACAATTTAATAATATTCTGTCTTATTTGCTAAGCTAAATATTTATACCTCAGCTCCGCTGAAAGACAAGAAAGTATTCATAAAGAATAAGCAATATCTTTTTCATAATATTTTCTTTTGTGTCTTTTTTCTGCTGTATTTATGTGTCGATATTTTTACGTGATAAGCCGAAAATCGTCATTTGACTCACTTGGAGACTGCAATCAAAACACATTAAAACATTTAACGGCTGTTTCTGAAAGATCAGTTCTAGTCTCTTCGGGATCGAGCATAAGCTATTTGGTATAGGAGAACCCTTCAAATTGTGCATGTAGTGGCGCACTAATATGGGTTGTAAGTATTTAAGGCTCAATAGGATTAGTACCTACTTGTAGCTGTATACGAATGTTATCTGTGTTGACTGTTGGGTGTCCAATATCAATGCCTACATCTATACAAATAAATGAAATTGAAGTGTCTGTTTGTAATATTAAAATAACCGCTTTTTATTAAGTGTATTTGGATGTATACGGTACGGCTGGACCGATTTTGACGGGACTTTCATTGGCAGAAAGCTGGTGTAACAAGGAGTAACTTAAGCTACTTTTATTTTAGAAAAAAAAATATTTTTAGAAAAAAAAACGTGATACGAAGTTTGCCGGGTCAGCTAGTATTAAATAATTCTTGACAAAAAATAAAATTAGGGATAACTCAAAAACTACGCGTCAGATCTCGCTCAAATTTAAGTGGAACCATAATATAACTAGCACCAGCTTTCGATTAAAAAGGAATCATCAAAATCGGTTCCCCAGCCAAAAGTTCTGAGGTAACAAACATAAAAAATACAGTCGAATTGAATACCTCCTCCTTTTTTGAAATCGGTTAAAAAAGATAAGAAATACCACCACAACAAAAATAAGGGACCTAGCAACACTATCTCATTAGTTGTTTTCTGGTGTAACATTATATGTAGCATATTTTAATAATATAAAAATGGGTCGTAATGATCGGAAATAGAGTACATTATTATATTACAAGGGTATAAAATGATGTATCGGAAAGCGTTTGCAACTGTGCCGGCCTAGTAGCGTAATCTATTAAGCTTAGAACATTGAATACAAACTGCGGTTCCGATATCCGCAACAGAACTGCGGATTAGGTTTCCGTAACCGCAGTTAACCGCACTGGACATTGCGGACATTATACTATAGACATTGCAAAAAGCGACTCCATTTAAGTTGCCCATGCTGTAGTATTGCCTAATATTACTGTGTATTAATTGTTCAAACATATTTATTAGATGTACAATAACACTACATGAATTAGCAGTCGGAACTCGGAACATACTTACACTTTGGATATAATTTTCTCGTATCCTTGTTGAGGATTGTTGATATCCTAACAAAAATTGTTGTTGTCCAATTTGGGAAGAAATTCAACACAAGATTATCAAGAGTTATTTAACTCAAACTTATTACTTAATGATATCTTTATAAACTCTTAATGTTTTATATACACATACTACACATACACAGGTATACATAGGTATACTGTATTCAATCTTGATGCTACATTTAATAGTTGTGTGAATGTCAACAAAAAAGGTTTATGTAAGTCATAAGTTCTTTTTCAAAGGCGAAGTTAAGGGTCACTAAAATTATATTATATTTATGTATCGTAGCGTCTGTTAATATACATAATTACTATTGTACGGTACAATACCATAGTGAAATATGTTACATAAATATTAAAACCAAAATATGAACCAGGCCGTCATGTGCGATTATTAAAATATGGGCGCGGGGAAGCTTTTACACGAAGCCATCATTTATGAATTTCATATTGCGGGCGCGACTACTTTTAGAATTTACTGCATACTTTTTACTTGTAGGAGCTTAGTTCTTTAAACAAATGTGTTATTGTTGACCGTTGTCCTCTTCAAGGCTAATTGGAAAACACAACCCTACTAAACCCATTTCTTTCTCTTCTCTTTTGGTCGTAAACGCATCGGTGATGAATTTGGTGTTATAATTATGATGGCAATGAACGACGATGGGCACTTAGTATGAGACGGATCATCAGCCCGTTTTTCTGAAAGTAACAACTAGTATAAATTTAATAATTTAAAAAAAAATCCGCCTGCTATCAAAAAATCTATCATGATATACCTTTTTTAAAATCCTTACGATAGCTCTTTAATTTGATATCCATAATTATTGCATTATTCAATTTAACCCTTCAAACCTTCCTGGTCATAAAGTATTTTTTAGTTTTGCGTCCATTGCAAGCACACATAAAGTCTTATGGCATGTAATAGTTTTACGAAACAGCCAAACTAAGCTGCAAGGTCTCGTCTGGAATGCCAATAGTTTCTATTTCATAATCGAATAATACATTTCGCAAAACATACAGTTTCAGTGGGACTTAAGAATGTCTCTACATACTTCATTTCTCAATAAAAAATAATAGAAAATTCCTTAATACACTTGCACTTACACTTAATGGCATTTAATACCTCGCTGGTATATTCTTTTATTTTTATGGTTCCTGTTATATTTGAATATTTTTATTAACAATTTAACAATCTTCTTTTAGAAAGGAATGTGTTACTATCTCAAATAAATAACTCTATAATCTATTTATACCAATTTATATTGTGTTTGCGAATAATAGATAAATACAATTTCAATATTAACAGATTTTCATAAAATAACGCCTAACATTGTTAACTATCCTATAATGAGACAGACACGACGATACCATTTCATAACACCATAAAAAGAATAAATTGGACGAACGTTTTCTTTGCATTCTTTATTAATAAGGGCTTTATCACACTGGCGGTTTGCGAGCGTTTTGAAAGCGGAACGGGCGCGCAGCGCTTTCGACGCTTGTGCGTGGCGTCTCATTGCAATGTAGGTACAATACGCTCTCTGATCGCACACAACAAAATGATGTCCGCGGCGAGTTTACCGCGCGTCCGCGACGTCTTCGCTGCGTACACGCGGCGTGTTCGCTGCGCGCCCGTTCCGCTTTCAAAACGCTCGCAAACCGCCAGTGTGTTAAGGCCCTAAATAGGAAGTTCTCTTATTTTCTTCCAGTTATTGCAAATATTAGAAAATCACAGAAATTACACGCTTTCGCCTAAAAAGTGGATGCTAAAATGAATTACTTAAGTTTTTGCTATTTTTGATGCTATTTAAATTACTGACTGTCACCGTAGTAGTTTTTGTGGGAGACCGCAATCTAACGAGCATATTTTTTCACGTTTTGCAAGAAACATGTAATATCGTCACGTTTGAGTAGCTACCTACCTAGATAATTATGCTAAAATAAATCTGAATCTTTGTAATACTAAATCGTAATAAATATTCAATTGGATTGTTGTATATCATTACACCCTCTACCAATTCGCACTGGAGCAGCGTGATGGAGTATACTCTAGGCCTCCTCAAGGAGAGAGACCCGTGTTCAGTAGTGGGCCATTGATGGGTTGAAGCCATATCATAACGGTCATAAAATAACTTCTGATGTTCTAATACATACCACGAATCACTTCCGAATACATAGATATCTTAGGCCCAAATGGCCAAATCCGGACTAAGAAAAACTCCATTTAAAACTATCTTTCCACAGCAAATCGCGCAATCAAACCTGAAAATTCAATGAAGCGGTATTTATTCGAAACGGATCCGTATTTATTCGAAATAACGGAATTTCATTACATTTGCCCTTGAACGTAGCACACCTGTAAATCAGATTAAAATGGATAAAATGTTGCCCCGATTAATTTGATTCTGCAAGCGTCTACCTCGTAATGAACCCACGTTATCCGATTTGCCGGTTTAGCGATAAAGTAAAATGCCTTAGTATTTTAAGCGTAGCAAGATTTGTACCCGGCTAGTATTTTTAGCGAATAGGTCTATGTAGAATTAAGAGGGAGTTACAGAACGTTATTATGTAACTACACAATATGCACTAATTTCGAGGTTGAGTGAACTAAATACAATACGGGTTTTAATCTAACATAAGCTTAAATGTTGTATTTAATGTAATGTATTCAAATTAAGCATTTGAATGTATGCTTATGTATTTTATTTAAGTCTAACATACTGCTTTATTTAACGCTGGGTAGGTACTTTTTTCTTTTCATGCCTTGTTATATTATGTTGTTTTATTGTTATGTAAATAAATAAATAAAAATCAATGACATATTCTCTAGAATCAAGAGAAGCAAAGTTGTGACGTAGACAACTTCCACTCAAAAAATTATATCAACTTTACCCTGTTTTCTGGTATTATCCTTGCCATATTCGCCATTTTGAATCTGATTCGTGTCATAAATCAATTCAACTAGAAAATCGGGATGAAGGTTGTCGAAATAAATTCGCGTGAAATTGTGGTTCGGATTTCGTTGTAGAGGGAAATTTCTTGCGAATACTTCTGAATGGCTGGGTTGTTAGCTTAAAGTGAAGTTTTTTTTCTTTCGTTTTTTTTAGATAAGTACCTAATCGAAGGAAAATTGTGATCATTATAAACAAAACGTAATTTTAGGAAATACGTATACTTTTAATGGAATATGTGCAACAATGACACATAAAAATATTTCAGGGTTTTTAGAAGAGAAAATGACGAAAATCGAAAACGTTACAGTTTATAGAGTGACATAATTATTCATCAATTTAAGATTTACGAGTATTTTATATACGTATCTATAAATGTTTTTGAACGCTACAAGCTCATCCTTTTCCCCATAGAAACAAGATTTTTGAGTAACAAAATCGCGACATAATTAGATGAACCTAACGCGAATAGCGGCTCTGTGTTTAAATGTAGAGATTTCGAGGATTAATTAGTGTGGGTGTAATTTGCTACCTGTCCGCAGCTTCCCTATGACGTCAGAGTATCGACCGGTACACTGGCATTGTACGCAAAATTTCCACACAACAACAACACAACTACAGTATGTTTATTTTGTAGGGATTCCTGGCAGTCATTTTTCATGTATGTGTGTGTCTTCATAAAAATCTTTGAAATTATGTATAATATTTTCCAATGTGCCTCTTTTTCACGGTATGAAAATCCCGGTGACAGTATTTAAAATTATCACTTTTAAGCGCTTCAATGTTTGTTAACACTTCAATCAAGGCTCAAGTATTTTGTTAAATATATTTATAGGAACCCTTTGGGGATCGTGCTAGGTGATCCTATAATGATCGAACTTCTTACCAATTATAATATACATCTTTAAACCATGTAGACATTTTGTAGTAGAGTATAAAGTGTATTTTAATATTAAAAAAAGGTTAAGACCTTTAACTAAATTACGAGTACATTGCACCCGTAAGCAATGCCTGTTCCGCCATCGTCGAACCTGGACCCTTCTTTCGTAAGAAAGACTTCCGACACCCATCGTAGGTAATAAAATAGAAATAAGCTAAGTTCAGCTTATCTGAAAGAGGTCGTTTATTAGGGATAAGTTTTACTTATATATCTTGGCAATTAATGATACTATATTAATATTGTTATACATATAATAAAGAATACTCGTAGTATTATTAATTGTACATGACCATGATAATTATATTGTAAACTGCATCTTAAATCAAGACTGAAACGGACAACCCAAGAATAAAATCAAAACAACTAACGCCCCAACTCAGAGTCGCTAATAATTACTTTAATCGTTCCTTAGTAAAGAAATACCATACAAATTCTGTAATAAGGAGCGATTTAAATAACCGTTAATGACTCTGAGTTGGGGCGTTAGACTGATATCAGCGATGATTCATCCGCACAAGGAAGCCAAATACAACAAATTTCCTTTGTAGTACCACTATGTACAGTGAAGTACAGACTACTGAGAGTACTGGGTAATATCAGACCCCGCCCCGGGTGGGATCGGCTGCAGCATCCGCGTGACGTCAGAGCATCGATCGTCGAGCAGTGCAGTGCCTGTACAGTGTACAAACTGCAAGCCACACGATGTATCCCGGATGTAAGCAATTAAGTTCCCAGTACAATTTGTACAATATAAACACATTGGTAACTTTACATTGATGTAAGTACGAAATATTTTTTATGGAATTCTAATGCAAAGTATGTAGATGTGAAAGCCTCGTTGATTGAATCAGTTACTCGCGCTTTGTATGCTTTTATTTTTCTAATTAGATATTTCAAACAAGAAATCAATTAATGATCTCTAGGGTCGATAAAAAATCGTAGGAAACTTAAATATCTAAAAGTTCACCATAATATTCCACCACATAATATTCCTCCATAATATTCTCCACAATGTTCTCAGAGGAATATAAAATTAAAATGTGTAACCTCACTTGGTTAACATGGTACTCTATGGCCTAAACACCTTACGACGTGACAGGATACCTAAACCCAACTGTGGGTAAGTTATAGGTTGCGATAAAATCAAAGACGCGCTCGGCAATCATTAGGGAACATACCAAAACCACGTGCCTCATTTAGGGGGGGGAGGGGGGTCTTCAAAACACCACGATTGGTCACAGAGGGGAGGGGGGGGGTTTAGGTTTTTGTCACGTAGTCAATATTTTATCTACCATTGCGCCACAAAGTCGCAAAATTATTATTTTTTAACTCTGTTTTTGCAAAAAAGTATTGAAAACCGTATTTATCAATTACCACGTGAAAACTAGGGGGGAGGGGGGGGTCTTCTCATATACTACGGATGGTCACGAAGGGGGGGGAGGGGGGTAAAAAGTTGGAAAAAATGGGTTACGTGGTTTTGGTATGTTCCCTTAGGTGACTAGCAATGACAAAATCTCAAGTGTGGGTCGAAGATTATCTTTAGTTAACAATGGTTAACTCATGCAACCAGTCCAGATTGGAATATCGTGGCGATGTAGGCCGGGTCTCATCAATTTATCAAAAGTTGCCTTGCCTCATACAAAACAGCGAATACACACAAGGAAACATATTACGAGTACATATTGCAAATTAATTCATCAAAGCTTGTTAGCGCAGATTGAAATCGATAATTAATTTGTAGATGTGTTTCTTATAATTATAACGATGCATCAAATACTGATTGATGTTTGACTACAATGCTACGTGTTTTTAAATGATGGTTGATCTGGTAAACCGCCTATCTGGCTTCAACTCATTAATGGCCCACTACTGAGCACGGGTCTCTCCTCTTGAGGAGGCCTAGAGCATTCTCCACCACGTTGCTCCAGTGCGGATTGGTATAGGTAAATCGCCTATCTAATCGTAGCTAATTAAACCATTCTTGAGTCAAAAACGTCACTATTCAGATAGACACTGAAGCAATCTTTTGCTATATTATGTATAATAATGCAGATCCTCCGCTTTATTAAAAAAAGTAAATAAATAAATAAATTATTAAAATTCCAGAATCAATAAAATATTCAGGGTATCCCCCTAGAGGTAACGTGAAGACGAATTTTTTATTCATCGCCAACCCTATAGTGTGGGGTATCGTTGAAAAGATCTTTCAAAAATATTATGGTTCTACTAAAACCATTTTCGTAATTAGGGGTCCGTTATTTGGCTTTAAAGTGCTAATTTTGGTTAGAATTAAGTGTTCCCCCCCCCTGCTGGCAAAACGGTTGGAGTTGGATAAGTGAAAAAATTGTCATAAATAGTTTATATGATGAATTTACAAGTAAAACTATCACAGCTATGTTAGCATAAGTGGTTAATGAGTAATAGTCGATAAACTTGTTACTTTGAAACCCTACAGTGCGCGTGGCCTGACACGCCCTTGCTCGGTTTTATACTAAAGAAGCTAATGCTCGACTACAAAATCACCTGATGGTAAGCGGAAATGTAGTCATGGATTTAGCGCATTAACTTAGTAAAAACCTATACACTCCTGACTTGAAGAAACATTATAATCGAAAGGGAATACCGAAACACGACAGTAAAAGTATTGTAAACTTACAAATAAAATCCAACTCCCGATTCTTAAGGAGTTGGTCGAACCAGCATCCCGGTTGGATCCAGCTGCCGTAGTTAGGGTAGAAGTCCACGTCGCCGATTGGTAGTGGGAACCCGAAGAGACCAGGGTTGGTGTGCAGCACGTCTACGAAGAGTGCGTCGCCTTTTGCTAGGTGACCCTCGCTGTTAGCCAGGCTGTAGCCTGGGTAGGCTGGATCCAGACCTGGGTAATGAGTTCCCTACAGTGAATATATCAAAGAACACTGATATAATTTTAAACTATCGCGAACACTAAAGATTTTCGATATAAACCCACGATTCTTATATTATTAACTATTATTTAATGTCCCCGTTTTGTGACTTCATTTCCAAATCATATGACGACCCAGTTGGTAGCGACCCCGCCTGCGAAGTGAGGGGCCTCGGGTACGATTCCCGGTTGGATATTTATATATGGCAGATAAATATTTTACTCGAGTCATTGGTGTTATTGTGATATATGGGTAGTCCATGCCCATGGAATACAGAGACTCTGTATTCCGTGTCCATGCCAACCGCGACAAAAGTAAAAATCTACTGCGTGGGCATGAGTGTGTAAGTGTTTAAATCAAACATTTAAAAGTAAAATACTTAATTACAATCTTAACTATGTAATCTAATTATAAATATAAATATCTAAAACTAAATAACATTATCAAAGAATCTATGTATATGTAAATAATAGGCTTTGACAGCGAAGTAAACTATTATTATTATTCATGTATGCAACGATGACATAACAAGTCTGAGACCACTTTAAAACGGTAAACGATAAATTCTCTACGGCTCTTCGTAATAGGATGATGATGGCAATCAGATACGGCGACCTTCTGACATAATAACTTTAGTAAATCGTAGTAATAACCAATAGGTTAGTTTCTCAACTGTCGCAAGCAATGTCTTTTAAACCAAATAATCCAAAAAAGTTTCATTCAATGTAAATACGTACCACTAAACTTCATCGCTACTTACCGTCAGGTAGTATGTGAAACATTACATTTTTAATGTATAACGCCGAAAAACGATCTGATAATCCACCTGATGGTAAGTGCTTTCTGTCGCCTATGGAGAACAGGGGAGAGCACACCAAAGGCATTACCGATGTGTTGCCAGCCAATAAAGAAGAGTAAGAAGCAAGAGAGAACTGACTCCCAAGCACCCAGCCGGAACAACATAATTATAATGAAAGTTTTAAAATATGTAGAAAAAATGTATTTTCCTGTGTTATGTAAACTGCAAAGGAGATGCCTATGTAATTTAGAATCAGTAAAGGCATCACTGACTTAACAATAAAATCATTGTTATTTCATTTTTGCAATATTTTTCTTCGTTGTAAAAGAAACATCTCACAATATAATCTAAACTACTTGAGTATGCTATACCTATTATATTATATGTTATATTATAACTTTTTCCTCTATTCTATATATATCTATTTATTATTATTTATTTATTTATGTATTACTTCCCAGAATTCGATCATTGTTAGTAATACTATCAAATGGTGTAATATTATAGGAATTTTTTTTTTTCAAAATCAACGTGTCCGATTCCTAGCCAGGTTTATTAATTTTTGAAAAATCTATTGTCTAGTTTCGAATTTGGCCATCCACGCACACTTGAAAAATTCATATAATATTTGGTGTACAAATAAAGAGTATTGTATAAAGTTACCAGTAATCCGTCCCAACACCAAGCCTCTAGCCTTCAGCCTCTTCCCTCCGAACCCCGCAGCCTCCGCGCCGAGAGAGAACCCGATGACATGCAGGGTCGAGGCTTTGGCGCCTGACGCGTCCAGGAACTGGATGAAATCCGCCAGCTTCTCACCCATGTACCTTGTGTTACGAACTGCTGATACGTACCTGATTAAAAAAATATGGCTTTTTAGTTAAATTCAATTACGTTTTTGTAAATCCATTCAATTTTAATTTTCAGTTTCATTAAAAAAGAGTATAAAACATGTACCTAAATTATATATCTAAATATAATTATGACGTAGATTATACAATTTTCACTATCTTTAAATTTATTGATGTAAAAATATACAAATTTTCTCATACGAATAGCAGTAGCAGCAGCAACAACCTATAATTGTCCCACTGCTGGGCTCGGGGTCTCCTCTCACAATGTGAGAGGTACAGGTCATAGTCTACCACGCTGGCCAAATGCGGATTAGTAGACATCACACCCCCTCGAGAAATTTATGGAGAACTCTCCGGTGTGCAGGTTTCCTCACGATGTTTTTCTTCACTGAAGCAAGTGATACGAATGGACGTTCCAGATAAACTTTAAAAACCTAAAAAAAAATATCTAACTATTCCATTTAAGCGAACCTATTTTAAACTGCTATTCCAGTGAATTGTGTTGCTACGTTATGACTTGTGAACTCGATACAGTGCAATATCATTTTAATTTGTCTGTACTACATGACGTCTGAAAAAACTAACGACCCACTGCAAGGCACGAGAAACGACCAACCGCATATAACATCCGTATATGCGACACATAAATCCCGCCAACTTGGACTCGGGCCATAGACTAATGAATAACACTGAAACGTTTTCCTGTTCCCACCTTGTTAAATGTTTAATTTATCATTTCCCTACACACGTTCCAAAAATATGGAGGAATTTCTTATCGGAAACAGCCTTTCTTTTAATTTTAATGACCCGAATAAATTTTCTAGCTACGCAACCATAGAGCGAAGGATTCTTTATCGCATTTGATAAGGAGCACTAAAACCAAAAAGCTATTAGTTATGCATTAGTGAACCTTCTACGCCCTGGGAAAGAGCCACTGCTTATATACGAGTAGCCCTGAAGCGGTATCAGTCACGCTGATGCGATGCAGAAAATGGAGACAGTGGCCAAATTAAAGCACAATTTGTACTGATTTAAAATATGTGCTGAGGACTTTCTTTCACTATTTCTTCTCCTCTATGACAAAGCACCTTTCCGAAATGGTTTTAGATAAAAACATTACGTGTATACTTGTGATTTTTTTTATTTTGACTGAATATTGTTAAGCCTAGTTCTCGAAATCTTCACGAGCGATAACTGGGATCGATGACTTAACGTGTCCTCCGAAACATGGAAACGTTCTAGAACCTTTGTTGCTGGCCATGATCTATCAGCTATGCCGTATAGGGATGTTGACACTAATTATAAATTAATATTTTATGTTTAAAGTATTAGTGGTGACATTTAAAGGCTTAAAATATGATTATTATATCGAAATCGATCACAATAAATTAAACATCATTAATTTAAAATGTTAAAAATTGTACTCACTGTCACGTGACCTCAAACGCCATTTTAAGAATATGACGTCATTGTTCCCATTTTATATGGAAATTCAACAAACTTAAGCAGACAGATAGTATTGAATATCGGATATTGACGTCACGTGACGTTTTTGGTGGGAAATGTGATAATGATTTTTGTTTTTAAATTGAAGATAATTTTTTTCGTGAATCAATGAGGTTCTATCTATAAAATAAAATTGAATCCTAAAATAAGTCAACATCCCTATTTAAGTTACTTAACTCGGCTGATCACTTACGATTGACACAAGCTGCCGGGTTATGAGCGCTTCAGTACATCGCTAAGTCGATTAGCCTCAAATAAGCTTCTAACCAGAGTGGCTTGCAGCCGTATAGTTTGTGTCAACTACATGCAATTAACGGAGTTAATAAAGGCATGATATTCATAATTTTAAACAAAAGCGGCGGAGAAGCTGCTCTACTCGTATAAGTATTAGATGAATATACATAAGTAAGATATTACATGAGCCAGTTCTTTCTTCTTATTTCTTTCCCGGAAACTCGTGGCTCGTCTGCTCGTTTCAAATAAAAAATATATTAATACACCCATGCACAATTAGATGAAACGAAACGGTCCCTCGCTTCCTTTTTGGCGGCAACGCATTGGCAATGCTTTTAGCGTTACTTAGGTCCATGGATGAATAAAATACTGCCTACCTGCCTAAGTACATACTAACTACACGAATTATTATTTACTTTCTTTCTTAAAAAAAATATGTCTTGAGGAAGCGACCAGGCGGGTCATCCAATCTTCTCTGTTTACGTTGTTTATCTATAGAACCATAGAAGACATCTATCCGACCACTATTTGTCCTCTAAAAACAAAGTCAAGGCGAATGCCGGTGCGGCGTGGTAACATTTTAATGAAATAATATTGCCGGCTGCCAAACAAACAAATATCGACCTGTATGTATTCTTACTCTCACATTTTTGCTATATCACGGGCAATGTAAGTAGGTAAACGTACCTATGAAAAGAAATGTATTTTCTACGTCTAACATATTAAGGAAAATCGCTGTAGTAGCGATAAGATTGCCTTTTATGTGCGCGGTGTTTAATATTGTATTGTACGAATAAATAAAATTTACATACCTACCTATTAGAATCAAACTATTCTGTGATTAAACTGTGTATTGGAGATGTAGGGCACAAGTATAATAATTGTTGAAATCATTTATATCCTATGATATCTAATGGTTATGTGATGTAAAGGGCTTCATACTTGTGTCTAAATCAAAATCATAGTTCACCTGATTAGTCTCATTCTCTATCTTAATTTTTACGATTCTGTTTTTTTTTCTAGATTTGTCAATTTCGAGGCGAAATATGTCTACGACTACGACTAGTGCAGCGCGTGCGAATTGACCACCTGATCGTAGCTCTCAAATCATTGTTTAAGTTTTAGTTTTAAGTTTTCTTCTTGACCGTCCACCTGAGTAGGTAGGTAGGGTATAAAGTTTTTGCTTCACGTATTATTATTATAATAAATATTAACATACGTACCAAGGAAAAACGACGAGGCGTGACCAGTCCACTGCGATGAAGTTCACGTCGTGTGATGATAAATAAGCTGAAAATATATTATTTTGTATGTTATTATAATTAAAACATAATTATGAAATTAACACTTAGTTAAGTACTTCCTTCAGTTAAGAAAAAACTCGCAACGCGTAAAGTAACTTGTACAATATAATTAATGTTCTCCGTAATGTTTTTTTTTTGTATGAGTTTGCAATAAAATTGTAAGTAGGTACCTACTACCTACTTGGTCGAGAGGAAGACCATTAGTTAAAGCTATATTTAACTATAAGCCGCCCCATTAAAGTAACGAATCTAAAATGGCGGAAATTATCATTCCCCCTCACTCGCACGTTAAAGACAGGAATATCGTGCGAGTGAGGGGGAATGATAATTTCCGCCATTTTAGATTCGTTTCTTTAATGGCGCGGCTTATATCAATGTGGCTAAGCTAATCTACTAATCTAGCTATAGTTTGCTGTTTGTTGCGCGTGAAGCGTGAACCAGGGTTATATTTCCTCCTAGAGCAGTTCAAATGTTATACTCAATGCGGTAGTTTATGCTACAAATAAATCTAAGGCTTAATATATTATGGTAGATACTAGGCAGCTATGCCGCAATTAAGGAAATCCGAATAATAATGAGTACGGGAATTGAGTGCATGCCCTTAATATTATTTATTTATTCTTCCTAATGTTGTTCTAACAAACATTAAGCCTACAAAGGCTATACAAACTTGTTTTAGAGGAAAACTACAATATTATGAATTTATTAGTCTACTAGCAGTTGCCCGCAGCTTCGCACGCGGAAATTATGCTTATCATATTTATTTTGTACCCCTCATAGAAAAAAATTTAATAACAGGTTAATTTATATTGAATTTAGGAATTTATAAAGTAAAACCTACGATACAATCACAAATCATTCCTCAGTTCAAGGGTTTTGATGTGATGCCCGGACAGACAAACAGACAGACAGAGAGACAATAATTGTAAAAACAAATTTTTGGTACTCTAACACTTTATTGATGTGTTATTTATTGATTATAAATTTCAATGTTAGTCCCTCTCCCTCTTTCTCTCTCTCTTCCTCTTCCACTCTCAGTCCCTCTCCAGCTTCAAGTACCTCTCCCTCTGCCGCTCCCTGCCCCTCTTTCTCTCCAGTTCTCTGTCCCTCTCCCTCTCTCGCTCCCTCTCCCGCCTTCTCCCATTCCCGGTCCAATACCCACTCCCTGTCCCTGTCCCTTCCCTCTCCCGCCCTCGGTCCCTCTCCCACTTCCTGTTCCTCTCCCTCTCGCACTCCCTATCCCTCTCCCGCTCCCTGTCCCCCTCCCTCTCCCGCTCTCGGTCTCTTTCCTGCTTTTTGTCCCTCTTCCCTCCCCCTCCCATCCGTAAAGTCCCCTATACAAAATTTCTTTCTCACTATAAGCTTACATATTAATTTTCATAATGAAGAATTTCCTGAAAAATTGCAACCCCTTTATTTACCTCTTAGGGGATGAAATTCTAAAAAAACCTGTTACAATTATTTTTTGTTTTTAATTATAAGCTTATATATCAAGTTTCTTTAATATTTACATCCCTTTAGTTTTGCCCCATAGGGGATGAATTTCGAGAAAATCATGAAACAGTTATTTTTTTGTGTCTAACTATAAGCTAATATACAAATTTTCACCCTTCTTACTTCAAAACTGACGAATTTGCCATACTAACTTGCACACTTAAGAGTTTCTTAAATGTTCTTAACTTCAAAAATGACGATGTTGTGTACTAAGGTCCATCACCTAAATTAACCCTTAAGGAATGATTTTCCAAAAAAAAGAAACGTGTATAAGTAACTGTAAACTTACATAAAAAAATCATATTTATAACTTTTAGAGTTATTACTGGCAAAATTTACTGGCAAAGTTGATTTGTATGTAATTGACTACCAACCCCTATTTTTAGGGGATGAATTTCGAGAAAACCGTGATACATTTATTTTTTGTGTCTAACTATAAGCTTAAATACAAATTTTCACCCTTCTTACTTCAAAACTGACGAAGTTCCCATACTAACTTGCGCCGCCTTAATTAACCCTTTAGGGGATGATTTTCCAAAAAAAAACGTAATACTTAAAATTAAGTTTCTAATTTTTAACTAATATGTAAACTTTCATGTTTTTAAATTCAAAAATGACGAAGTTGCATACTATGTTATATCGCTTAAATTAACCCTTCAAGGGATGATTTTCCAAAAAAAATATGTTAAATTTAACTTTTGTTTATTGCTATAAACTTACATAAAAATTTTCATATTTATACCTACCTCGAAAATTGGCGAAGCTGATTTGTATGTAGTTGACTACCAACCCCTATTTTTAGGGGATGAGTTTCGAGAAAACTGTGATACAGTTATTTTTTGTGTCTAACTATAAGCTTAAATACAAATTTTCACCCTTCTTATTTCAAAACTGATGTAGTTCCCATACTAACTTGCGGCGCCTTAATTAACCCTTTAAGGGATGATTTTCCAAAAAATCGTAATACTTCTAAATTTAGTTTTTAATTTTGAGCTAATATGTAAATTTTCATGTTTTTAACTTCAAAAATGACGAAGTTGCATACTATGATGAAACGCCTAAATTAACCCTTTAAGGGATGATTTTTCAAAAAAATGTGTTAAAGTTAACTATTATTTATTACTATAAACTTACATGAAAAATTTCATATGTATAACTCTAAAACTGACGAAGTCGGCTTGTATGAAAATGACTTCTAACCCCTATTTTTACACTTAGGGGATGAATTTCCAAAAATCCGTTCTTAGCTGACGTCTCCTTAGCATAAACTATCTCCCTGCCAAATTTCATCATAATCGGTTCAGTAGTTTCTGAGATTTTTTGTTTAATCAGTGTATCTCTTTTCAATTTTATATATATAGATAACATTTGTACATTACATAAAACTGATAATTAAGTAGGTATGTGGGTACATGACAATATGACAATTTACAAAATACTAACCATACTCAAAGCAATTTTATTAAAAAAAATTTTCCGTGTCTATTCCATACACTTAGCCCGTCCTCGTGCATTACTCTATATTTGAATAAAAACTGAATGAAAATCTGTGCAGTCGCACTTATATTGCACTTAAACATACATAAACATGTACATGGAAAGTACAAAATAATTTATAAGGATATATGTATTAGGTGTATGGGATATAGGTATATGGTGGGATTATGGTCAGGCATTAACTTATTTTATGTAAAAAAAAGGTATGACCATTCTGTAATAACAGAAGTAGAGTTTATATTATGGTTTATTTAGCTAAATGAAAACAATATTATATATTTAAATGTTTAACAATCTTATAATTAAGTTAATCAGACATCCACATGAGCCACGAGCCACAATTACCTTATAAAATTTAAAACTTTACTGACTTTAGATAGGCAAAAATTTTCTCCCGCAATTTTCGGTTTCTTTCCATCTGTGTTTTCCACGAATTTTTTTTTCAATTTTTCAATAATAAAAATCTTGGGACCTTCCGTTTGACATAAACTGGTTAAATATTTGCACCGATTTAATTTTATATGTCTGATCAAAGAAAAAAATCACTCCTATCTTTTTAGGGTTCTGAAGTAAAATCAAAACCCTTATAGTTTCGTTCATGTCCGTCTGTCCGAATCAAAGCGCCGAGATCCTTAGTGCTAGAAAGCTGTAATTTGGCATGGATATACATATTTACTCCAAAACTCCAAAATCGTAGAATAAAATATTGAAAAAAAAAATTCAGGGCACCTCTCGTATAGCTTGCGTATAACTTGAGGATGAAACTTTTTTCGTTGCGTACCTACTCCATAGTGTGGGGCATTATTTAAAACGTCTTCGAAAATATTATGGGTTTCCTAAGACCATTTTTTGGATTTAGGCGTTTGCGATATATTTGGCTTTAAAGTGCAAATTTTTGTTAGAGTCAAGTGTCTCCCCCCCTGCCAGCTAAACAGCTGTTGGAGCTGGTCAAGTGAAAAAATTCTCAAAAACTTTCTAGTTGTGCCAATGGTAACACAATTAGTTGTACCATATCACTAGTTGTAGTTGGTCCGTTAGGAAACCGCGATTAATTGAGAATAATGTAGTTGTGCCGATGGGAACACTTAGTTGTGCCGTATCACCAGTTGTGCGGATTTAGTTGGTCCGTTAGGAAACCGCGAAATAGATTATAATGATGAATTTACATAAAACTATCGCTGCTATGTTAGCATGAGTAATGGTCGAACTTACTTCTACTTACTACTTCTTACTTCGGAACCCTACATTTTTCTGTGCTCGTGTGAACATAAAACAAGTTATTGGTATTTAAATCACTTAAATTTTCACTCAAAGCAATTTCTTTAGTACCATATTGCTCATTACGGCCTCTTTCAATTAACAACACTTAAAATAATATTCATAGAGATTAATCAAACTAAACGTCGGTAAATCATGTTTTTAAATGTTTTTATAAGAGGTGGTGGTAAGCTTGCAGTTAATATTTTTCTCGCGTATGCTATTCATCAAGAGCTATACGTTAATTACTATTAATTACATATTTATTTATTCGCCGATTCCCGCTCAAAACTTGGCACATTTCCATTTACTGTTGTACCATTTGGGAAAAAATGAATTGATTTACGATAATGACTGCTCGACTGCATTCATGTTTATATCAGTTAACTATATCAAAAAGAGGAATGTGTTACAACACATCATGTATTCCCTATTAACTATCTTTATCGTCATCCCTTTTGGACATTAATCAGATCAAAGCCACTTTTATTTAGGTGGTAGAACCTTCATACGATACGCTCGGGGCCAGACCTATTTGTGCCAACAATTGTCATAAGCGACCACCTGTCCTGTACTCAACGGTAGCAACGTATCAGTGACCACTCTTACGGTCATATTCAAAGTTTGTCACGATTTCCATTGGCGACAGGGGATGATGGAATTAGAAGCTCGTTTGCTATTCACATCAATTGAAAAAGACATCATCAAGGTTAGATACCCGGCTGGGCCAGAAATGTGATCGATAAATTTTGTCCCCATGTCGTGGGTTTGGTGACGTCATATTTGTGTTGTCTGCCACCCGTATACGACAGAGGGAGTAAACAGGGAAATCTAGCACGGGACTTAATACGGGACCTAGTATGGGAGATAGTTATGGGTGTGATCTTTTATTAGTATCTAATTGCTTACCATTTCGCATTGCAGTAGTACTCGGTCCAGTCACAGCCTCAGAGAAGCCCAAGAGATATATAACGGTTGGTTTGTTCTTATCAAAATCCGTCCTTGACAACGACTGTTGGTCTTCATGTATAATTTGAAATGTTGTTGGGTGAGACCTAAAAAGAATAGAAAAAAAAACATGAAATATATGTATACCGCACTTTCAAATAACCTTACCAAGTACCTATTAAAATCTTTTAATTTAAGCAGTGAACTTTAGACCTTTTCAGGCTATAATTATCGAGTTATATTTTAAATGAGTGTCATAGTTTGATTTTTTGATTATCGTACGGTTGCCCTTATCCTAGATTAAAGAATAAAGTCTATGACTACATGATCACATCATGCCCAGGTCATTAGGATCAATAATAATATCTTAAGCAAGAAATCATTCGTCGCGAACACGAAGCCACCAAGAGCAGTTATTATAAATAATTATTTCTGAATGGTTTCAAATCGTTAAAGGCCAACTAAATACATAGAGGTGTCCTTGTAATTGAGCTTATCTGACGTTTTCCACGAAGGAATAGGTCCACAAATTTTTATACTAAGTACCTACCATTAATGCTGGCTACCTAACTATACTGGAAGGTTTTGAGGTGCCGTATACATAAATCTTATTAATATTATAAATGTGAAAGTTTGTGAAGATGTTGTTCCTCAATCACGCCACAATTACTTAACCGATTTGGCTAAAATTTGGTATGGAGATAGCCCATACCCTGGATTAACACATAGGTTACTTTTTATCCCGGAAAAATTCAGCGTTCCCGCGGGATTTGTAAAAAATAAACCTCTACCGCGAGTGAAGCCGCGGGCAAATTCATGAAATTAAATAAATATTGAAATAAAATATATGTTTTTAAGACATTTAGCTTAGGTATGTTTTATTTAATTAGATGACACTAGTGCTTTGCCCGCGGCTTTGCCCGCATTTTCCAGGAATATTTATAGAAAGAAAGAAATGTTTATTTCACCTTATAAACAATATAAATAAACAAGTGCACAATATAATACTTAAATATAAGGTGAAAAGGGGTCACTCTCAGCATTATGGTCGCGGAAAAACCACGGCCGCTGGTTTTCAGAGTGACCCTCAAATTGTGCAGTTCGGATGATTGAGGGCAATACATATTACAAAACAATATCCGACTCACAAACAAAAATCAACATACAACTTATAATACATATTAAATTATACTAATACAACTTAATTTATAGAAATGAACTCGATGGTCATATTGTGTGTGTGTGTGTGTATGTGTGTGTGTGTGTGTGTGTGTGTGTGTGTGTGTGTGTGTGTGTGTGTGTGTGTGTGTGTGTATACTTACCCTATATTATCTTTTTCTTTATCATGGTCTAGCTGTGTGCAAAATTTCATAAAAATCCGTTCAATAGTTTTTGAGTGAAAGAATAAAAATATCCATACAAACTGTCACATTTATAATGTTACCAGGATTAGTAGGATGATATATTGTTGTTATAATATTATTGCGCCTTTATATTTTCGTGACTAGTGTATTAAACGATTCAACATAGCTATTGTATTTCTCTACTTTCTATGAGTTGTCATTGCCAAGAAGAAATAACTTTGTAGCTATGAGGCCGCCTTTTGTGTAGTTTTCTTTGTTTTGTTTTCTTTTCTGGAGTTTTCTGTGTTATGTGGTACCACCTACTGGTACACAACGACGATTCTGCTTTCAATATACTTATAAATAACAAGAATCATTTCATTTTCATTATACTTAACACGTTCGCTGCGTAACGATTTTTTGTGTACTTTTTGCTGGTGCGTCATGAGGTTATATTGACTCACAGAGGACCTTTTTTCAGTGCGTCGTGTGGTCAACTAAGCCCTCATTCAGTTCTGTCTTGATATAGGTTTTTCTCAATGGGGATATTTATTATTGAATATATTTTATTTTGAGGTCAAAGACTAATAACCAAGCAATATATACCTAGCTGCGTTTTTAGCTCGCACATTTCGTTTAGCATCTAAAATAGAAACAATTTGAGAGGTCCATTTGACCACACAACGCACTGAAGATATCAAAACACTAGTGATGGGAAAAACCTCTGTTGTATAGCACTCGACAAATTTTTCCAGAATTTTATTGACAGTTTAATTTTTAACCTTGTAAGTCACAGACGTGAAAAATAACAAAAGAAAAATAGATTTTGTGTCTATCCTACTGTATGTTTAGGCACACAATGAAGTAACTCTTTCCACTTCATCTGGTCCCAGTATAAGACTTGAAGACAACACCACACTACTTTACTAATATAATATATTTAAATTAAAAGTTGCAAAACATATATTTCGTACGCGTGAAAAATGGCTCAAAGCGACATAACGTCTTCCTTATCGATTGCGTGGCGCAACACTAAGCGCGCGAAATGTCGCTAGCGCAACGTTCAGTGCGGATGTGAGGTGCGCGGAGCGCTAGGTCATATTGACCTCACACCGCACTAGGGTAAAACAATTTTCTTTAAGTGCGGGTGAGGTCACATTGGCTCACGAGTGTTTGAAAATCTTGGATTGTTCACGTTAAAGCGGCAATTGCAATGGTATATAAATTTCTTTCCTACGATAGAAATACACAAAGTTAAGCCTTCCGCACCAGGGGAAAGAACGCTATTTTGCTCGCCGCACCAGATGAAAGTTCGCTGTGAGCCAATATGACCTCACAACGCAGCGAACGTGTTAATCAAGCAGTAATATTGTATTCCTCAATATTGCTGTTGTATATTACAGCTTTACAAGATTGTAAACAGTAAATAAAAGTTCCGGTAATAAATACAAACACGGACTTGTTAATACGCTTACCATAGAGAACACAATTAAAACTTAGCATACAATACAAAGAATACATGATCGCGTTATTTTGCATAAACAAATGCATGCTACAACACAATGATCGGGCTTTATTTATATTTCTCTCTAAAGGCTTAAGGAGTCGTAACATGGTGAATTGATATAATTTCCGGAACATTATTATATTAAAAAGCTTATTAAAAAGCTCCATTATTTATGTACAAGCGCAGAATAAATAATATTATTAATATTATAGAGTACAAATTTTAATCGATCTAAACAGCAGATATTATACCTTGAATAACAAAGAAATAACCCAGAAATCTCAAAGTAAGGGTGAAAACACACCCAAACAATATTTCGATTAAATGATAATCTACTCCTCCTGTTTTACCTCAGTGAACAATAAATAGATTTTTTTATAACTTATAACAATTACAAGTAACTTAACTCAAACATTTATATGTGTGTTACAGCCGCAATTAGGTATGTACGTACCTAGTATAAAGTTTGTACTGAATGTCTATGGCATTGTCTCGAGGGCAGCAGTTGTTGCATTGTCCAACTGGAGCTGGCATGTAACAGACCTCGACCACGCCTGAAAAAAGGAATAAAAGAAAATTAATAATTTGTGTTAAACTGGCTGTCTACGTTTTGTATTAGCGCACATTTGCTAACAATAAGTAGGTTAGGAACCCCTTTCCCGCAGGCACCCTTGAAACAATCAATTCAATCGAAGCATGGAGTATAGAGGAAAGGAAAGCCATCTCAGTTGAAAAGTTGAAAAAGTGTCCAGCTGTTTACTGAAAACAGAATTAATTCCAGTACCTACCACCATCCTACGACAATAGCGTTGGCGTCGCAATAAGTACGATATGAACATAAAACTGTTAACGCTGTTGTAGACGGAGTTGCGGAGTGTTTGCAGAGTTCAATTAAATTCCTAGCGCCACTCGTTATTGGACGCGGTTTTACGGACACTTCATACACAGAGATTACTCTCCTTACCTCTACATCCCATGAATCGAAGCTCGATTTTGTCGAAATTTATTGTTTTGTTACTTTTATCTTTTGTTTTAAAAATTGTTGACAATAAAAGGGTTACAAAGTATTTTTTAAACACCCTTGCTCATAAATTGGTTTTTATCACATGGCTTTTACACTCATAAACCATGGTATTAAACACTTGTGCTTTTTTTCCTTGATCGCACTAGTGTTTTATTTTATATTCCATCAAATTAAGTTTGTACCTTGCTGAAAGATATTATTTATGCATTCTATTTGCTCTTAACTTAGCCGGGTTATAGCTTTATTTTTAAATTTCAGAAAAAAGTTTTGACTTAGATACGTTTCGTTTCAGCATAAGACTAAAAATAACACTATTTTTGTAAAAAAAAAGAAGTGTACCACCTTGAATATGATAAATTTTCAACAACTTATTTACTTTAATTAATAATTCAACGTGAAACTAATTCATAAATACATAAATATTAGATTTTTTACATTTTTCGTTTTGGCTGTTTAGCGTAATTGTTCGTGCCTACGCTCCAATCTGCGCGCGCATAGCTGACACGCCGCGCGCAGAAAAAATAAAAACATGAGAGGTGTCAAGGGACACCCGGATGGAACGAAGTTCCTTTCGATTTAAGTTTTGTTGTACATCGCCATCTCTGTACAACTTTCTGAATCACGCTAGCGCCAAGTATACATTATACAGAGCATACAGTACAGCGCCATGAGTTTTACAGAGATGGCGCTGTACTGTAAAACTCTCTGAATCACGCTAGCGTGATTCAGTCGAACCTCCTCGTCGCTCATGATGTCCTAGTACTTCATTAAAAATTTGTGTGAAGTTAAAATTCTTCACAAAAATTTTAATGAAGTTACTAGGACATCACGAGCGACTAGGAGGTTCGACTAAATGCGACTATGTTCAGTGAATACGTTCAGTCGAACCTCCTAGTCGCTCATGATGTCCTAGTACTTCATTAAAAATTTGTGTAAAGTTAAAATTCTTCACAAAAAAAATTGCGTGATTCAGAAAGTTGTACAGTACAGCGCCATCTCTGTAAAACTAACTGAATCACTTCAAAAAAAGGTTCGTCATTCGCAAAATCAAAAAGTGTCGAAATTTTCCGTCTAGCCTCCTTTCACAACGCGCGATAAGGAACTTCGTTCCAAAAATATCGGCGCGGAGCGCGCCATTTTTAACAAACTTTCCGTCTGGTCTGTGAGCATTGTTTATTTGAGTACGAATAATTTGTTTTTTTACTCGTAAGTGTGTTGAAAAACGTCGTATGACACACGTGAGGTTTGGTCATTACACTCTCGGTTTTCTTGCTGCACTCGCCTTCGGCTCGCGCTGTGCAATATCACCTCGAGTGTAATGACCAACATACCACACTTGTATCATAATGTACTATTGTTATTGTCGGCATAAATAATTTTATTTCGATTTCGTTTTTTAATTTCCATTATAAGCTTTTTTTTATGTTTTGACTTCTGAGCAGGCAAACGAGCAGACGGGTCACCTGATGGTAAGTGATCACCGCCGCCCATGGACATTGCCAACATGGGATTCGTGTTTAATTATAGAATAACTATAAGATATTTCTTTTTTATTGAAAATTAGATACAATACAATATTATTTTATGTGCATATTAGATAAAATATTACAATGTAAGTAGTATCGACACAATGGGCGGTCTTATCGCTGTAATAGCGATTTCTACCAGACAACCTAAGGGTAGAGGACACAGACGTTCAAGAAACGCGTAGGTAAAGGTGCAAACAGTAAGAATTACGAGGTGATATTTAAAACAAAAGATAAAACAAACTTATGCAGATGTTCAATAATAACTTAATCCAATGTCGACGAGAATCAATCAATTAACCTTTGCCGTTCCTCTGTAGCTCCATACAATTACCAACTATTTACAAACATACCAGAAATAACTAATACTTACTGCCTGAGGCATATAAAGTGTATGATCCTAACCTTGGCACAACGTGATCGCTGTACGAATGTATTTATGCTCTTCAAAGCTTTTCTTGATTAATTAATGGCGTTTCAAGTAGGGATGCACGATATACATCGAAGTTCGATGTAAAGTATGAAAACATCGATTTAATCCGATGTTTTTTTATACGTCAACATCGAGTAAGCATCGATGTTTTTTATTCGATGCATCGAATAAGCAACCCTAATCACAAAATCCACCATAATATGTTGAAAAGTGTTTCTTTAGTTTTTGCTACTAAAAATAAAAACAATCGATGTATAAAAACATCGATGTATTTTTTGAAATATCGATATTACATAGATGCCACTATGCGATGCATTGCATCGAAAAAAACATCGATGTTTTTTTCAATGTGCATCCCTAGTTTCAAGTAGTCAAGAAAGCAAGATATTTTTGAATACTTACAAGAAGCTTACTCAATTATCTTCTCAGCTATGTACTTAAAATACATGTAATTGAAACTAAACATAAGTAGGTACATAATTTGACGGCCATGAATTTTAATGTCGGGTAATTAAGCAATTAGTACATAAGTGAATTTTATGGAAACAACTGAACTGGCAAAGGATAAAAATAAATAGGCTGTCTGGTAGTAGCTTGCAGGTAAAAAGAACATAATAATATTATGTTTACGTGTGCGGCCTATACCACACATATTATATAAAATATTATTTTAGAGTTCTGACATAATAAACTATTTTGTCTGTTAGTCAGTAGGGCGCATCCAGCAGGGTGAGAGTATGGACAAAGGGATGTATAGAATGCCTTAATTTGTTTATAAATAAACGTAAGTGCCGATACAACTCAATCCTACCTGAATAATTAAATAATAATACAATCGCGTTAACGTTAATTCTATGTTTGTAGAATAGTTAACTTTTCAAATTTTTCCGGTACACCAAAATTTCTTAAGTAAGTACGTTTTTATTTCATTGATCTTATTTTACATCTACTACCTACAGTAGGTACCTAGTATGTACCTAATATGTACCTCTTATAATGATACATTTTATCTAATTCGACTAAAATTTTACACAAATAATATTTTTTTACAAAACAATAATTTATTTTTTTATAATTTCCTTGGTTGATAAATCTAGGGTGAGAAATTTTTGATTAAGTAATTGAAACTTTTTGAAATACTGAGCTCTTTAATTTGACATCCATATTGCATTGTACTATTTATTTTTATTCTTGATACTTCAAACAATGGCATCTCACCACAGCCACCACATTTGTTTTTTTTTATTTTCACTTCACAATTTATTTTATTTTTTTCTAAGAAAGAACACTTGGTTAATCAAGACGAACCTAACGATATAATATGTATTAATTAAATATTGTATATAAATCCGTTCAGCGGTTTGGAAGACACGAGGTAATAAAGATTATTATATGCATACACACATACATACATACATACATACATACAAGATACGTATGTATGTATGTATGTATGTGTGTATTTACGAAAAACATAACCCTTCCTTGGCAGCGGGTAAAAATACCCGTCATTTTATTTTATTATGTTAGATGACTGCCAAAAGATTTCGATGTCGTTTTGTAGATACCTACCTACTTCTAACTGAACCTTCGAACTTCGAGCTGATGCGAAGTAGGTAGGTGGATGTACCTGGCTGTACCTACCTGGAGCACAATTATCACGATGTAAAAATAATGTCGAATATAGTCATAATTAGTTACCACTTAGTCAAGGACATCCATAACACCAATATGTTGCCGATATCGTGGTAAGCAAGATATCCGGGTACAAGGGATAATGGAATCGAACGATATTATTATAAAATATTATATCGATATAAATATCGAACGATATTACTCCACATTCCAAACTAAAGATGTTCTGAACCCCTAGAACACCCTTGACGATATTCACCTTCAACGATTCTAGATTTAATCAAATTTATTATAATATAATTATGCTCAAAATTCAGAAGTTCAAATGAGATTCGAACTATGCACCCTGAGCGAAAACCTGTTTTAAGACCAGTATTAAAAACTTACTTTTTGGAGCAAATTCTTTAGCATTTTTCCTAAAATAAAACTTTATTAGTTTTAGTCATATAAATTAAAATAATTAACTTACCAATATAAAAGGACATAAGATTGCACATTGAACGATCCAACATTGTTACTGATACTAAATTCGATAATAATATTAAAAACTTAGTAAATTTTTACAAGAAAAACTCGTATCGGAACAAGTCCGAAATACTCTCGCCCGCGCGCCCGTAACGATTCCGATTTCCGAAACCGGGACTTCACTACACAATGGTCACTACAAAATACAGATCTCGTTAAAAACTTTTCCGGGCCAAGTTTTAAAGAACCGGATACAAGCCCGTCTTGCACTTTATTAGTTTACCGGACACTGTAAACAGACGCGGAACTAACATGCTTATATAGGACTAAGCAATTTTCATCAAATTACGAATTCTTAACCTCCGACGTAGGTAAACCACACGATTAGATGGAATCGTTTTGTCATTTACAACTCGCGGATGCATGTTCGATCAATTTTCGTATGCATGTCCGAGTAATCGACGTTTGTTTTTTTTAACCGAGAGTAACATCGATAATTTAATAATTGACTAACACTGCACTTTTGTATAGAATATCGGATCTGAAGTAAAGATCTAGTCGGTTTGAGATACATTAACCAACTGCACAGTTTTTCCATTTAAAACTTAACCGTGGAGTCACGCTGATGGAAGTCCGTTACCCAACGATTCTATAAAACTACGAGTATTTTTTTATTGTAAGCACTTGGTTTGAACAATCGATTAGTTATTTGTCCATTATTGATTGCAACAGAAGATAAAACCTCTAAGAATGACCGATGTTATGCAAAATTGTTTTGCAATACACTCTAATAGGTTTGTTTAGATATATACTTAGTATTATGTTATACATACATAGTACTACAATATATATGTATATACAATGATGACTGTCAATTGTTATAAGATTATTACGTTATTTAGAATTAATGACGTTCTGTAGCAATTATTATAGATGTTCTAATGGTAATATTATTGTAAACCTATCATTAAAAACTCACTAAAGGAGAGATCAATATTTGGGTTTTATTGAGATAACTATTATCTTGAAATAAAAACCAAAAGACGAGTAAAAAAATTTTGTGTGTTTCATTTTATTTATGCTTTTCGTCCAAATAATTGTATTCCTTGGACCTTGGTTACTGTGTAAACCTAGCAGAGATAGTCAGACATAGGAAGTAAAAATAGAAAGAAAGAAAGAAAGAAAGAAAGAAAAAGCATTTATTCGAAGGAGCAAAGCACAAACAAAATGTAAGATTCTCACACCCATATTCACAAAAAACAAGCAAAGGTAAAGAAGTGTTTAAACTCTGAGTTATGAAAAACGACAAAACGCAAGAAAATACATCCATCATAAAACAGGTTATTAAAATTTTATGAATAAGGCTATAAGACCATTAATCATAGAAAAAAAGAAAAAACAGTAACAAATGATAGGATATATTATAGAGTCTAACACAAAAAAAATATTTGTACGGATGGCCTTTAAAGACTCTGAAACCATCCAAATTCCAACCGTTATGCCTTAAAATGGTTTCATTTGAAAGGCATTTCATCTGAAGGTGGTTTGCGACTACTAAAACAATGCATTGGGCACATTCGGTCCATCGATAAAGTCGATTTTTCACTTTTTCCATACAACAATTTGAAGATAATAATGTAAATATGTCGCATCATCATCAACGCCAACACAAAAAAAAAACTGATCTTTCATTCTCAACAGAAACTTTTCTTATATAACGTAATGGAACACACCGGGTATCCACTAGTATTTTATAATATAATATATCATAGAATATTTTTTTCTATAGATATAATGATAACTACACCTAAGAATAATTCATTCAATATCATTGAAGTATTATTACTAGCGTATAGAACCGACACCGCGAACACCATGTATGTCCCAATGCATTGGCGCCACGTGGCTTCAATCTTCAATGGATTCGTTCGATTTTGAAAGGAAAACCGGGCCTCAATTTTGAAAATGGAACCTCCCGGCGGGACACACATTTTGTTCGAGATGTCTGTTCTATGACATATCTACTTCAATGTTCAATATCATTTTAAATTCAGCCATGATACAGTTTAAATATTATTGTAAGATAACAATAACCGTAGCTTAAATAGCAAATACTGACTAACAATTTCTAATTACTGAATTTCACAATAGGTTAAGGTTAAAATATAAGAACAATTTCAGCTGTTACAATTTCATTTCATTTTATTAAGCAGCTGATTTGACCTTTTTTGTCAATGAAGAAGGCAAATAGAAGAAATACAAAAAATGGTTCTGATTTTTTTTATAATTTGCAACAAAACCGTACAATAGAAAACTAATTAGATTAGAAGCTAGTTGGTTTAATACCACTTTTCATGCTGTCGTTTGAAGTCCTCAAAGATCCGAATTAAGGTGTTAATACGTCACAATAATATGATAGACATTAACATTTTAAAAATACTTTTGAAAATAAGGTTTTATTTATGTTTGTGCTGTTGACTGCCGAAGAGTTCACTCTTCTGAAACCAACCCTGAGCATAGTATCAGGTCATCACTGTGAAAAAAATGCACTATTATCGGAACGTCAAACCCGGATTTGTCGCAGCTTGGGATCCGGGAAGCGTCTGGGCGTTTTTTAAAATAGTGTAAGAAAATCTCGGACACTTTCTGCGTCCGGTGCAGAAGCAGCTAGACACTCCTGGCTGCCATTTTTAACTTCGTGTCAGTTGAATAATAGGAAAAACCTAAATTTCATCCAAACCGGGGATTTGAGGTTCATGTTTGTGATAAGGAAGACAGCCCTACATGGCTACATATTACCTACATACGAACAAAGTAACGAACAAAGCAAGTTGTATAAAGATTTTAACTCTAGATACATGTCTGTGGATTTTAATAACCAACAACGATATATTACCTATGTCGGTAATCAGCAGTTGTTTGCTAAGTTATGTAAAAACTTTTATAGCAGACTTTCTAAACTAAAACTAGATCCGAAAATTGCATTTTCCAACAACCTTTGCCAAATCATGATATTCTGGAAGATACTACAATTTGTGATTTGTCATGTTCCACTAACCTGCGCTAGAATCTAGTGCCAAATGCGATCTTCAGCACAGCCTAGGTAGCCTGTGCCGACAGATTTAGGAAAACAACTTTATTGTCACCTAGTAAAATAATATTTATGTAAGCAAATCATATTCTTTATTTGTTGGAACTGGGTGGTATTTTTGATACTTTAAAAGGAGAATGCCCATTTAGTATGGAGAAATGTACTGACTTTAACATTTTTGTGTCTTGATAAAAATACCTTTATTTGATTATGTTATCTTAATAAATTACACATACTAACTTTAGTCAATATTAATATTAGGAAATACGAGATTTTCAACAAAATTAGTTAATTGTAGTAAACTCACAGTAATATGGACTCTATACTGGCGTATTAAAGTCGATTGCGTATGTAATGTCGATCTTTTAAGTTTCAAATTCATTTGACAGTCCCAAAACGCCATGTAGTTTATAATGTATTATAATCACAGAACACTATTACTCCTGGCTGATTATAATAATTTTATTTTTCATTTGACAGTCCCCTTACGTCATATAGTTTGTTGCTGCGACATAAATGGCCCAATGGTTTTCTTTTGTAAAACGGAAGTAAAGTTACTTATTAATTTCAGAAAATTATTCCCAAAGAGGATTTTTTTAGGAAATAGGGTATATACTTGAAATATTTTAATTTAATTTTTTGTCCAAAAACCATTGTGACATAATAATTTTTTTGAGAGTACTGGCTATGGGCATTCTCCTTTCTAGGTACGATTTTACTATTATCTAAAGTCACGACCCATAATTGTCCCACTGCTGGGCTCGGGTCTCCTCTCACAATGTGAGTCATAGGCCATAGTTTACCACGCTGGCCAAGTGCAGATTGGTAGACTTCTCAAAACTTTCAGAACATCATGGAAAACTCTCAAGTGTGCAGCTTTCCTCACGATGTTATTGTTAACTGAAGCAAGTGATGATTAATTTCTGACACGCACATAATTATTGAAAATTAGGGGTGCGTGCCAAAATTCGAACTAAGGCTTCTGCGTTCGGAAGACTGCGCTAGGCTGTCACTATTATACTTAAATTATAAAGAAAAGGTAGCACTTATTTATCACAATTTAGTTATTTCTTGCGTCACACAAACATTACAACACTTTATTTGTGTGAACTATCTTGCTAAATCTCAAACTAAATTCGAAATAAAAGATCGGTATGATGAACTAATGATTGTTATCAGTTATGACCAAGTGCCGCAATTAAAATGTTTCCTTGTAGATAAGTCGTTGCATAAAATTAGCTATATATGACCGTGAGTTAACCTACATCTAATATTGTTATTAAAAAATACATCTAACCAACTAATTAAATTCTAAATACTTTGTTCTCCAAAGCAAGTAGAGACTTTAAAAGAAGTTCCAAAGAGTTGAGACTTTATATAACACTATTCGAATTCAGCATTTTATCTTCATTTGTATTTCCTCAAGTCTTTATATATCTTAGATATAGAAAGTCTTCGGTAGTTTATAGCGCAGACACGTACGTACATACGTACTATGTTAAACTAGCTTTTGCCTGCGGCTTGGCCCGCGGTAGTGTGCTTTTAATAAATTAATTTAGATTTATAGAACCACATAGAAATAAAGTGCACCTATACCTAAGTAGAATGATGGATTACGATACATATAAATATTAGATGATGCCCATGGCTTCGCGCGCGTGGATATCGATTTTTTATTAGATATTAGTAAAGAATTAGGTTTTTTACTATTAGATATTAGACTATTAGATATCCCTGAAATTTTCAGGGATAGAAAGCATATGTGTTACTCCAGGATAAAGGCTATCTCCACTCCAAATTTCAGCCAAATTGGTTAAGTACTTAGTTGTGGCGTAATTGGGATGTTTACACTAATTATAAATTACTATAATTTTTTGTCTAAAATACTAGTGGTAACATTTAAAGGCCTAAAATATGATTCTTATATCGAAATTAATCACAATAAATTAAATATCATTAATTTAAAATGTTAGAAATTGTACTCACTGTCACGTGACCTCAAACGCCATTTTGAGCTTATGACGTCATTGAAAGTATTTTATATGCAAATTCAACTAACTTCAGCAGACAGATAGTATTGAATATCGTTTTGTGACGTCACGTGACGTTTTTGGTGGGAAATTTGATAATGATTTTTATTTATCAATTTTTGTTTTTAAATTGAAGATTATTATTTTTATAATATTTTTTTCACGAATATTAAGGTCCTATCTATAAAATTAAATTGAATCCTAAAATTAGTCAACATCCCTATTGAGGAACAAACATCCTAACATCTTCACAAACTCTCTCTCTCTCACATTTATAATAATAATAGGATTAAATATACCTAATACAAAGAATATTTTTGAAAACCTCGACTAAGATACGAGTAAAGTAAAAAGTGTCTTTAAAAGGATGGATAATTACAAAGCCAAGAAAATCTGTCCGGGGATGCCTTTCCTTGGCAATTGGCAAGAAATTCTTAGCACCCACCTACTGGGGTCGTGTACTAACGATAGTTTACGATACGGTATGTAAGTTACGAGTAGATTAACGATTTAAGATTAAACCTCACTATTTTATAGCGCAGTGTGACCTAAACCCGCACTTAAAAGTCACGCTTTTTCGTGACCAAAGTTATCCTTTTACACCTTGCGAAGATCTGTGAATTAGTAATCACGGTGTCAGTCAATAGGAATAAGCATGTCACGGTGTCAGGAGCTGGTTGGAGCTGTTGCTAATAGCTAGCGGGTATCCGCTTGATTTTAAAGGCTCCGTGGCGTATGTCAGGGGGGGGGGCTATGTCCAGCAGTGGACATAAGCAGTGGACCTCTAAAGGCTGATGATGGATGGATGGATGGAATCATCACTTCAGATAAATCCAAGATACATATTAGTGATCAAACGGCCATGGGTCCTAAATACTTATTGAAAATTATGTGTATGGTAAATTATGGATCACTAATCATATTTTTTTTATAATCTAACATCGGAAATTGTGTCAAATCAGCATGATATGTTTACAGACAGGGTGAAACAATAAAAAGCTTTCAGAAATAAAACAGTAAACGCACCAAAATGAAACACAGTACAAGTAAGTACATAAAACTGAAACAATATTGAACCTTCTATTACTCTTGTTTCAGGACAAATTGCTCAATAAACTGGAAGAAAATGAGCCTGAGCTAGCCACTTCGCCTGAGGAAGAAGTAAGTATTTTATTAACCAACGACCGAGGTTATATTCCTGAGCTACGTATTATTAATTTTTTTTGTAAACATTATAAATCTTTACGCACCAAAGATTATGTAAATCCGACTCGGTCAAACAAGGATACGAGGCAGATGATGGAAGTGCATATTTTTGAACTTAACTCATCGTGAATATTTTATTCAGTTGCATGAATTATTATAATTTGGTTCATTGCTCAACTGAGCTGTTCGTGAGTAGGTGGAACCTGTATCATAGTAAAGACAATGACCTAGTATGAAAATAAGGCATCGATCCATTCGCACCACCCTTTTGAGTAGATTTTGCGCTGACATGGGGTTCTTCAAAAAAGGTGTAAAAAGAGTTCCCCTTCAGGGTCGGCGTTGCCTAGGCGATTCCTCTGGTATTGCTCATGTCCATAGGCGACGGTAACCACTTACCATCAGGTGGCCCGTCTGCTTTTTCGTCTGCCCTTCAGGCTATAAAAAAAAATTATTTTAAAAATATAATTTATTTTGACAGTTGAACTAATGAGAAAAAATAATCCCACTCGTCCGGCGATCGGAATAACGAGTAAAATTAGTGGGAACAAAGCGGTAGATATACAGCTGATAGTCTGACGATCGGACCAACAAGTAGAACTAACGAACAAAGCGTAGATACGGCTTTTGTTCCCACTAGTCCGATGGTAGAACTAGTGAGAAAAAATATTCCACTAGTTCTACGATAGGACTAACGAGTAGAACTAGTATCTTACTCGTAGTAACCGTCGCCCATGAACATCAGTAATATCGGCATTACCGACGCGTTGCCAGTAGTGCAAGGTACCTGCATTATTACCTACTGGCACTCCATCTCTGCCACCGTATCACTTAAAAACATTTTCAGCGTCCATTTTAGTCCATTTTGCGAGATAGCTATCCAAGCCGGTAAAAAACCCTACCATTCTAGGAGTTCCGCGGGTCGGAACTTGGAGGTCGTCCAAGAGGTTGGTTGGTGGTCCCTCCCGGAGGTAGGCTTAGACTTTGAAATTACTGTTCTTACTTTACCCTAATTTTAAAATAATAATTCCAAATGCAGAAGCTAAAGTAGTAATAATAAAAATCACACCCACGCCACCAGCCACTTCATGAAAATTATGATCGTAGTATCTCCAAAGCAACAGGTTATACCTACTTAGACATCATGCAAAACTTTGAATACCAACGGAAATGACAAAAGTTTACTATAAACAAAACACTTTCAGTTTCATTGAAACCTAACTTTCGTGTCTCGTGGCTTATTTTTATCCTGAATCTACTTTCCTATATTTAGCTTACCTACCGTTTACCTACCTACTCTATCAGTCTCATTCACATAGGTAGGACGTTCGTTACAATAATTTTACACCAACGTTGCTTTTGTCAGAGAATGTACCTTAGGTAGGTACCTAGAATAAGTTAGGTAAATTAACATAGATAACCAGGTAAGGAAGTTGCGGAATAATTTATGTTTGTTATTAAATTTTTGAGAACTTCTTGAGAAGTAACTTTGTTGATCTAGGCCTCCTATAAGCACCGCAGTATGAGATTTCAAAAATTCGGCTGTAAGGTGCCTTGTGAAAACTCTTAAAGCCAAAAATCCTAAAATAATAGAACACATTCTAATATGGTAACCTTAGCCCTATGCAGCTGATGAAAAGCCAGGAGCCAAACCGCAACACACACAATCAGCAGCCAAATTCACTAGGGTATCAGTTATTCTAAAACTCTTAAGTATAAATCATACAGACCTACCAAAAATACAATTTATTTCCAGTGTGTAATATGTGTGAACGCGAAGGCGACGATGCAGACGTCCCCTTGTGGGCATCGCGTGGTGTGCCGCCGTTGCTTCGTGAAGACCATTCAGATGGCTGTCAGCCAACGTCTTCTGCCCCTGCGCTGCGTCATATGTCGAGCCAAGATACTGCGGCTGCGACAAGCACCACGCCTCGTCACCAGCAAGAGTTGGCAGGTAAGCAACGAGGTTTTGGTCCTATGGGTGAATTATTTTTGTAATCATCAGTGATTTGACACGAAATTCTAGACCTTCGCTGTAGTGGTCTTATAATTATTACCAATACGGGATGACGCTATATAAGAAACATTGGTGGTACCTACTAACGAATAACAACCTATTATGGCCACGCTAAGTTAGTCATCATACCAGTCAGACATCATGGCTGAAGTAAAAAAAAATGCAGCCTAAGCGCCGAGAAAAGTTTATATAAATCTCCACACACGTAGGTAATCCATAATTTTAATCAGACAAATTTATAGGTTTGAATGAGGATTTGGCTCCCAATAACAAAAACCTAAATATAATTTTCAATGTTCCATCATTCCAGGTATCGAGCGGTAGCGGCAGGTCCTGGGGCGTGCCAGGCTCGGTGTCGTCATATTCAGTGGGGGCACGCTCCGTGCCAGCATCCGCCTCGCTTTACTCTGTCACTAGTGGAGAATCTTCCATCTCTGGTGAGTAATAATTATAATCAATAATCAATAGAAAATAATGGTCCGGATAAATACTGTACTGTAAAGAAAAACTGGGGCAAAATATTGAACCTCTAGAAAAGAATAGTTTTTCCTCTGAAGATCCATCGAGCTGCGCGGACACTATAACCGATGTGGTACGTCAAGCGATGGAATACTTTATTCCTTTCTCTGACGACGTACCCATTGGTGGCAAAGCTCTTCCTTGGTTCAACGCCGAATGTGCACAGGCTGAATTCGGCGTATCTATCTTGGGTCGATGCTCGAGACCGCTAAGCTCCGGATATTAGTATTAAATATATACCTATGGGCGGTTCATCGAATCCAGAGCTAAAGTGGCTGCAAAAAAACTCGGGGTCCATGCAAGGGTGCGACAGTACTTCACACCAAGGCAAATTTCAACACTGTATAAAGTTCAGGTTCGCCCATGTGTGGAGTACTGTTGTCACATTTGGGCCAGTGCCGCAAAATGTCACCTTTCGGCCTTGGATTCGATGAAAAGGCGTGCAGTGAGGCTCATTGACGACCCAGACCTGGTAGTAACCAATGTGCAAAGCTTCGCACACAGGCGCAGAGTAGCCAGCCTCTCGGTATTCTACACGATACATTTTAGAGAGTGTGCTCAGGAATTGCACGAATTAATTCACCCATCCTCGTTCCTCCATCGAACAACCCGTCGTATGGCAAGCATCCATCCATACGTCGTGAATATCCATTATTGGACTTCATCGCCACTTACCATCAGGTGGGATTGTTGTCAAGCACTAACTTATTTCATGTAAAAAAAAAGAATAGATGTGACAACATTGCTTCGTTCATTGGTCAGCAAGATGATCTACAGTGGGCAACCACGAGGAGGTTATAGTTTTACATACCAAAACTTAGATATAGAAATGCTGACTTACCCTTTGAGCACCTCGTTACCCTCTTTTCTCCAGGAGTGTCTTCAGTGTCATCCAACAGCGGTGGCAATGTCAGCAGCAATACTTGTTCGACAAAGTTGTGTGGCGGCGCAAAGTGCGGCGGCGCGTGTCTCGGGGCGGTGCCTCGCGTGCCAGCCGCTAGCGCTCCGCCCCGGCCCCGACAACCTACATCCAACACGCTTCGGCGTTCGCAGCATCACAGCATGAAGGTGAGTTTTATACGTGACACTAAAGCTAGAGGCTACCTACCTAAGTAAAGCCAAATAAATGGACATAAATCCCCGTCATCCCGAAATAAATGGACTGTGTAAAATTGAGGTAATCAAGAAAAAAACATAACCCTTAAAATTTAACTGCGACTGACCGTCAAATGAACAGACATGGCATCGAGATCAACAGTATCCGTATTAAACTGAGTTACAGGGTCTGACGATCTCCAAGAGGAGGAACCTTCCATCTCGTTGTTCAGTAGAGAGTAGAGATCACCGCAAACAACAGAAATCAGATTAAACTCAAGGATGATTTTCCCTTTTCAACAGTTATACAATCTTACAATACTCAAAATAGATTGCTTCACTTAATTAAACAATTAGCTTATTACTCCCATCTAAGCAGAAAAAGGATGAAAATACCTATAGGTGTTGTAGGTGGGTGGTACTTTCATGATATTTTTTATTTAGGCACGTCTCCAAGACTATCAAGTTCATAGCTACACCGGCGGCCCGGCCGGAGGAGAGCCATCAGGCAGGCTGCCGCCGATCAGGGAATTCCAGAGGGAATTCCGCGAAGGCAGACGAGAGAGCGCCACTTCAGCTTCTGCATCCACCAGAATACGGTGAATATACCTTTATATCATCACTAGGTACCCACAAATTGATTGTGGAAAGCTCTCTAGTATTGAGTATTCTGAAACAATTATGTACTAATCATTCTTGTCTTATTTTAATTTATTATACATACCTACCTAATTTATATTTCACCCATTTTATCGTTTTAGGGGTTCGGTTTTGTTATTATATTAATTAAAAACATAATTTTTCATCTTATAAAAGGTACATTAAAATATCCAAAATATTATTTACTACCTAACAGAGTCTTCATCCTAAAGGTCGTAGCTCATCTACACGACACCGCTCCCACCCAACCAAAGTATGAGAATTCAAATATAGACTTAAAATCGTGCTCTGTAGGTGCACTTTACAGTAACAACAAAAATTAGCAGCCCGCGCGCGGGAAGCAAGCTTACCGCAACCTTGCCACTCAATAGTTCCATCTACAGAGCACGATTTAAAGTTTATATTTGAATTCTCATTTTGGTTGGGTGGGAGCGGTGTCGTTTAGATGGGCTACGACCTTTACTCGTATCTCCTATCCTTCGGAAACAGACCCATAAGTTATAAGTTAAAATACGTTGCTCCGTATCACAATTTTTATAATAACAGACTTTTGATCATTTCAGATGCGCTCAGAAAATAGTCACGCAGTTAGAGACTTCACCACAAAAGAATAAACCACACTTTTTCCGGCCATTAAAACCGCCTAGTAAAGATGAACCACCGAAATCCAGAGATTCAAGCAAAGAGACTGAACGAAAAAAAGAAACCCCTAAAGCAAAACCCAAGAAAGAAGAAAAAAAGAAAAAGGAAACGGATGAAAGCGCCAAACAAGGAGAGAAGAGCAAAAAAGAAGAAAGTACAGATAATAAAAAGAACGAAATAGCTGAAAAGAAGAAAGAAGAAAAATTACGGTTAAAGGCCGAAAAGGAAGCCAAGAAAGAAGCAAAACAGCAAGCTAAAGAAGAAGAAAGACAAGCGAAACTCCAAGCCAAGGAAGAAGAAAGGCAAGCAAAACTGTTAGCGAAGGAAGAAAAGAAAAAAGCGAAAAAAGAGGCTAAATTAGCGGCGCAAGCAGAAAAAGAAAAGAATAAATAAAAAGTTGAACTTTAACATTTTATGCAGTAGAAACTCGTAGCCGTCTTTAGATATTAGATTGACAAGTTATGGATGAGGAATGAAATCAATTTTAATAGGATCCACATAGGGCCCTAAATATTGTTAAAGTAATAGTGTACTCGATCAAATTTAGTACTAGATTCTTTTAAATTAGATCTCAAACATTTTATCCATCTACAAGAACTAGATATTTCTGTTATAAACTGATAGATAACTTCTTCAAAAACTTGTTGTTTATATTAGGAATGTTGTACATAGTTTTAAATTCAAAAGTATGAAAAGTAATCAATACATAGTTGTTGGATCATAGTTTGAACTTTTACAAACTGCGAAGACTGAATGAACGGGATAATGAAATCATATCGTTTTGTAATTTACTTCTGTGTTTGTCGCCGGCGGATGGTATAATTGGCCAGATCATAAAATGGGTCGACCTTTCATACGAGTAATATACCGATAACTAAATTAACGATAATACTAAAACATAAGCATACATTTACATGGGATCAATTCTGTCCACACAAGCAACGAGATAAAAATAAGACGACGTCACAGATGATTTTATATATTACTTACTAGCTAACTCGGCAAACGTTGTTCTGCCAAAAACGAGATTTTTACATACCTATGTATTAGATTATCAATGAAAAGGTTGCCAAATCATAAAATGACGTGACGGCATAATTATTATTATCATGAAATGTCGAAGCATTTTATTAACTTGCTAATTATACGGTTCGCCGCCGACATGTCTATTGCGAGTTTTTAATAAGGCAAACACTAGATGAATCAAAGAATTAATAAAATTATGGTCGAATTTTGTGAACTCGTCTCGTCTCCAATATGTGCGTCCAAATTAATGATGCGGGTACCTTCACAAGTTAAGTAGATATTTCAATACATCGTAGGATTGACCTGTGTAGAGATGTCGTGTGATCGTGTCTAGGATACCAATCTCTGTTGGACAACTCGTTACAATACGCCATCTTCGAGTTACATACCTAACCTAGGTACCTACATCTTATACGTGGATAACAAAAATATATGATTGTACTATTATTTGCCTTATAAACGCCTCGCAATCAACACAATATTGTAAATAAGAGCTTGTGCATTCCTGCGCCGCCAAAGAATTTATTTATTACCTAGATTTAATTTTTCGTACTTACTTTACCTACTCTTTATTATTATTACTTAGCTAACAATGCTACAATACAATAAGTTTTGTATCTTTTTCTGTGCAATAACCTTTCTGATACATACATTATTCATTAATAATAAACTCGTGATGTTTCTTCTTATATTAACGTTACAAACGCTAGTTTATTTAGCGACAATAAAATAAATAATTGAAAATCTAATCTATCATTCATATAAAAAGTAAATCTATAAAATACGCCATTTTAGCAACACAACTAGAAATCAAGTCATCAAATAATATCAGGATGCGTTTAGCAAGTAACTAGATAAGTGTTGGCATTAATTTTATAAAATTTCCATGTCGGAATTTATTGTCAATCGTTAGAAATCTCCTGTAAAATAAATAAATAATGATGTTACCATACTGAGTTTGATTTACATTACTTGACTTAGTACCTTTAATGTTTATATTTGCTTAAAATAAATAGGTATTCACCGTGTCTTATGAAACGAACATTTGAACTTTCGACATTCATTCATCGGAATTTATTCCCAGCCAAATAGTGATGGGCAAAGCACCGGGTTTAAACCCGGTGCTTTGGTAAAAACCCAATAAACACCCGTAAACACCCATAAACACCCAAAAAATTGGGTTTTTACTTAATTTCTGAAAATACTTATGTACTATTAAAAAAGTATATTTACCAATAGAAAGCCACATTATTTGTGAGTGTCATAGGCTATCGGATTTTTACAAATTCATCCCCTAAAGGGGAAAAATAGAGGATGGAAGTCGCTTTCATACAGACCAACTTCGTCAGTTTTAGAGTTATAAATATGAAAATTTTTGTGTAAGTTTGTAGTTATGAACAAAAGTTAACTTTAATAATTTTTTTGGAAAATCATTCCATAAAGGGTTAATTTAGGGTTTGCAACTTATTACGCGTCTTCGTCATTTTTGAAGTTAAAAACATGAAAATATATATACCTATTAGCACCAGATTAAAAGCAAAATTTAACGTAATAAAATTTTTTAGAAAAAGGGCGAAAATTTGTTGTGTGTGAAATCCTATTAGGGTATTTCACCCCGCGAACTTTTTTTAGACGAGACTAGCGCCATCTAGTATCGAGTTGTGTTATTATCTTTAGACGAGACTAGCGCCATCTAGTATCGAATGTTGTTAATATAATATCTTATTGTGGATTTGAAGTGAGGCCGCCATGTTCGTTCTGTTCGCCTATTTATTGACGCTAAGAATGAGGCGTAATAAAAACTGTCAAATGTTCCGTTTACATGTATTAAGTAATGATATTATTTATAAGTAAAAAAGAGGTAGATATGTCACTAGCGCGCCGAAATTTTGTTAAAATTTAATAAAATGGTTAAGTAATTAAGTAGGTTGTGAGAAAGTCGTAAACTTCTTTGCGTTGTTGATCATTAGTTTTTAGTAAACCAAAGGGCATGCAAGATTTATTTTAATTATATTATTTTAATTATATAAGAATATTTTAATTTATTTTTATTATTTTAATATTTAATTCTTAAAATGTAATTTCTACCAATACTCACAATGCATATACATATTGTGCCTTATTTTATTACTATGGTATCTATCCCTTTTTTCACTTTAATTTTTACCCACGACGCGACGGACGGAACGAAATGAAGGCGGTATAATTATGCATTTGGGGTTAGAGGTTGTTTGTTAGTTTGTATGTATGTATGTATGTATGTTACCATTTTTTATGAAAACTACTAGACCGATTTCATTGCAGTTTTTTGCATTCAAAAGGTATTACTAAAGAGCGGGTTCATAGATATGTTTTATAGCGGAAGGCCATCAGAGGGCGCTGCAGTAGCCTAAGACGGGAGGTTTTTCAAAATTTTTATTTTCGTGCTCTGCTGTCTGTACCTACACTATATACATAGTAGAGAACTATTCTCTGTATTTTTTTCAAAATTCTAGCGTCACTAGTTTCGGAGATAAGGAGTGGAATTGCCAATTTTTGGCTTTTATTTTCATTCTTTCTTCGATAATTTTAAAACTATTCATTCTAGAACTATAACAAAAATATATTTAAGATCCTTACAACAAGCCCTTTCATTTGATGTATCACACAATACGGTTAGCAAAACAGTTTTTGTTGAATTTTGATTTCGTTAAAAATTTATTTTTTTCAAAATTCTGTTGTTTACTATGTACCTTCGTCCTTGGATCACAAAAAAGCATACGAGTGACAAATTCCAACTTATTTGGTCCAGTAAATTTCAGAGTAAATTGGCTGTAAAGGGCGGACAGACGATCGTATAACGGACGGACACGAATGATCGTATAAGGGTTCTGTTTTTCGATTTTTCGTACGGAACCCTAAAAACGGGAATGGTTAGCTGGAACTGTGGCCCACTGTACCAGTTTGCATTTTTTTACTATTCGACTTTTTTTTTTAAAGCGTAAAAACCCAAAAATTTGGGTGTTTATCGGGTTTAAACCCAAAACACCCAAAACACCTGGGTTTTTACCCACCGGGTTTAAACCCGGGTGGGTGGATTGCCCATCTATACAGCCAAAGTAAAATGCTTGCAAGTAAGCATGTATAAAATCCAATTCATGCAATGGCCGAAAAGGGGCCCAATTCTCTAGCCGTGGACATTATCTCGATATCGACAAACCTCGAAAAAAATGGCGAATGTATAGAAACCTGATTATTGTCTTATTGTAGGGATGTGACGTTCGTGAAAATGTCAAAAATGGAAACCTATAGACATTGTGTCAATATTTTTCGTAGAGATTATTTCTAAGTTCGACATTATCTCTACAACGCGAGAATTGGGCCCCTGAACTGAGAGTGACCACGGTCATCTGGTGCGGATTGGCAGGCTTCACATTATTCAGCACAATATGAAGTTCCCAGGTGTGCTGGTATGGTGCCGTTGTTCACCGGAGCAAGTAATAATTCATTCAATTTTATAATAAATGCATAAAGTTGAAAATTAGACGTGCAAGTAGGATTTATGCTCAGATCCTCCTTTGTAGGCATATTCTTAATTTAATATAGTTAAAATCCTAACTTGGAAACATACTTGTCAAAAGGTCAAAACAATAAGTATACCTACTAGAAATATTTTATAAAAATATTAATTACGTAAAATATTAATTATGTGAATTATTATTAAATATTTTATTAATGTTGGCTATATTAAAATTAAATATATTTTTAATTATATAATATTTAGGCAAGGCAATATGCTTATAGGCTGTTCAACAACAACTATGACGACTATAGGGGATCTAGTTTTTTATTAACATTTTCAGCTAATTGTTTTAGCTGTCATTTCGATTTATTGAAAGAAAGAGTTCCTTTCAATACAAATCCAGCAAATTACACGGAAATAGATAATACATTTTGCAAGTTTCATTTTTAATCCTTTTAAAATCATAACACACTGTCCCTCAAAAATAATGTATACTGCAAATTGACAAAAAAAGAATATCAATTTAAGCATCAAAAGCTTTATTTATCTACAGGAAAATTATTTAAACAATTCACTTGATTACTAAATACACTAAAACTGTTAGTTAAACTGAAACAGCTTCATCATCCATTTTATAAATATCTATTAATCATCAAGCTGTTCACCCAATCTATCAACTATCTCATCACCGGTCTGCTTGTTAATTCTCAAGTACTTATTGACCAATGGTCTGTAGTAGTAAGCCTGGTAGTCTTGGCGTTCGGCCATTCTGGCAACTATTTGCTTTTCCAAAGCACGCAACTTGATCTTCTGTTGTTCCTCATCTAGGAAGTGCATAAACTTTTCGTACTCCTGAAATACAAGAAAATAAATTAATGACATGCTTCTATAATTCTTCTATCTTACTTATCTATCTATCTATGTATATAAAAGGCAAAAGTGATGTATCAATGCACAGGCCAAACCCTTAGGGTTACAAACTTAAAATTTCGCACACATTCCTCTTAGGCCCCAACTCAAGAGTCACTAATGGTTACTTAAGTCGCTCCTTAGTACAGAATTTGTATGGTAATTCTTTACTAAGGAGCAATTAAAGTAACCGTTAGTGACGCTGAGTTGGCGCGTTATGACGTAAGCATCCACTAAGGAAGGATTTTTCAAAATTCAAGCCTCAATGGGTTAAAATAGAGGATAAATATGATAAGCATAGTTTCTGCATATTAAATCTGCAAATTATTTCAGCTAGTTAGGAAATAAGTTTAATGTTTCATATGTTTAATTATGTAAAACAATCATCTGAAACCCCTTAGCTAATGGAGTTTTAACACTAGTTTGCTACTAATCATCGCAATTTCTTTCATAAAAAAAGCAATTTAATAAATCTGTTTTCTAGGCAGTGGTTAATGTTGGGCCAGCAGCTTTATTTTATCTATCAGTCATCAGATTTATTACACTTCTTTGGACAATTTGGAAGTTAAAAAGAAGTATTGATACAATTAAAACTATCAAAGGTTTTTTACCACTTGCTTCTAAGTCATTTCTAGAGTTAATTTGGCTGGGCTTATAAGGAAAATTCTTAGTTTCCTTATCAATAGCTCCACATCTGACATAGCTCAAATATTATATGTAACTAGCTGTCTCGGCGAACTTCGTGTTGCCTAACCTGTAAGCTATCCTATCTTTCAAGTTGGATCAAACTGCACACGGAGTGCAAATTTGATTAAAATAGGTTAAGTAGTTAAGGAGTCCATCGCGGACAAACAGCGTGACACATAATTTAAATATATTAAGATGAGCTAAGTATATCAATAGTAATCAATTACATACACACCTGCTGAGGACTATTATGAATATATCTCGCAATGAATCTGGTTATCGGATGACGATGGTACTCCCAGTGCTTCGGCTCATAGCCATCAGGGATCGGAGTAAGCTGGGCGGGTCCAATGAACACATTGGTATAGAATATAATCAGGCCAACTGGGATGAAGCCCACCATTAAGTATAAGTGAAGCATGTCCTTGAATTTGTGCCACTGCCATCTGGAAAACAGAAAATAAATGTTATGTAGCTTTTCAAGAGCCTAATTTATGAATAATGATTTTAAATAATCTTCATAAATAGAGACATATGTAGTACACGTGTTGTTTTAAATTTAAAAATGTAAGGAGTTCAAATTTCGTAATTATGTAGCAAACTTAATGACCACATTCTTCAAAAAATTTTCTTTCTATTCGGAAGACTAATCTCAAATATAATTCATTTATTAAGTTCGGAAATAAGAAACATACAATAAAATTAAACTTAACAGTTATTAACGAAACGAATACACAGTTTTTTAGTTATGGTAATGGTCAGTGGTTAGATAATCAGTATTTTGATACTATACCTAGATGGCTGCAATGCCATTGTTTTGTGGCCATGGTCACCGTTGAGGATCTTTCCGGTAGAAAGTTTAGCATTTTGTATTATAAATGGTGTTTTGGTATAGTTTTTCAAGACATTTATGCCGAGAGATCGGCCTAGAGCACTCCAAGACACCATTTTCCTATTTTGACTGATTGACTTGAAGCTGTCAACAGTGACACTTTTGATAATATTGACAATTGACAACATTCATTTGATGTATCAGTGATGTACCATAGACACAAACTGCCATAGATGCAATCTGCATATTGTCTCCACATCGTTTTATATTTTTATAGGTAATTTTATTTTATGGAAGCATAATACCTGCCTGTATGTAGTCCAGTCAAGGAATGACTCAAAAGAGGGTATAGAGTGCGTGAGCGGGAACCTAAGCGATTTCTTCAGAATGTTATTCAGGGTGCTTAGGGGGATAACATACTAAAAGTCCTGGGGTCTAGGAGGTGAGCCGGAGGGAGGGGGGGGTTACAAAGGTCTGAATTTTAGGTTTTTCGCCAATATCTCAAAAACGGTGCGTTGTAGCGAAAAATGTTCTAAGATGAAATGAAAGCTTATTAATTTCTCTATAACTTTAATACTGTACACTTTTTCCATATCTCCGACCGTTTTTGAACTATACGCTCCAGAAATGTAGCAATTTAAGTTATTCAGCGTGATAACAGCGTGATTCACATCAGCTATCGTAAAAATGACACCCGAACTGATACCATTAAAAAAGAAATTAGGCAGGCATCTTTATCTAATGAAGAGGCAGGGCAGTCGCAGCTCAGACCTTCTGCTCCACCATTTGCCTTCAAGAATAATTGTTTTTTATGTACATATTGCCTTAATGAAGATATAAAAAAGCCTTGGACCAAAAGGCGGGTTGTACATTCAGTTGAGACTCTAGCTGCTAAATATTGTATCAAGCAGGTATGTTCTTCGAGAAATGATGCCTGGGGTAACGAAGTTCTTGATATTTTTTCCTGCATTACCGATATTGTTGCTGAAGGAGCAAAATATCACGAAGACACTATTACTCACTTGTGAAGTCTGTCAGTTACTCAAAACTCTACAAAACTGAGATCTCTAGAGATACCCATGTCGTAGAGGCTATGGAAGAAATATTTGCTTACATGGATTACTTTCCCACGATGAGATACTCGTTTTTTTTGTTTGTTTTTATTAAAAGGCTTTTTTATATCTTTATTAAGGCAACATGCACATAAAAAACAATTATTCTTGAAGGCAAATGGTGGAGCAGAAGGTCTGAGCTGCGACTGCCCTGCCTCTTCATTAGATAAAGATGCCTGCCTAACGTCTTTTTTAATGGAATCAGTTCGGGTGTCATTTTTACGACAGCTGATGTAAATCAAAAGGGATGTCAAGTCAAGGAAACTTTGATATTTGCCGTCTTTCCTTTCCTTACTAGCTTTAATACGACCCAGTATTCCCTTTCCTTTCCCTCAGAGACATCGTTACTTCCTTCAACGACATTCTCGTCATACAGAATGCATACAGGACTCTTATTAGTACTCATGTTGGATAACCCAATTGTGTTACTAATAACAGTGTATGTAGAATATTTTGTGGCTGCCCCCCTGCGTTACCGGCTAGGCTACCGTGCCAGACGAAATAAAATTGCGAAAACCTATAATAAGATAAGCCCGAAAGCAAGTATACAATATCAATAGGAGTTTTAGCCAATAAGGTCGCGTTGCCTACAGCGAGCATTAGAGATATTATGCAAAAAGAAATCTTCATCAATATCATGATTGTTTTCCCGCCTCTGCCCAGTTATCCACTGTTATAAAAAACGCGATTTCTTACTGTTACTGCTTTTACTACGTGGAGGTACTCCCAGCTTAGGTTACTATAAATTTAAAGATAATTTTCGCATCAGGTAATGGTTATCACGCTGAATTACTTTAATTTCGACATTTCTGGAGCGTGTAGTTCAATAACGGTTGGAGATATGGAAAAAGTGTACTGAATTAAAGTTATAGAGAATTTTATAAGCTTTCATTTCATCTCAGAACATTTTTCGCTACAACGCACCGTTTTTGAGATATTGGCGAAAAACCTAAAATTGAGACCTTTGTAACCCCCCCTCCCTCCGGCTCACCTCCTAGACCCCAGGACTTTTAGTATGTTATCTCCCTAAGCACCCTGAATAAGTTTCTGAAGAAATCGCTTAGGTTCCCGCTCACGCACTCTACAACTACTTTATTGACTGTACTAATGCTATTTTAATATTTTCTACTAATAAAGAACAGGTATCCTGCCTGCGTCACTGCCGCTGCCTGCGACTGCCTGTATGTAAGCATAGACATATATAAATGATCATTCACATCTTTATCAGTATCTGTAAAATACCTTTAAATAATATAACTAAAATATAAATACAATACCACCACCAATTACAAAAATCATAATTTGTTAACATTATGTTCAAATTAAACGAATTACAAACGTTGAAAATCGAACACTTGAAGTGTCTGAACCAGTCTGAACGGAACGTCTGAGTCATCTGATAATATGGCGCTAAATTTTAAAAAGTTTGGAACTGCTAACACGTTACATTCTTCCTATTCTATTAAGTAATAGGCAATTTCTTCGCATTTTGATAATAATATTGTTTTAGTAAATCCATCCTTAACTTTAAATAAGTACCTAAGTAATAAAATTGTTTGTTGTAGGAAATGACTAACTCATACTCATACCAGTTAAACCCAGGCGCTAATTATCGTGATTACAATTAAAAGCAAATAAACCTATTGTAATAAAATGTATAGTTGCGGGTAAGTTATATAAATTGAAGACACCTGTTGATGTTACTGTAACAAAACTAAAAACAATGCGCGGAATTATTGATTTTTCCACTGAGCAGGGCTAGGGCGTGAGTGCGCTGATAAAGCGACACCCACTCACTGTCTAATGTCTATTGATGATACGCAGTATCTGTTTTGGAAACTAAATATTTTTTTCTTAGTTGAAGAAGTCGTAATAATATAATTACATCGTAAAATAATACTAGGGAAATAGTGGTTAAGCAATTATGTTTTTTGTGAGTGACTGATATGGAAGAGCTTCTTCAGGATATTTTCAAGGAAGCGACAGGGCCGAAGCTAAGTAATCTCAAGAAATCATGTCAGGAAGCTTTAGGCAAGCTTTTTTATACCATTACATATAATAATAGTTGTAGATACCTACTTTAGCAACTATTCATTCCTTTACAAAGTAAATTACCAGCGGCTTCGAGTGAAATATTGCAACATAAAAATGCTGCAAATTCGTTGCATCCATTTTACAAAATGGCCAATTTAAAGGCAAAAAATTTTTTTCGATACGTAGGTAAGGGTGGTAGGAGCTGTTATGGTAGTAGAAGTATGACTGGAATGAAAATGTGTTGAGTTTTTAAATAACAAAAGGCAAAGGTCAAAGTTAAATCATTTTTAAGAGTTTTACTATCATGAAACACATCTGGCACATCTGTAAGTCGTAAATCAATAGCGTTACCGACGCGTTGCCTCTATAGTTAAACTGGCTGGCTGCCACTCCAACGGTGGAGACGAAATACGTAAAAACATTTCACGGTCAGTTTTTGAACGAGAGCAATAAGTAACCGTATGGTTACTTAATGAGAGTAACTCGTAACTCAGAAACTACCATAGTGCTTAATTGGTAATTACCTAGTATTGAGATTAACATGATTGATAGAAAAGCGACTTTTAACCATCCTTTAACTTTCTAATACAAAAATCCTGTTTACATTGCTTCATCCGTTGTTTTGCTGTGTGTACAAAAAGAATAGGAGTTCAGCTTGGATTTGAAAGTCGGATGTCTGAAGGAAAGTTGCCCCCGTTGTCCATGGACGACAATAACCAAAAGGCATCAGCGATGTGGTGTCGGCTAAAAACCGGGGAAACTACTTATTAACCTCGTCGATTTTTCACAAGGGCGCATTGCGGTCAGGGGAGGTTGAATCAGTTCAAAGATATTGGAACGTTAAGCTGCATGATGGACAGTCAAACCATCTATTATGCCCGCAACTATAGGTCCACTTTACACCCAAATACTATAAAAACATTTGGACAAAGAGATCATTGGTTTACAGAAGTACTTTGTCTACAAGAAAGCAGCCCCCGGCGGCCCGCGCACGAACTGCGGCGCGCCTGTCTCCTGCCGCTGCAAACCGCGCTCGAGTCCAAACGCCCCAAGTTGGTCGCCTACGCACTCCAGGGATTTCATGTGCGTCATTCAGTCATTTAGCATTTTACATCTATGTCATAGAACAAATATATAGATACCATACAATACTTTAAATGTACCGGCGCGGCCGCCTTTACATTAACTTACGTGATCAACTTACCCTTTGTAAGTAGGGTATCGTTATTTATTCATACTTACTTTGTTTGAAAAAGTTGCTCACGTAAATTTTAGAGAAGCAACTTACAAGTGTAATAACGGCTTTAATTAATGGTTAGACGTGATCGCAAGTGTAAAAAAAATGTGTAAAGAAAAGAAAAGGTTTAATTCACTTCGGTTTTAATTATCACAGTGAAACTGCTCGATTACCGTGGCAACGATAGACTTTAACTATAACCACGGACGTAGAAATCAATTAACTAACTAACATAACTGATGAAGGTTTAGTAAAGGGGATTATAAGGGGGGTTTAGTAAGGCGATAAGATCACCTTTTGTGCACTTGTAATATTAACATTGAAAAGCTTTTACTGACTCTGTAAAGGTGTGCAATAAAGTGTTATAAATAAATAAATAAATTATATTGTAGTAACAGTTAGAGAGTTAGAGCGTATTAATAGTAGCGCTAACGGTGTTTGGTATTTAAGTACTATTCAATCCAATCCATATAGATCTGCGTCATGGCTTACGTCACGTTCAGTCCTGGATTTGTCAATAGGCCGTATAGGCCGCGGCCTAGGGGCGGCAGCATCCTAGGGGCGGCAGATTTCAGAAGATGATATTATAGATGATTTTACTATTAAAAAGTTCCGTAAAAAATTGTAACTCGTTTTTTCACGCACTTTCTTAGTGACTAATTCAGTGCCTTCCTTACTATGAATGGAAAATTATTATTTTAAAATGGTACATGGGGCGGCGGAAATAAATTGGCCTACACTCATAATAAACATAAATCCGGCACTGGTCATGTTACGAGACAATATGTGCTGGAATAGAAATCCGGCTACTGAAACTGGAGCTTTTTATTTTGTATTCCTGTCACAATCGTTATGAAAAGGCGAATAATAATGATAATAATAATATTCGCTTTATAGGTACATAATAGTCATAGATGTGCTCATTGCTTTGCACCAATTTCTCCTAAGCTCAACTACTTAGAAATAATGCTTCAGAGTGTGCTCTAAGCCCACAGTTGCCACAGTTATTTTACCTATTCAAAAAAATTATAAGGAAAAAAAAACAAATAACCCGAGTACGTAAAAGAACTTAAAAGAAAAAAATAAGCTCAATAGTTTAGAATGTTGTTAAAAGTAATACTGCTCAACAAAACCATAGAAGGATTAACAATTGGGACCGAATACATACATACATACATACACACACACACATACATACACACATACATACATACATACACTCGAAAAACATAACTGTCCTGGCGCAGTCGGGTAAATATCTTATAATTATTTTATATTGTAAAAATTTCAGAAAATTCTTCGCGACGACAGATTTCACAGGGGTATCGAACCGGAAGACGATTCGCTATGGATGCCCTCACAGCTGCTATGCGCAACCACCTCCGTCATGTATCACCAGCCCGACACTCAGGTACATTGATACTATTTGTTGCGTATAAGTGATGGTGAACCATGTTCCCAAAAACCATTAAGTCCTAGTTTACAGACAAATTGCTTATGCGGGAAAGGATTGATATTTCTTTTATCTAACTGGGGAATCTGCATAATGTTAGCAGCTAATATTATTTTTTTAACTTAGACAGACTTTGAGTACAAACTGATTAGACCACTAACTACCAAGGCTAAATTTTCATCCATGAAACAAGTTGCTTAAAACTTAAAACAAGAACAAAAATTGATCTATAGCTGCATCTTTTGAATACCTACCCTAACTTCGCTCTGCAGACAGGGTCATCATTTGAGCTACAAGGTCATCATGATTTTTTTTCTTGTCCGTAAACGCAACCTTTGGTTTCCATGGGCGACGACAGCAACTTACCATCAGGTGGCTCGTCTGCTTCTCTGCTCACAACACAAAAAACTACACTAGGATTTAGAGCTCTAACATGGTCCAGGTCCAAATATTCCGGATGTACCTATCCCTGGCGCTGTCTCCCCGACGCACGTTGAACGGTCGGCTGTGTGTGTGGGCGTGCGGTCGGTGCGCGGAGGCTGCCGGCGCCGCACCGCACGTGGCCGCAGCCGCAAGGGCCGCAGCGGCACAGGCTCTGAGGGCATATTGCGCGCAACTGGGTAAGTACTATATTCCAGTGTCGGAATACCTGAAGCAACTTGCAGTTCAGAACTAAAGAATCTGGAGCAACAACAAATCACAGTCAAAAGGGGACAGCAGGACGGTAGATTAGAAGAACTAATTAATCTTAATACTTGTAAAACTACCGAAGAAATACTTTTTGTCGATAGGATGCCGAAAAGAATCAAAAGACTCAAAAACTAGCAAATTATTACTTAACTAAATAACATTGAAAATAGAATGAATAAGTACTTAAACCTGTATATATTGCGAGGTTGTTAAAGCGTATTTACAATTTTAGATGAAGAATACCAGGAGTTGTTATCAGAAGGTTCACCAATCGGAAGGAACTATATCGTAGCCGTTGGTTGTTATAGCGAAGTTATTCCGGTCATTCAATACCTTTGCAGCAGGCTATCCGAAACACAAATGTAAGTACACACACATTACACATTCAGTAGGCAGTTGGGATGTCCCTTGCTCATAGTTGCACCCTGTTAGACAGCTGCTGGGACCATAACATCCATAAGACCCCTTGTTTTGGAAATCACTAGGCAGCCAATCTCATAATAACCCGTCCATCAATCTACACTGGAGAAACTTGGTGGCCTATACTCCAGAGGAGAAAGTCTTGCAGTGGGTCATTGAAGGTTGAAGCTACTTATACAAAAGGCATCTATTTCCAAAATCCATAACTTAAACAATGTGATGTCCCAATCTGAATTTGTCTTTTTCAGGATACCGAAGCAAAACCCAATTGCCCTCTTCTTCCTGGACTGTTTATTGACGCTAATGTCGAGTCTGTCCGAACGAGTGAATGGCAACTCTCACTTCACGACGTTCCTATGGCAAAAGTTCTGCCCTTCGCTGATATCCTTTCTTGGAACTCCACGTGTAGACAAGAACATAAAATCCAGGTATTAATCTATAACAAATGGAGAAGCTAGCTGTGGCGAGTGAAGAAGTAAATTGTAACTTGTAATTGTAGCTTAGCTTGTATGACTTTCAAAAAGTGTTTGTAGTAAACCAAACCAATTTTTAATAAAAGTATTTGAATTTAATTAACAATCCCTCAAAACGTTAAATCTCAAGCTAACTCATGTACTCAAACATTATAATGAAATGAAATAGAACATAAACTTCGCCCAGATTTAGATGCTATTATATATGTATACTATATGTTATTTACTCAATATTTACTCTGTGAATCGTCTACAAAACATAAATATTTTTCAGGGAACACGAGGGACACTCAGTAGATGATTCGGGCAGAGGTTCCGGAGCGTTGGTCTGCGCACCCAGATTTAATAGCAAACAAGCTAAAGCTATTTACAGGTAATATTTTCAAAATTCAAACTGTTGTTACAATTAAGATGAAAGGGACCTTTCATTAATTACGTAAGGTCAATATTGGCCATTTCCCCCCTCCCCTCCCCACCATTATGTACCTAAGATTTCTAGGACTCCTCTCCCATTCTTACTTATGATTTAATCTGATTTTAGAAAAGGATCAATTCAAAATCTCTTCTCAACTATACTCCAAATGTTTGACCATACCTATAATATATTCTTGAACTACCTACAAATTACAATACAATCAACATTCTACTACAGCATAGCCAACCAGTTGGTCCGGCTGGTGGGTTCCACGGCAACCCTTCGCCCCGTGCTAGAGGCGCTGTACCACCGCATGTTGTTGTATCCGCCGGTGGCGCACCGCGTGGAGCCCCTGCGGAGCACCCGCGAGCTGCTGCAGCCCCCGCGACTCTGCCAGCTGGTGCTGCTGAACCAACCTGAACGGCATAGTGATGACATGGCGATTGTGCGGCTGTAAGTTCTCTTGTTGATTTAAGTCCTATCAGACTCTTAAGATGTCGTTCACATCTGATGGTCATTTAGCTGTGTTGGATGAGCTGCTGCACCTTGAGAGACTGCCAGTTGGTGCTGCTGAAGCAGTCTTCAGGCTGGTCATACCAGCCTTAATAACATAATGATGATATAGTAATTGTGCGCCTGTAATATTGTTTCTGTTGTTATTTTGGATTCAAGGGTAGGATTTTTCACTCGAATGTCATTTAGCTGTGTCGTTATTTAGCTTTTATTGCTTTTTGATTTAAAATCAATTAAATAATTCTTGCGTTGTGTGTGCAAATCTTCCATGCGATAATAATAATTAGCAATTTAGAAAACTACATCATATAAGGACTGTATCACTTACGGTATTTCATCACTGAATACTTTTTGATTGTAATCACTTACTCCGCCGATTGACACATGTTTCATCACTGGCCGCCGAAATGAGGTTTTCTCAAAATGGCGGACTTGTAGGCATGCCAGGTTCCATACAAAAATGTTCAAATCCCAAAGAAAATTTCACATAGCACCAATCAGCAAAAATATTCGAGGAATACATCTGAAAGAACTTTGGTTACAAGTAACACTTCTTTATATCGTCCACAGGATAATGGACGGTATAGAAGAATGTGGCCGCAGCGGTAACCCAGAAGTAGTGGCAGCAGCAGTAGAGTGCGTGGTGTCCTTGCTGGATGCCCTGGAGAAACTCTGCGCTGGATCAGTGGACTATCTCTCTCCGGACGCGGCGACCCTCATCCTCAACCACTGGCCCAAGCTGCAAGATGCTGACTACACCGGACCCCTCACTTACCAGACCTTGGCAAGATTGCCCAGTCCTTACAGGTAATGAGCGTTTGTAATAACTCGATTTTTTTTTTATGTGAACACATAAAATGAAGTTAGTGCCTTATTAAAGCTATGTCGCCACATACCATAAAATTGTGTCTAAACATTAATTTCAAACAGCCTTATAACGATATAACGTATTATTACATAATAATGAACTGGAACTTAAACCTGAACTAATTACACCTAACTTTTGATACTGACTTTCAGAGTTATCTGCTGCTTAAATCGAATATCCAATAAACGCCTACTTATATACTGCGGACATTGTAAACTTTGTCTTTTATCGTTAAAAATAAATGTAAATTATATTAAGTTGTAACGATTATCAATATTTTAAATCCAAAAGAGATTTAAATCATTCGATTATTGAAATAATTCATTTCAGGGATGTAGTAGCCGTCCTGCAAAATAGTGACGACAGAGATGACTCTTCTGGTAAGTCAGAAACTTTAATCCTTAAACTTAAAATTAATGACTTAAATAACGCTAGTTACATTTTTGTAGACACATCTGGTCCGGAGAATGTAAGTTCGGGCAGTGAAGCCGAAGCTGACTCCGACGCAGACAACGTATTCCTCCCATCACGAGCAAGTCAACCGTCACCAAATAAAATTGAAAAGGAATCATTCAATGAGAAAACTAAAGCCATTCCGAAGAGTTTAAACCTTGGCAGGTGATATGAGCGTTTTATATTGCTTCACATATTTCATTAATTCTAAAAGATGACTTGAGTAAGTGGCAGTTAGTATCCGTAATCCAATGTTATAATTACTAAAGATGATGTAATGGACAGATCTGTCCCTGGCCAGAGTAGTAAGTAGAAAACATGCTTAAAATGACACTATGAAGAGCAACTCCAAGGTTTCTTTTTTAGATATAAGTAACAAATTGTATGAAGTAGTTATACGTATATCTCAACTTGCTACAACTTAGGCACAAAATAAACGCTATCCTTTACTTTACTCACAGTAGGTATAAAATTATGTTGATGTCCAAGAATTGGAAACTAAGTAGTTTTCCTAAAGGGTTGAAAACAAGCAAAAAGTCAAATTGATTTCAAACTTTCATAATAACGAAAAGCTCTGATTGCAGGTGTACCATTGACTGTAACGTGGATTTGGAGAGGCACAATGCAAGGCAGTTCGTAAAAACTTTACAGAACTCTCTTATCCCTAAGCTCATCAACTTGAGAACTTGTATAGAGGTAAGTTACATTGATGAATGATTTAAGTTTGATTGTTTTCGTTTCTTATTTTATTTTAGTTTCTTATATTAGGTGTAGGATATTAATTCAATCGTATGATAGGTATTATAACTACGAATAACGTACTTTTGAAACGAAACGGAGCAATAATTTGATATTCATATGATATTAAGAATATTTAGAATAATAAAACAGAAATCCATGATACTGCGATTATTTTCGTCTCTGTGGAAATTTTGAAATATTCCAAAGATTTGAAACAACTTTACTTAAAAACTTAATAAAAAAATTTAGAATGCTTGTTAAACAAAGAAAATATTTAAAAACTGCTAACTAAAGGTGGATGAAGCGATGCAAGACTTCGCATCCAAATGCTGCCAACACAACGCGTCGCAGCCGCCCACTACGGCTTGTATAATGAACGCGGACGGGATATATCTGGCTACGTACTCAGCTCTCCTGCTGACTTTGAAGCAGCAACGGATCAAGTACTACACCGAGACAACTGTAAGTATTGTCCATGGAAAATAATAGACTTCTACAATAAATTAATCTATGGCTTCCTCCCATTAATGGCCCTCTTTTGAGCACGGGTCTTTCCTCATACCTGAAGAGCACTAGAGAATTTTCGACCACGCTACTCCAGTAAAGATTTGTGTTTTTATGGATAGTCAATAAAAATCTTTGTGTAGATTTCAACATAAGAAACTTGTAGATAGTTTAAATGACTTTTCCAAATTATTATTAGATGTTATGCTTCTTAAAGAAGTTGTTAAAATTACTAGACATCCAAATTACTGGAGCTCGTGAGCTGGGCATTTTTACATAAGTACATAAAGTTAGCCTTAAAAATGGATGGCTTCAAAGTGAAGACGAAATTACAAACTTTTATTACAATTTTCGCTCTTATAGTCTACAACGCTTGCTTGGTGGCTTGATCATAGAATCTCATTTCTAATAATGACAGAGAGTTTTTTCTTCCAAATTTTAATCTTAGTCTCTCTTATTCTGAATTCGCAGCTCAACTTCAGCTCTAACCACCGTTCTCAATATTCTATCCATTATCCTAATATCGTTCTTCCTCTGATTTAGAAAGTTCCAGTACCTCTAACAGAAGACGATTTTGTGGAAGAGGTCCAAGGCAGTGGCGTGCTAGTATATCTGTCGGCCACGTGGCTTCGCGAAATGTATCAGCAGGTACTAGCCCACGATCTACTTCGAGATGTTCCCACTAGCGAACACCCGCTCATACATCTGCTGTCGGGTGAGTTTAGTCAAGTATTATGATCGTTATAGTTTCAGACACTTAGAATCCATCTTAATTCTCGCGGTGAACGTATTACCCGGCTATGATTTTAGTATATAAAGAGGTTTTTTGACTGTTTGAATAAAAAATATTACCTACATCGTATATTAACCTATTTTTTCCAAAAATGCGTCTCTTATTGTTAAAGAAGGTGTTAAATTTCATCCCAAAAATACTCAAGACCAAACTGGACATACTAGTTTTAATCTTCGAGACTGTAATTTTAACTTCATATTTTATTTTCACGTCTATAATTCTTTAAGCCAGCAAATTGATTGGACCTATCATCATACATAAAGGCTGTAGTAACTTTAGTTTTAAAATCTTCTACATCAAAGTCTGAGCATGATTTGTCTTGTATTTTGACACTTCAATGATTCAATTCCAGATCTCGGTGGGTTAGACCAAAACCCAGTGATGTCAGATTGGCAAAAACTGAAGGAAGTGTCTCTGCCGTACAATACGACGAATGAGTCACCGCAGCATCAGGCCAGCCTACGCTGGGCTAGAAGGTAAATTAATTAAACTTCTTTCTCCTAAAGGTATTTAAATTATCTTTCTCTTTGTACATTATTAGACCAAATGTTATTGACATAACGTTCGGATCTATTTGTTAGTCAAAAGCTGTAAAAAACAATATGGTGAGCAATCTCGGATACTGGAGACTGAGGTATACGTAATTTGAACTGTGAACTGTTATTCGAATAAATTTAATAACGATCGGATTTTGACTGCGGAGTGAGCCTCTAGTCACTACAAACTAAAACTAACTCTAGTAACTAAAATTGTTATTAAAAAAATCCAAACGATTAAAACTAAGTATTGCATAATAAGTAATTTATAAAATACTGTTAGACTTGAGATCAATGAAAGAATATTTTTACAGAATACTAACATGTGTATGGGATTCAATGGTGACGGTACTGAGCGTTCCGCTGATAGGACATAGGAACAAAAAGCACAAACTACGCGGCATCATTTCTAAGAAGATCAACACATTTGGAAAGAGGAAGAGAATTGCATGGGAAGGACTCACTATACAATGCCTTGAAGGGCTGCATAAGGTAATGATTTTACTAATTTTCTTAATATAAATGATAGCATAATTAATGAAGTGTCATAACAAATATTGTAAATCGAAAGGAACACACTTACAAGAAATTCGATTACAGTTCTTTGTTTATTGTTATCTCATCTAAGTCTACATGGCTTGATAATTTTGCAAGTATCTCAGACAATTTTGGAACTGGAAATCCTTATATTTATCAGTTTGAAATTAATGAATTTAATTAATGAATTTATAAGGATCAAATAACGTTCGGACTCCTCAGGAAGCTATAGAGCTTCCTAAGGATATAGATCCTTAGTTCCCAAATGGTCCAAGTGGACCACCAGGGGTCCATGGAAGACTCGACGGGGGTCTACTTTGGCCTGACAAAAAAATCAATCCAATCAATTCTCACTTTTTTCGAAAATTATTAATCTCTATCTGTTAGATCTAATCTTCACATTTTTTGTCGAGTTTTGGGAATATGGTATCTGTAGAAATATAGCTGCAGGGGGTCCACCGGAACCAGCTAAATTTTGAAAGTGGTCTATGAGAAAAAAGTCTGGGAACCTCTGCTCTATATCATCAGTTGACGTTCTACTTTTATATGTATTGGATTTTTTTAACGATTCTATTTCCAAGTAATGCAATAACCAAGTAGAACATAATCGCACCCCCCAGGCTGCTCGTATCAGCAACACGCTGAGCCTGCAGAGCCGCTGCAGCAGCATCCTGGCGCTGCTGGCGAACTCCGCCATCTCCCAGCCCCCCAACGGGAAGATCCTGTCCACGCACGCCCTCTCACTTGATATACTCATTACAGGTCAATAAATAAATAAACGCTTTACACTCATACCACCGCAGTAGGTTTTTACCTGTGTCGCGGGTGGCATGGACGTCACATCACAATGATAGTGAACGCACATTTATCGGCATCGTAAGCGCTGTCGGCATCGCATTTGTATGATGTATTTGTATCATCCGCATCGGGCTCTCATATGTTTTCATACAAATGCGATGCTGACAGCGCTTACGATGCCGATAAATGGGCGTTCACCATTACACCCATGACCCGAGTACAAATATTTATCTATCACATAAATATCTGCCCCGGCCGGGAATCGAAAGGGGACCCCTCGCTTCTCAGGCAGGGTCGCTACCAACTATGCTACAGGGTCGTAGCTTATTCACTTATAGCATTGAATAGCTGTATTTCACTAATATATTACGATACCGATAATCTACACTGGAGTAGCGTGGTGGGGTATGCTAAGGCCTCATAAATAGGAAGAATAGATCAGTGATCAGTAGTGGGCTAGCAATGGGTTGAAGCCAATTCGATATCAAACTTACATGTCTCCTATTGATTGGAAAACTTATTGCAATGGGTCATACAACCTTTCAAAAGTTAGCACAGAGTAAAATACAGTGATTTGACCCCAAGTCCTTGTTCACCTCAGGAGGCCTAGAACTGGGCTCCAAAGCCCCGGAGTGTTGGGAGCACATCTTCGCGGCGTGTCAGTACGTGTCCAGCTTCGAGCACTCCCTGTTCGGGCAGCAGGGGAACAACGCCACGCCCATCGTCACCATGCAGACGGGACGGAACAAGACGGTGTCCATCCTGCAAGCGGACGCCAAGCTCGGGTTGGATGGACAAGACGATGAGACTTGGTGAGGGGAAATTCTTATTACAATCCCTTTGGTGGTGTCTCCAAACAGATTACCCGCTATCGTCATACAAATTGTCCCATGTGTGCTAGAGGACAGTTTAAAAAATCACTCAGTAATAGTGAGTAATAAAATGATCGTAACGTTGTATAATATTGTAATCAATAACCTAAATTTTAAGAAGAGATTAAAGGAAAAACGAACTTGAGGCAGTATGCAGAATCTTGTATTGATATGGTCGGAAAACTCGTAGAATCATTGCCTCTTTCACTAGTTCTGTCTTAGAAGTAACTATGACCAATTTTCAAGTAGACACTAACTCCTTTATACCTTTCAATAATGTTTGCTTTACTTTCTGAAATTAATTCTCCTTGTCCGCAGTGTGGACGTGTTCAATTTCCTTCAACCCGTGTTCGAAAGCAACATCACCAACGATATGACCGTCGCTAAAATTGTGGAGACTTGTCGACAAGAGGTATATACGTATTAAGTAATATTTATTTATTTGTTTATTTATTTACTCTTTATTGTAAATCTATAAACTAGATCACAATGGGCGGACTTAATGCCTGATGGCATTCTCCACCAGTCAACCCTGGGCGATAAGCTAAAAGTTGCGGTAGGTGCTACAAAAAATAAAATTCTGTTAATCATCAAAAAAAAATTATATTTCAATATCTTGTCAATTAAACTTTTCAATGTTATTTTTTCAAGTAATAGTTATGAGTATTGATTTTTGTTTTAAGAAACAGTAACAGGGTATTGATTTATATTTTTGACTCCAAATAACTAGAACAAAACTTTATTAAGATTATCACGTTTTCTGTTCGCTTCTTCGTGCGTCTTCAGCGCCTCTATAAAGCAGTGTAGCATCTCTAGATAAATCTTTTCTTTTAGTGTGCACGCCATTATCTTCAAATGAAAGCGTTTGATCCAGAGGTGTAGATTGTCATAATATTTTACCATTTTTCCCTAACCGTAGACTAGCCGCCGCGCCGGTTTCAAAACGGAACCCTTATAAGACCACGGTGTTCTACACCTGTCTGTCTGTCTGTTTATCAACCCTTTTTTTCGTTGATCAGCTACTGGTTTCAAAACGGAACCCTTCGTCTGCCTGTATATGTCTATCCCTCTGTCTGTCTGTCAACCCTCTTGTTTTCGTTGATCAGCCTATCAGAAACCGGCGGTAGGTATAATAACATTACCTTGTCTGTCCCAGGGAGGTAACGTAATCTCCGGGTCTGGCGCGGCGCGCGTGTGCTGTGCGCTGGCCGCCGCAGCCGACACGCTGTTCACGCGGCTGGCCGCTACCACCACGCTGCCCACGCTCAAGGCCGCCTTGCAGCGACTCGTCTCGCACCAACATAAACTTGTGAGTAGCAGTTGGCCTCTACGGTGCTATGATTAGAGTTTTGATACTAAATATCGGGGTTCCCTCTTTTTTGAAAAGTGTATTTTATGGAACTGGCTGACAATCGAGCTGATGAACCATTTGATGGCTATGGTCATTGTCGCCCGTGGACATCAGTAACAACATTGGCTTCACCGACGCTTTACAAGCCAAGAAAGGAGAAAGAGGAAAAAAAGAACGCTCCTGTCCTTAGAGACAGGTTACCGTGTTGAAAAAGTGACCTAAGTAGATAACAAACTTTCGAGTCAATTATAAATCATAGTATGAATGTTGGCCTCAACCCTTTAATGGCTCACTACTGAGCACACACTCCTTGAGGAGGCATAGAGCTCCACCACGCTGATCCAGTGCGGATTGGTGGAGGTATGAGTAAGAACTTGAAAAGACATTAAAGGTGTTACTTACATCACTTAGATTGGATCTATGAGCTGCAACTCACATTACCCATCCACCCGTCCTTCCAGCTATTCTCCTCCTGGGGTCAAGACGTGTCTCACAGCAGCGCGGGCTGGTGGCGGCGGGGGCGTGGGGCGGGGGGCGCAGGAGGTGCGGGGGGCGAAGCAGCACGCGCTTTGTGCCGTGCGGGGGACGTAGCGCTGCGGTGTCTGCGCGCGGCGCGGCCACTGGCGCACCGCATGGCGATATGGACGGTTGTTGGACCCTACTTCATGCAGGTAGGGAAGAGAGACATCGTGAAGTGAAAGACAAGTTATGCTAGTTGTTCTCTGGTCTTAGTATGGACGGTTGTTGGACCGTTCTTCATGCAGGTCAGGAACGAAGGGATATAATATTGTGATATGGAAGACAAGTTATGCTAGTCGTTGTCTGGCTATAGTTTATAATTGTTACTCTTATAGAAAGTAAATTGATTGGTTCATTATTTTACTTCTATTTTTAACTTTTCAATTTTTGACGATATTATATTGTTTAACATCACGCAATTTGATCAAGTTTCACTTAAGTATATCTTTATATATATAACAACGAATATTTTATGTGCCTCATTTATAATGTTCTTTCTAATTCCAAAAAGAAGTTATCCAGCTCAGTATTGGAATTAGCTTAGACACAAAAAAAAATTTCAAAAGATCAGGCACAATAACTATATTTCATACATTTTCATCTATGTATTGTTGTATTAGGCGGCATGCCACAAGGACATCCAGATATCAAGCCTGGCCATCCAGTGCCTGCATGACTGCGCCACCACGCTGCTCAACCAGCAAGTCGAGCTGCCACACTTCCACTTCAACGAGGCACTGCTCAAACCCTTCGAGAACCTTCTGTGCTTGGAACTCTGTGATGATGATATTCAGGTAGGATTGGTTCGTTTTCAAAAGGTTCTAATTTGAAACAGTAATTATTATTTATAACAAAATTCGCCTAACTTCAGTCATATATATTTTGATTACGATCCTCATAGTAGTTTGAGTATTTTGATGTTCCAAGAAATTGTAACATTATCTTAATGTAATAATGTAGGAATAGCTTACAGAAAGCTCCTATAATATTTGTTATTGTATCTTTCCAGGAACAAATAATATCGTGTATCTGCGAATTTGTCGAAACAAACAGAATGGAAATTCGGTCAGGTTGGCGACCACTGTTCAACACTTTACGTGCTGCAAACAATTCCAACCAATATTCGGCTATTCTCGAGATCTTTAAAGTATTCCTAAACACTGATAATACTTTAGTTTTCGCCAATGCAGCGCTCGACTGTATTCTCTGTCTACTGAGCCACATTAAAGGCCTTCATTACAGTGAAACACAAGGGACTGAAGTTAAGCCAAAGAAAAATGTAACACCACCTCAAGCCAAACCAAATCTCACTCGTAAATTTTCAAAGAACAGCAAATTCATTAATCTGAATGAGGAAAAATCCGAGAAAGTTATAGTAGATATGTGTAAAGAAGCTTTGGTTCATCTAGAAAATTGTGCAGACATTTTGTCTATGATGTACAATATGCCAAAATGTCCTATATTTAATACTGGTAACAGAATCAATGGTGATTTACCACTCTCAGTAGTAGACCCTATTATACCAAGCCCGTCTCTTGATGTGTCAAGATTTATTGCTAACGAAAACTGCGAGGAGGAGCTCATATCGTACAAAAAACTTTCCACTAGCCTTCCTCTAACAAACACTACGAACAATTGTCTTCTTAGGCTGGATAGACCAAGCAATATCCTTAAAGTATGGTATGTGTTGATTGAAGGATTGATATCCGCAGTAGTCGTTTGTTCCAAGAAGAATCAACCGCCTGCAATGGAAACCTTATTCAAGTTACTGAAAAATGTTGCAACGGTCCCAGGACCTTATTTTGGGCTGCACTGTATCAACCACCTTCTCTTACCAACGGTTCAAAATTGGTTACGACAAATCGCTCACGTGCATACCAACTGGCACAAGATAATGCCAAATTTTAAGCAATTCTGTGGAATGACTACAGACACCATTGTCGGTTATTTATATAAACTGCAACACCTTAATATGGAAAGATTGAAACCTGAGAACAACACAGAAGAGGCAGATATGAAACCAATTGAGAATCCAGAGGTCACGTTTGCTTTAAAGCAGATATTGTTAATTTTAGTGGAATGCATTGCGCAACCACAGGAACCTATAGCCAGACTGGGAGCATCGTGTATAAGACACATTGTATTGACTGCTGGACAACTACTCACTGATAAGCAATGGGAAATTGTCTGTACTAGTCTCCATAGAGCTTGTAATGTCAGCTTAAGTCCTCTGAAGCAGCTGACTTATGCTTTCAAGGAGAACTCTAACAGTTTCTATGGAGATCTCGCAATCGTAAAGGTAGCTGCACGTCGAGATTGTTCCGTTAATGATAACGTAAGACTACATGCCATGGCTCAACAAGTCTTCCTTACGGAACAACTTAGGGGAGATGTTCCTGTAAAGGTAGCGAATAAGAATACTCAAAATTTAATAGATGATAGAAGCTACATTTTCCTCATTTATCTGCAGGAATCGCTAAACTCTCTTAATCCCGACTTATATACTGTAAGAATTCCTAACAGAGGATTAATTGTAGGCCTTTTAGCTCATCAAATATTAATCCAAATAATTGCTACGGTTTTAATTCAAGCTTCTACGGATGTATTTCATGGTATAAACAGCATTTTACTTGAAAGTTTGAAAAGTGGTACGGTCACGTGCAATTATAAGTTTTTCTTGAACAAGAATAACGTTGATTTATTATTAAAAGCTTTGGAGCTTTCCTACGTAAGATCTATGCAATTTGATTCAAGGCCTGGTTTAAAGTTCCTCGTACAAAAAGTATCTAATTTAGATCATGCTGCCAATTTATACAAACAAACCTCCTCGTCATGGCTTATAAAAATCATAGCACTCACGGAAATATTCTTCAGCGGCGTTCAAGAATTCAAATTGAAACCTACCGATATAGTAATAATACTGAGCAATTACACAACTACGTTAAATTTAACTATGGAATATGATCAATTCGTAATGAAAATATTCGATTTGAAAAACACTTGGGAACTGTTGTGTAACAATTATGTGAAGCACCTGATTAACGTGTCAGACTTCGAAGAAACAGATGGGAAAGACAGAATTTCATGCAGCTCAGTGGACACTGACTCATCGTCAAATAATTACGAACATATCTATGCTACTAATGAAAATGCATCTGAAAATTCACCATCTGTTATACAATATACAGAAGCGGTTATAGAAAAAGAAATCGAAGAAGAACCTGAGAAACCAAAACCTTTCACGTTTGCAGACTTCAAATCGGATGTGAACGGGAATGATAACAAGTCTACGTGCGAAGAACAAAATGTTAAAGCAACTGAAATTGATTCTTCTCCTGATAGTATAACCATAGAAGAAGAAAATTCTAATGAAACTGATGATAACTCTTGTATCGTCGCTCCACAAGTAAAGGAAACTCCAATATCAAAAAGTGAAACTAATCACAGTCCAGTTAAGATTAAAATGAGGCTTTCCAATGATAATGATATTATTACCCGAAAAGTAAATATAACAATCTGCGACGCTCCTACGTATGACAAAAATAAAAATGTTGAACCTCTAATCCCGCCCCAACCCGTACCACCGGAAATAGAACAGCAACGAACAATCAGCATTAACAAGGTAAGTATTTTGCAGTTAAAACTAAGAAAAAAATAATTTTGTTTCAGTTATACAACACAGCTTTTTTATGGAAGTAGCCAGCAAACGAGCTAACGATCCACCTGCTGGTAAAAATGGCTATCGTTGCCCATGGACATCAACAACACCAAAGGCATCACCGATGCGTTGCCGGCCAAGAAAGAGAGAAAGAAAGAAAGAATGAACTGGCTCTCAAGCCCTCAGCCGGAACACGACAAGTCGCATGGCGGCTGACTCATGCTCAAGGGTGGTAGCTATCCAGGTGAACCCCATGGAGAAATAATAAGAGTAACAATGGTATTAATTAACAATTAATATCAATATTACCAATATAATCCCTCTGAGGAGCCTTACCACCAGCGGGTCAGATTTAGTCGCCTCTTACGACACCCATCCGGCGTGGGATTGGGGTTAATATTCTAAGCCATCCCAATACGAATAAATAAAAGTATTATCAAGGTACGATACAATCATCACTGTCGCAACCTACATTGCCTTTACTGCTGAGCTTGGGTCTCTTCTTACATCATTGAATGAAATAGTTAATTCCATAACTCTGTGATACAGCAAGATTATATTATTGGCAAACTTCACATAGTGATATACTATGAAATGATTATTGATATATGGATGTTTTTACCTGACACGACAACTTATCTTTAAACGTATTTGACGTAATACAATCTTGTTTTCAGGACACCGAGGTGCAAAGGAACTGTTTCCAAAATATATTGATGGCTTATCTGGAGTTAGTTTTAACCTTTTCCTTGGAGAGGTTCCAGTTGGTGCACCCAGTACTGCAAGAAGGATTCGTTCAACTCGCTAAAACTGTCACCGACCCACAACTACTCGATAGAATTCATTCCTTCTTCGATAAGAAAGAATTAGCAAGCTAAAATGTAATTGAACTGTATTGAACTATAAGTGTCAATATATCTATAAGTGTTAACCGTATTAATCAATCAGTAATAAATGAAACAAATATGAATATTAAAATCATTTTTCCATGTTTTATTTTTCTCAGCTTTTAGCATGTAAATAAAAAAATCTGCCCATAACAACATACCGTAACATTCGTATCAACAAAGTAACAAATCTATATTTGAATACATATTTGGTATAAGACTACTTACTCCTTGTCTTTTAAATGTAGTAAAATGCATAATGTATCATCAGTCTATCGGATACCGTACAAACTACAGCAGATAACGATATCCAGTCACAATAACATCTAACGCGGATGGCACAATGAACTCACAACAATAATACAATGACACAACTAATCTTTCTACTCTATGGATTCTGCCTTTGGAACATTCAGACCAACAATCACTACTTTTACAATGGCACTAGCATATTTGGTTTAAAACATCAAATATTTACAACAATTATATACAAACCTATTTACAATAGTAAACTTCATCTTAGAACGTAAACGATTAATGACAATATTATTGTAAAGGTAGACGACGTCCAACAAGTCGCCAAACTTGTTGGGTAGGTGTGCACAATCAGAGCGTAAGACAATGCACTGAGCCCGAGGTCTGAAGTGATCAACGCACTGTCTCTGTTAATCATGTCCGCTAGTTTTTCTGCTTCTAGAACACAAACACTCAACTGCAAATCCGTAGGATTTTCCAAGATAGTTTCGACGGTAACAAAGATTTCCGTTTCTATTGTCAAGTACCCTCTTAGAGCACATTCAGCGATTTTGACGTGTCGTTCGAGGGCACTTAATACGTTGTGGAGATTTATAACAGTAGCTGAGATGTTGGTGCCGTACAGGGCTCGGTCGATTTGCTTCTTGGAATAGAGAATTCTGAGGGCTCCACCACATTTAGGACAGCATGCTCCGGGAGCGGTGAAGCCAAGGCACTTGGGTTTCTTCAGCGGAGGGCAGATGATCCTGTCGAACTGGCACTTGGGTTCCATGAGGTCCGATATGGGTCCCACGGCATAACAAGGGCCGAGGTAGTCGACGCTCACGTACTCTGCCCACGCGGCGCATTCTGAGCTATAAGTCACTCCATTGACTCCGCACACTGTTCCAATCTGAAATATTTTGTAAATACATATATTTACTTAGTCAAGACAAGGATTTCCTGAAAATAATCGGTAGGTGAGTGACTAACGCACCAACTCAGAGTCACTAACGTTTATTTAAATCGCTACTTAGTACAGAATTTGTATGGTGATTCTTTACTAAGGAGCGATTAAAGTAATCGTTAGTGACTCTGAGTTCGGACGTATCTATTAGTCTTAGCTATAAAGTACATACACCCCGAAGAATTTGCAAGGTTTAGGTAAAATAATGCCATCTGCCGCCCATGGACATCTGTGACTAATCTCTAACAGGACTTAGAAGAGACTGTAGTCGGTTTAGTAAGTCCTATTAGTCGCAGTTATTAAAGATAATATCAGAAGTTGCCATTCGTTAGTAAGTGGACCGTGGAAGTAGGGACGTCTATATTAGCAGTTACACTTTTTGCCACGCACGTACAAACTGTAGAACTTCCTTCTGAGGTATTCCCGGAAAGCTATGACATGGGGTTCATCCAAAAAGGTGTTGCATTGCGATGCCTCTAGGATTGCTCATGTCCATAGGGGACGGTGAGCACTTACAATCAGGTGACCCGTGTCGTCGTCAGCCCTTCAGTTCCTCATATAGAGCACAAAGCAACTCACAGCCTGGCAGCCCTGCAGACACGGCCCCCAGTAGGCGAGCTTGCGGCCGCTCATCACGAGGTGGCAGGCGCTGGCGTGCGTGCGCCCGCCCGCGTCGCACACCGGCTGCGGCGGCGCCGAGCTGCAGTTGCTCGTGTTCACTGTACAACATACATTACAAATTTATATTTACAAGGAGGAGTTAAACAGCAAAGGAATATAGGAATATAGAATAAAAAGGAGGTACATTCATATGTAAAGTAGGTACCTACTTTTTATGCTATATTCCTATAATCAGTGGGTGGTGAATTTTCATAAATTATGGTGTTAATTTCATAATATTCCAGTCAGAACACTTCAGCAAAAAATAGCAATCTTTCTCCCTTATGCTGAACGCACATAATTATGTACGCACCGTAAACGCCGAACACATTACATTTGTACGAAATCATATGAGAGCCCGATGTGGATGACATAAGCGGCCGCATCATTTCATACAAATGCAACATACAACATACAAATGTGCAGACATGTGCGTTCACCATTACGAAACTACTCGTATGTGAGATCAGTATTACCACGTCGATTAAATATCTGGCTAAGACCAATTTGAGTGCCATGTTTTGAGCACGCTAGTCCAGTAATATAAGTCTCACCGCACACGTGCTGCGGGCAGGCGGCCTGCAGGCGCGACAGGCAGACGGCGCGTGCGGGCAGACAGGCGGCGGCGGCGCGCCCGCAAGTCGCGCGCGAGCACGGCGCGCCCACGCCGAACTCCAGCTCCGCGTCCGTTGCGCCCGCACATCTGTGGGGGGCGGGGGACATTGGTACCAATAGTATAAAGTGTAATACAAAGTTATTAGCGCTCAAAAATACAACTAAACACTTCGAGAAAAGTAGGTAGTGCCGTTCGTCATAACAGTGGCGCTACGGTTCCACTAGATTATTGTATTAAGTATGATTTATTTTCTTATCATTTTTTTTAAGTGTGTTCCCTTTAAAAAACTTAACTAGATAAAACCCAATGACTGTTTCTCCCTCAAATAGGACTGTAGTCTGTTCGGTATGTCCTGTTCATATTTGTGTTGTCCATGCACTAAAAAATAATCCGATAAATATACATAGTAGAGTAGACAGTACTGACTTGGCCAGACAGGCGTTAGGGTAGAGGCGGGCGGGCGAGCGCGCGGGCAGGTGGTGCGGCGGACAGTTGCAGGGCAGGCCGGTGAGCAGCGCCGCGCGCCCGCACGCCCGCCGCGCGCACACCCGCTCGCCCACCGCGCAGCGGCACGCGTTGCACTCCATGTAGTACTTCTCGCCTAGCGGTCAATAACACCAACACTTATCACTACAACACCAAATTATACTAAACGCAAAAACTTGTGGCAGGCGGAGTAATAAAAGGTGCAAAAGAGACGGCGCACATAATTTTCTCTCTCGCACTTGCACTGTTTATGGATGACGTCACACCAACACAGAGATGCGAAACACCTAATTTCCATAAATAGTGCAAGTGCGAGAGATAGACGACTACCCTCTTTATTCGTGTACTTTGGAAAGTGAAATTATATTCTAGTGCATTGGTTCGAGTACGGTAGGTTAGTAGTCTTGCAGACTACTTATACTTTAGTTTACTCAAGTTCAGACAATTCCGATAAAAATACACGAGAATATTATATAATCGATAGATAGAGACTGGCACGAAATCTCCTCTTTGATCCTCAAAAAATGTTTATCTCACCATGCCTGACAACTTTATCATGCAGCCGGCAGTTGTCGAGCGTGACGCTGGGCAGCGGCTGGCAGTGGCCGAGCCCCCGCGCCCCGCAGCGACACACCTTGAAGCACAGCTTCTGCGACGCGCACGGCATGGGCACCCGCACCCACGACCCGGTTGGCACCACGTAGGTGCTGCCGTCGCCTGAAATACAACGTATTTATTGCACAAAAGCAACCAGACCGCTATAATAACATGATGGAAATCCCACGAATGTGCAAGTTTTAAGATTTGCCTATTCCCAAACGAGACGATGACGCACGACCAGCCCCGGATCTAGGGGAGGGGGGGGGCAAACTGGGGCACCCGCCCTGGACGGCAATTTCAGGGGGCGCCAAAATCATAATGTAGTATGATTAAAAATAAAAAACTTTCTCCACAAAGCGCCTAGGATACAAATTTGTTAAAGGGTTTTTATTATCCCATTCACGAAAAATGCCAACCATTATATAATTGTGAGTTTTTTTAGCAATTTATCTCAAACGCTGGAGATAGGGGCGCTACTATTAAGTTTCTGCCCCGGTTCGAAAAAATCGTAGATCCGGGGCTGTGCACGACGAGAAAATTTGAGTTTAAAACGAATTTTGTCATATTGAGTAAAATAAGTTCAAGTGTTGCAACGGTTGCACTAGAAGCTCTGAACCCATCTTGCACAGCAGGTACAATAAAATTATGGTCACTGCTAAAGAAAATCTGACTATCGGATTAGTATATTACACACAGATAACATGGACACCATAGAAAAATATTCATCCAATGTCACGTGATCCGTGTTCAGGTACCAATCTCTTAGAAGCTTGGAGTCCAGTATAATGTATAACAATTCTTGGTTGTTACCTAGCGGACAGCCGTCGACACAGGTATACCGCGCGCAAGCGCCGCCATGCAGGCAGCTCCTGTTGACGACGCACAGCTGCGTGGCGTTGCACGGCGAGCCCGCGCACGGTGACGTCACCGCCTCGCGCGCCGACAGCAGCGGCGGCTCCACACCTGCAAGTACCAAACTGCTGCTTAGTTACGGTACTAAACTCCCGCTTTGTTGCTAATGGTAGCAAATTGCTTCTTATTTGCAAGGTTGTTCCAAAACCCCTCGAAAATGTGTACTTAGTATTGAAACTTATCAACATTACCAACAAGAGTAATAAAAGCCCGAGTGCTCATATGTATTGAATATTTAGCTTTTTGTTGCTTTTTAACTATTCTAGTAACATTTAAACGCGGTTTAAGTAGATAGATAGATAGATTACTCTTTATTGTACACACCAACTATGCTATTGACACAATAAAACACGTAAAATTTGAGGTACAAAAGGCGGTCTTATCGCTATAGAGCGATCTCTTCCAGACAACCTTAGGGAGGAGGACATAGTAATGAGTGCGAAAGGGTAGAGTGCACAGACAATATAATAAGTATAATTATGTGTAACGCTCACTGGGTGCCATGTAGTCAGCGAGTGACACACAGGGCGCGTCCGCCCGGCGGGGGGCCAGTCGAGCACACAGCGCGGCGGCGCTCAGTCCGCGGGGGCCCCGCGACCACTCCACGCATGACGACACCAGCCGCACGCACTCCTCCGCGCAGAGGAGACTGCTGTGCCCCTGAGGGTACCATTAACAAATGTTTTATCATTACTACGACATTCAGGTACACATAATGCTAACGGAATCTTCTAGAATCATAATTTACCGATTTTTTGCAATTATGTTTTTTATCATTGTCTAAACTTCAGCTTTACTTCTCAGGCATTAAGCCAATTTTTTGAAACCTTTGAACTTTGCTACTAGTTAAAATTGGACTCCCGGCACGATCAGGTAAAAGCCAAGTGTACTGTGTAGTACCGCACGTAGTACGTAAATTGCTTTACAAGCCAAGTATAAAGCACAACCACCATTAGCCTGTCCCTTTAAAATCAGTTAGATAATTGGATTATACTACGGTACATCTACAGATGTAGATACATAGATACTTGGTTGTACCGGTGGTAATAACTCGAACGTTACCTCACCTTCGCAGTGCAAGGCTTGACGTGCAGCGCACACGCCACGCTCTTCCACACGTCCGTATTGCACTGGCTCGAGTTCTTCAGCGGCAGCTGCAGCCTCGCGATCGTCACGAACCTTCAACCATCATCACCATCATCATCATCATTTTCGTCATTACCGGGGCCTGTTAACATTGCGCTATTGGCAATATTGGCATCGTCATGGCCATACCAAGGGGGGCAGGAGGGGTCAGCTGCTTCCCTTGGATTTTGTATGCTTAACATAACGTACCTACTTTCATTCATAAAATGTGCAAAAAGTGTTCTCGGGGGAGAGCAAATCATAACATTGAGTTGTTGGGGGGGCAAACTCCCTACACTTCTTAATAACGCATAAGAAATAAAAAAATTATGGACAAATGCTACGATGCCTACGATGGATTACGAATTAGTAAGTAATTATACAAAATACAGGGGCAGGTTTGATATGTGACCTGCCCTCCATGATGGCGGTGACCATTAATTAGTTTTAAGCAGTTTATAGTAAGTACTAATTAAGTCTGTATTTACTAACCCCTAGATCTAAAAATCAAATGTTACTAACAAATATTGGCCTGAACTGAGCCTGAAGTAAAGAATTATTATTAATTAGATGCCTTGTCACCTAATCAGTAGGCTATTTACACAAAAGATCTTACCCGCTACCCTTCTGCTCGGCAACCGCGAGATGCGCGTCCAAGTCTGCCTGCGCTCCGCACGAGCGGAACAGGCTGGCGGGCCGGTTGTTGAGCTGGCTGCAGTACGTCAGCCCCGCACACCCCAGCGTGCATGGCGTCTCCACTGGGGATTAATAAATAATAGTGACGCACTGCTTCGCTTTTTATTATGCGTACTGCAAAGGTATATAATATTTTTGTGACACGATGGTAATCGAAACCATGACCGGCATGGTAACCATTAACCCACGTCGTTTGTCTATGATCTAATGTTCTTTGTCTATACAATCAATGTTCTGTGTTTTAAGTTTAGTCGAGTTAAAAGTCTTTCTTCCACACTTCCCACCGTAAAAAGTGCATAAGTGTAAGTTCTGTGAAAAATAAAACTTAACGATGGAAGCATTTTTATTTCATTCTTCTGCTTGGTCCTTCGAGCCGGATTTGGACCTCTAGTTTAGGTCTCCTAAGTAGTACCTAAACAGTAAGTATGATGTAAACTAACCTTCCTCTATACACTCGGCCAACTCCAGCTCCTGCGGGTCTCCCAGACACTCGCTGTAGAACTTCTGCCAGTTAGTCTGCCATCCGTTGTTGAACGTGTTGAAACACAGCCGGCGGCAGTTGATTGTTGCACCCTGAATCACAACAGTTAATACTCATAACAAATATAGTTTATTCTGTCTATTAAAATATTCTGAAATTAATTATGTACTATTATGTCTTCTGACGCACCAGTTTCAGGGGATCACCTTTTCATGGAAATAACCGGCATACGAGCTTACCATCTGATCACAAGTGGCTATCATCACTATGGATATTTGCAACACAAAACACTGCTGTGTTGCCAGCCAAGAAAGAGAGAATAAAAGGAAAAAAAGAAAGAAACCATGATCATCACACTTACCTTCTGACAGCAGTGCAGTTTAGCCACGTCATGCGGTATGACGTCCTTGGTGTCAGGCGGGGAGTCCTTCCTCAGGAAGCATTGCCACATGTTGTCGTGGATGGCGGGCGCGCCGCACTCCTGCGACAGCGCCTCCGCGATCTCCTGCGACTCGCCCGTCCGCCGCAGCACGGTCTCGCACGTCGACCGACATTCCTGGCTTGGAGACTCGTGACAACATGGCAGGTCTGGAATATAGTGACATTTTTATACAAAAATAAAATACGTAGTTACTATGCATTCGAAATTAGTCATCATCTATTATTTAAACCCTTTCTACATATTGTTCTAACACACGACACGCAACAATTATATTCAGAATCATAAGTCTGGTGTCCGATCATAACCCAAACTATTCCAATTTTTTTATGGAAATAGCCGGCAAACGAGCTGACGATCCACCTGATGGTGAGTGCGGTTTTTTTGTTAAAATTTTTGATTATAATTTGAAGTCGATTAAAAAGACAACATTACATTTGGAGGTATCCGTATGCAGTGTGGAGGCGGTGAGGTCTCGGAGGCAGTGCAGCAGCGCGGGCGAGTGCTCGCAGGCCTCCGCTGCGCGTTCCTTCGCACCATTCTCTCTCGGGCCCCCGTGCCATAGCGCGCGCTGACACGACTCATGGCAGCTCAACGATTGCGTTTGTGCTGTAAACAAACATAATGATGAGAAATAAAACTTCTTCGCTGATTTTAGATTATATTTCACACTTCACAGTAGGTGCAACGTCTTGACCGTTCGAAGTTCAGCCGCCGAATGCGTTTGTTAAAGTAAGATCAGGCCTCTTAGCAGTCTCAATAATCACGTGATGACCAGATGGCGCGCTGGTCGAATGTCAAGACGCTGCAAGTCAATACACTTCCTCTGATAGTTTTCAATTATTAATTTAGTAGAGTAATACACTTCCTCTTAGAATAGTCATAATTTATAATATCAATTTAACAATAACTATCAATTAAAAATAAAATCTCGACAGGTTTATTTACACTAGCAAAAAACTACCTCAATCACGTCAGCTTTCAAAACAAAACCGCATCATTATCGGTCCATTCGTTTAAGAGCTACGATGCCACAGATAGACACAGACACGTAAAACTTATAACACCTACAATGATATTATATATTGAACACCTATCTTTTTAGTTTTTGCGTAGGGGGTTAAAAATACTTTTTCATGTAAATAGCCGACGGCAAACGAGCTTGTAAGTGGTCATCGACACTCATGGAAATCATGGACGTCTAATTCGATGCCGGCCAAAGAAGCTAAGTTGAAAACAGAACTTGCTCTCTTAGCTTGCCACAAAATAAAACTAATCTATATCCCACCTAGTATATCTATTTAATGATCTAATTTCTAACAATCTAACTCAGAGTCACTAACGGTTACTCAAATCGCTCCTTAGTACAAAATTTATATGGTGATTCTTTACTAAGGAGCGGCGTAAGCTCACCCACTTAGGTAAGCCTATTTACTTCAAACGAAAATGTTTTTATACGTGTTTCGTTGGAATGTTAGCAAACCACTTAGATGCGGTTTTATCACTTTTTCTGTCAAGGCAACGGTAACGCCCCTGTTTTTACAAATGCCCTTAGTCGGTACTAACAGCTTGCCATCAGGTGGCCCATCCCATCGTGGCATCGACATCTATTAACGAACTACGCACGTTGTCGAAACACGTAATAAAATAACGTAATGTAGGCTAACTATGTACTTGTACGTATTTCAAAAGCTTTAACGGAAGTTGGTATAGTAAAGTATTAAATTAAAGTTCTATTTAAGTAACCATTACTGGTACTGATCGATATTACCGCAATTAAGTCATAATCGAAGGACGATAACCCCTACATTTGATGTGTAATTTAAGCAATTCAAATGGAAGTGAATGATAGCTGTCGCTGTTTATTAAAGGTTATCGATTCTACTTGTATTTTATGGATTTACCAGCGATACGACCAGACCAACGTCACATACATTATGTATAGGTTCTATATGTACTTCTATGAATAATGAGGGTTTTTTCCGACTCGCTAGACAATTATAACAACAGTTCAGTAAAATATCATCACTACACTACTCCACTCCACTGCGGATTGATAGAGGGTTAGGTGGCCAACCCAAGCGTCAAAAAATTTCATGCCAACCGATGGCTTCCGACATGGCTTAACGACTGTTATCTTGCTATGACAACCGGGACCGACGGCTTTACGTGCCCTCTGAAGCACGTAAACGCTCAAGAAATTTTTGCCACTAGCAGTAACCCATCCAACTACCGTCCGGCGTCCGCATGGTCGCAAGCTTTCGGGCTATCCATACAATAATATATGCATCATTAACTCTTCGCACCATTAATAGTAAACGAGCCTGTTTATATACATACAACAACACCACTGCGCCTCTTGCTGCCGCTGTACGCAGTCGAAGAAGGCGATCTCGTCTGACCTCCTGCAGGCGGAGGAGAGAGCCCTCGCATCACCGGCGGTCGCACACGCGTGTCTGCAGGAGGCCGAGTGGCCCAGCGCGCAGCATGCGCGTCCCCACCACCCAGAGCCTGATACCACTTCTGAAAATATTATCCTTACTTTAATATATGTATAGGTACACACGCAAACACACACACATAAACGTACGCACGCACATCCCCGGTAAGGTATATTATGACATGACAAAGAAGCAAAAGCTGAAACAAATACTTAATTGGCATTTAATCTGGGTGACTCTCCCAGCCAGGGTCAATGGAACCCTAGCTCTCAGGGTATAAATTAAAGGATTACTCACTTAGTGACTGGTAGTTCTAGGACCATTAAAGCATTAAGTACTTAGTTAAATAATGGCAGGATTATGAAAAGTTAATTGTTAGGGTATTTCATAATTAATATCTTACAATTAAAGCATTACGTAACTTATAAAACGAAGTGCATTTTGTCAAAAATAAAATGCAGCTTGGGGATTATTTCGCGACAAAAAAAAAACATGATTATTGGCTCCGGATGAACAGTCCAAAACAAAAATTATAATCGTGCGAACACGCTTTGAAGGTACCTCAGTCAAATTACAGTGGGTTCAGTTGTACTCACCTTTTATTGTTTGATTCATGCATATCCAGAACTCGATCTGTAAAGAAAAAAAATTACTATAGATCGAATCGTTTTTGTTTTTGTCCTTTATAATAAATATTCCTTAGGCATGCTTTGTCTGATGGTAATTTGATACGAGGGGTAACCATAGAATGTCTTAAAATCTTCCCCAATTACAATACAATGATGATAGGCGGTTTATTGACTGCCGCAAAGGCTCAATAATGCGCACAGATGTGTGTGAATAAACCATATCGCCTTACAAGCTTCCTCCATTTTTAAAAGCAGGTATTACATACTCAAAAGTTAGCGCATTCTATTATACATATAAGTATAATGGCAAAAAGTATTTTTAATTTCCTAAAATACCAGAGCAATAATTACATAATCATAATATCTAGCAAATAATACACGTGCAAATGGTTTAAAAGTACAAATTGGTTTATATCATTTTTTTACGGAAATAGCCGACAAACGAGCTGACGATCCACCGGATGGTAAGTGGCTATTGTCGCCCATGGACATCAGCAACACCAAAGGCATCACTGATGCGTTGCCGGACAAGAAAGAGAGAAGAAAAACAAAGAAAAACAAAAAACATGAGAGGTGTCAGGGGACACTCGGATGGAACGAAGTTCCTTTCGATTTAAGTATTGTTTTGTTGTACAGCGCCATCTCTGTAAAACTCTCTGAATCACTTCAAAAAAAGTGTCGTCATTCGTAAAATCAAAAAGTGTCGTAATTTTCCGTCTAGCCCCCTTTCACAACGTGCGATAAGGAACTTCGTTCCAAATACTGGTTCTCAAACAATTTCTCAAGCAAATTCTCGACGCTATTCTAAAAATACAGTTACTACAATAATTTTCTATATTCATAAGAATCATAACTATCACCGCTGGATTCTCATTTCGCAATGTCAGTCGGTCCCCTGAGTGCGGTTTGGCAGACATATCACATTTTTGTGCACATCTTAATAATGTGTCCTATTGTGTAATTAGGGAGATTTCAAATTACAAAGTGAGTTCCATTTAGTAGTTATGTGTGAATAATTGAATAAATGCTTAAAAATGAACTTGTGTTGTTTATAAATACTCACTAAATGTGGTGCACAAAATTTGTAGATATTTTCTACTCTTTCTTCCCTCATAGCAGAATCCGAAGCTATCTCGACCAAGGACATCTGAAACAAGAAAAAAACTTAATCCATCCATCAATCTTTGCTGCTCTCTATTGCTTTTATATCACACCCTTAGTGGAAAAAAAGCATAAGTCGTGTTATTTTGAATTTTAGTTTTTGATATAATTGGAAAGAGGGACAAAAGCTGCATATGCTCAATTTTTTTTTTATGATTAATCTTGACGATTTTGTGCAAGAAATCGTAATATAAATTCCATTGACTACTTAGTGATATTTTAACAATTTTTGTGCTCTCCTGTAAAATTGCAATTTTCATCTTATGCCTTTTTCCACTGAGGATGCGAAATAAATCTGAGCTTTTTTTAATTCAAATAGAAGAAAATCTTTAGGAAAATTGTTGATTGATAGACCGACCCAGGATACTTTTTAGTAACACGGAAATCAACTCCTAAACTAATTTAGTTTTCAAAATTCTTTTTTCTTTCTTATCTTAACAATCCAATTTTCTATATTCATTCTGAATTCTGAACATTCTTTTAAATTTCATTCACTTTGAAGTTTAGAGAGGAATAGGCAAAAGAGTTAGAAAAGTTAGAACGGTACTTCAACCTTTTTAACTCTTTTGAACGGTCCGCATTTGAAAGGGCTGCTACAAAAACTTAAAGCTCTTCGCTCGGGAATAGGTGAATGAGAGATTTATGTTGGTCGGGGTCTCGATATACCGCCCGCATACGAAGTAAACATACGTTTCCTTCCTTGAGTAATCAGGGGAAAAGGATTCAAGAAAGGTGCATGCTTAAGTAGATAATAAATAAACATTAGATTTAATGTTCCAAAATAAATATTGATCCAGTGCCTTCTCTCGAATTAACACCAATAAAAATGATTCGTGAGCCCAGAATCCGCAAAAATGGGGTGAATAAATAAAATGTATCTACCTATCCACAACCGATTTCAATTTTAAGCTTTGGTTTCATAGGATGAAGAAACGAATTCGTTATTAGATCACTCGTGCCTCTGATCAAACCAGATAGACGGGAAATGTTCATTACATGATTCATTTTATATAGCTTTATGGATCTTCTATTATAATAAATAGTTGGCGAACTTGTGCAGCTGCTTATGTTAGCACAAGCTCAAATAAGGAACTTTAAACCGTCTACGCAAACAAGTTGTATTTTTGTTATGAAAATAATTTTACCGACTCATGAGCTATAAATCAGCAGTCGGACACTTAGCCGTAATAAAATTTACGCACAGATATGAGACCATGTTGGTATTGGATTAGGGTTACCAGACATCTGGGTTTATCCTAAAAATGTATATACATTTTTACCCACTTGTGATAAAAATACGTTAAGTTTAAGCTGAGAATAACATTCAACCGCGCAGTTTTCGAACGCAAAAAGCTTCCAAGAATCCTTAAAATATAAATATGTAAATATAATAGATGTATCTAGTTAATATATTAGAAATGCGTTAGTACAAAAAAATTGGAATTTAGTATACTTAGAACTCAGTTTATATCAGAACAGAACTTTGAAGTTTTTCATCTGGTAACCCTATAGAAAGAAACACATGTCTGCTTGTTATTGGGGCACGAAAGACGCGCCTAATGAAATTAATTAACTCACACATTTTGTCTGTACGTCCTCAAGTTCCAACGTAAACGGATCTTATTACTAGTGTACAATTTGGATACATCTGTGTTTTCGTACGACGCAACTTCCTGGCTGAAACACTCGCAGGGTACAGGTGTAACATACCTACTTACAATGATATTATATATTGAAAAGAGGCAGATATGTCATAAGCGCGCGCGTTGTGTGACTCAAAAAGTTCCCAATTGGGAACTCTTATTCAGGTGAAGAAAGAGATAGCGATGTAGTTTTGACGCGAGAGCGATAAAGACGTGCGATAAAGCAATAAACCGTGCCTTGCGGACATCGGAACAGATTTTTCGGTTGATTTGTAAGGGCATAACGTATCTATATTTATTTAAACATCATTGCCTATTTAATAGTCCGTTATAAATAAAATATCATCGTGTACCTATAAGTATTAGAATTTGCAATGTCTGGTCTCTTCCATCCATTCAGGTTTCATAACATATTATCTCACTAGCTGTGCCTCGCGGTTTCACCCGCGTTAATTTGTAAAAAAAACTAACTACTAAAATATATGATGTTATATAGCCTATAGCCTTCCTCGATAAATGGACTATCAAACACAAAAAGAATTTTTAAATTCGAACCAGTCGTTCCTGAGATTAGCGCGTTCAACCAAACAAACAAACTCTTCAGGTTTATAATATTAGTAAAAAATAAACATGAAAAATATGTGAACTAGGTGTATTATTATAACTCTGATGGCTATATTTGCATAGATTCGTATTCGTAACGTGCTTTTGCAAAAAAAACTTATTTCGTCTATAGATTAAACGAAACCAAATATTATACGAAATCATACCATACGAAGTCAAATATTTCTACAAAATATGTGAAACTGTAACCATGTAGACTTCATATGGTGATACACCTTCTTTACATATCTAATTTACATCAATGACTACGCCCAAGCCCATAATATAGTTTCGATCACTATGATTAAATGTTGGGTAACTAAATGCAAACAAATAACAAAATTGTTTTACAACCCATTGCATGTATTAATTGTAGCTATTTGACCAGCTCAATCGATTGCGGCCGGTCTTCACTATCTTAAGGTCATTACAAAATGACAAACATACAAACGAATTACTCACACAAAACATTATCTGATACTTCCATTGTGCTGTTGAGAAATGAGCTCTATGGGTGATTTAACAACAGCATCCTGGGTTCACAACTTCACACGTTATCTGCCAATGCTAATAGGGTTATCTCGGAGACCCACATTCTTAAACAACGACTATAACTTATCACTTATTACTTGTAGTTGTGTTTATGAAAACCTTGCAGGCGAGGTGATAAAGTGTTTTACAATGATGTTTAAATAAATATAGATACGTTATGCCCTTACAAATCAACCGAAAAATCTGCTCATTTGTCCGCAAGGCACGCTTTATCGCTTTATCGCACGTCTTTATCGCTTTATCGCACGACGACCACCGGGAGTCACCGAAAGCGCGTCTCACTTCGCGAATAAGTGAATTAGTTTTTAAGTCTATATTTTTGTATGTATGTTAGTCTGTAAGGTATTTATGTTATGGGCCTCGATGCCTGAAATAAAGATTTATTATTATTATTATTATTTATCGCTCTCGCGTCAAAACTACATCGCTATCTTTTTCTTCACCTGAATAAGAGTTCCCAATTGGGAACTTTTTGAGTCATCACAACACGCGCGCTTATGACATATCTGCCTCTTTTTAATATATAATATCATTGGTGTTTTAAATAAATATTTTTATCTTTCAAAAAATGAACCCAGCATGTTTCGCTAGGCTAAAATTCTGATGAGAATTATAGATCAGTGTTTTTGTGTTGACGTTGACGTTAATGCGTTATCTTTACATATTATCTTCAAAATGTTGTACGGGAAAAGTGGAAAATCGACTTTATCAATGGACCGAATGTCCCTAATGCATTTTTTAGTGGTCTAAAACCACCTTCGGATTATTTCAAATGAAACCATATTGAGGTATTCGGTTGGATGGTTTCAGATTATATAAAGGACTATATAAGTACATAATAGATTGATGCATTCAACACACGGCAAAATTGACGTGTAGACGTTTAGGTTTTAAATTGTTGATTTTCTGATCACTTTGCCTATTAAGAAATATTTTTATGTTTATTCAAGTACATAAACAGAAGGATTCGGTACTTTTATGGTAAGTGGTCTGGTCCGTGGGGGACGATGGTCAATGGACCTCTGTATTCACATCGTCATCCAATATGAACCCATTTGTTACCGAACTCTCTAAGCTCAAAATCAAATAAGTAGGTAATTTAAAAATACTGACGGACAGTTACGTAAGTAGGTAGATAATTAAAGATTTTAATAGATTCCAATATTAAATGCGTTTTAATTTTGACGAGCTATTATTTAAACAAGATACAATCAATTGATCAAAATATTGAAAAAAGAAAAATTATATCTACCCCGCTTGAAACTTTACATATTATAATTTATGCTTATTTATCATATCAATAAAATGCTTAATGTTGCAGTGTAATAACTGATACTAGTTACTGTTATAGTAAAACTCCTTTCTTTTGTATATGTAGAGGTTATCATCATGAACCTCTAACAAATAGGACGTGTCAATATATCCATCCAATTGAAACTTAAAGTGATAAGAACAGAGAAAATTTCCTAAAAATGATTATGCCTGTGTGCTAATAATGTACCTAATTAAGAATAAGATCAAAGCTAATATGAAGATCAAATAACAATGTTTGAACGATTAACGTTCTACCTCGAAGCTTTATATTATAGGCAGGAACAATGATCATTGTATACAAATCAGACGACGTTGTACGGGCACGCAACCGGCCCACACCATCGACGATCATCATTGGTACATCTATAGCATCACTAAATTGTCTCATAATGTGCGTGCAATAATAGATTGTTATACAAGGGATGCAACAAATCAATTCCACACAAGATATGTAAAGTGAATGTGCGAACGAAGGGAACACGATTGGATGTGCTTCTAATTTGATGGTTTTTTAATCGTTCGAAAACGAGTTAAGACCTAAACTTTAATCACTTTCCTATCAAAGCCAGACCAAATGCACTTCGTTCGATGCTCGTGAAATTTAACTTTTCTTTCGTTTGTTGCAAATTGTTTCAGTGGTTCTGTGGAAAGTTAGATTTTTCAGAGCTATATCGAGTCAAGTTGTTAAAAAGTCAACGTAAAAATTATTCTGAGATACCTATGCTACTAAACTGTACCATGGTATAAACTTTAATAAGTATATGGCTAACTAAAGTATCGACCGGACATCGTGTGCCTTATGCAAATCGCTAGTCTTTATGCAAAATTAATGTGACGCATTCTAATGACTTTGAATTACCATGTTATTATAGTCTTTCGTAATATAAAACGCAATTAAAGCTTAATTTCTATGCAGCAAAGATCGCGAAGAAAACTGCTTGCTTTGGGGTTTTCCATAATATTCTCAAACATGCATAAAGTTTTCCAACCCTTGTTCGGCCAGTAGTAGTAGAATAAAAGATTCGTCATGATCATAATGAATTATATTATTGCAATACAATAAAATTACTATTATTCAATAAACAGATAGTTCTTCATGAATTGCGAGCTTGAACAATGAACGCGAACAAAGCCTCGAAGAGGGCACAATAATTCAATAATAGCTCATAAAGTATAAAGCGACAACGACAACTGAAACAAGGCGTCATTGCATTTTTATTCATGCGTCGCACCGGCATTCGAAAACAACGCTTATTATTCAATTCGCGGCCGCCATTTGTCATCGGCGACAGAATAAAAAGTGTTCCGCTGTATCAGCATATAGGAGGTAAGGTGGTCTCCCATGATATTAGCATGGAGACAATCGGGGGGATGGTTGACATCATTGCTGGCATCGAACGACACGCCGCAGTCACACGTCCTGTGTAAAACGTGCGTAGCATCCACTCAGGTTTATGCAGTTTCAAATGCTTCCTGGAAATATTTTCTGTACGTATCGACTAATCAAACGGGCTGTGGGAGTGTGGGAGCCAACAGGTTCATTGGTATTAGTGTTAACACAATTGCTAGTCTTAACGTATCTATTAAAGATTTAGAAACTTGAAAACATTCACATTATATAACGATTCGATGTTACACTAAAATATTTTTTTAATAAGGTGATTTAAGTTTACTAATACACCTCGGCAGTAGGCTCGTGTATAGCTTGCCTTAATCACCTAGGTGAATTTAGGTCTACCGATTTAGTGAGTATACTTAATTCACCTCAATCAGTGATTTAAATCACCTGGGTGCATAGGTGAATAAAGTACACTAAAAGTAGACTTAAGACACCTGGGTGAATTAACTCAGGTGAATAAAGTCGACGGCACCATTCTCACAGGTACTCTAGTTTTTACGACTCTAACCAAGGTGCAGTTGGTAGTGAATCTGTCGAGGGAAAAGTATCAGTGAATTCCCGATTTTGGTAGACATGTAGGTATGTGATGAATTAATTATTTTCGGGACTTGATTGTTTAGGACGATTTAATTGTGTAAATCCTTGAATAAACAAAACCCTCGTACTTACAAATCATGTCAACGGTTTTAAGCGTTACCACAGAAGACCAGCAATTAATACAACGGTTTTAATTTTCTATTTACTTTTTATCAATACTGTTTAACATGTATCACTCTTACAAGTACTTACGTCGTACGTGTACATAATAATGTATCATGTAAAACAAAGTTTCCTCGAAACATTACAGAATGCGAATAATGAAACAACATAAATCTGTGTAGTAATTTATATGATCGCAAATAAAATATCTCTAGGTAACCACAATAGCTATTAACGTGACAAATTGCTTCTTCAGTTGACTTAATATACAATTCTGCAGGTTGATACCGCACCTGTGAGATGCAACGGGGGCGAGGACGCAGAGAGACAAATTGAGTCGTTCACATTACACCAGAAAGACAATGAATCTATTAGGATTCTGAACGTACCGCCGCCGTAGATCTACGAGACTACGAGTACGATGGTGAAAAGATAGAGCGCAGTAATTAAAACATACAGCTCTATTAAAAATATTAAAATGTACATTTCAAACTTTTTGTCGAAAAATATGCTTCGTCTTGTTTTGGAATACGTGATTTTTAACAAAGGTGTATAACAAAATATGATTTAGCTAAGTTTTACAACACCGTTTATTAAGAATTTTATGAAATAAAGAGTTATAAATTGATAGTTTCACATTTGCCGAAAATATTTATTATAATTTCTAAAATTATAAATGTTACTGTAGCTAAACTATAAAATTAAATTAAATAAGAACAGAATATAAGCCAGATAGTAACCTTTTAACTTTACGGTATTATACTCTACATCTACCATACCTACTCTATGTTTCACAAAAAACTGAAAACATTTCCGTAGAAAACGGATATTTAGATGATTCTTTTTTTTTCACGGAAAATAATAGATATGAGAGAACGAGATAGAGAGATATCACACCTATTATTATACCTCTTTGCGATCGCACATATCCGCGTAACAGTAGTGAATAGTATGACTACAATCATAACGTTATAATAGTAATAGCTCTAATAAAATTTTACGGGTTCAGTGCTTGGTGCATCCGAGACAATTGAACGCGATATTTCATATTTTATATCCGCTCCATTGTGCGATATGGTTTATTCGATTTGTCCAATAAAATTATGCAAAACCTACCTAATTCAAACTGAATAAGTACCTATAGTTTAGGTGCCATTCGAATCCCAGGTCATGAATGCGAACTGAATAATCGATGCTCACTCTGAATTGCTAGTAATTTTATATCATACAAAATTATTCAAAGTTACAGTAACTTTTTATTTTTATGAATTGTTTATAAATCCTAAATTTATAAAGCTAGTAATCAAAACAACTATGTAAGAAAGGATACGCAATAAATATTTTTTCATTTTCATTTTTCATTTTCATTTTAGGTGTACCTTACAATTTCGTTTAAATACAGGAAATTTCAAGAATGATCAAGAATCATAACTCATAAGAAATAATAAATAAACTCTCATCCAACATCGTCCATAATACCTAAGATGAGACTGAAATACGACATCACAACAAACCCTTCAAAACGATCTTCAGTCACAATATCAAGTCACACTGGAAATAGAACCCAAAATACATCCAGCAAGCCGGATTCACTTCATAATATTATTCATAATAAAAGTGTACAAGTTCCTGTATCAAATATCAAAAGCTTTACTCTTGTTTAGCAACGATTTTGGAACATTAAACAACGTCCCATGGCGCGAGTGGTACGAGTGTAATAAAGAACTCGCAGCAACACTTCTAATTAAAACACAAAGGGCTCAGTTGACATAATAAAACAAGAGGCAAGCGCACGCCGTCGGGTGCCCTAAATAGTTTAGCAACTACCCGCAAGTGGGAAGTATAATACGCTTGCCTGTACATTACTCGCTGCTGGGACCAAATTAAAATTCATGAGTGGAATTTAATTATTATGATAACATTACGTTATTTATTCTGATTTGCACATCATCTGCTAGTAAATGGATATTTTATAAGGTGACAGCTTCACCTATAGTTATAAAAAACGAGAATATTTTATTGATAAAGATTACAAAGTACCCAAACCATAATTGAGCTACTCATCATGTACATGAATAAAGCAAATCGGCAGGTTCATCTCCGTGATCAATGTTAGGATCGCAGCAATATTTTCCTTCACCAAAATAAATAACGTATACAATATAATGCGGCTAATCCATCTACATGGAGTGGCGCAAATTAGGACAGGCCTATGTCCAGCAGTGGACTTTAAGAAGCTATTAGATAGATAGATAGATAGAATCCCCCAAACAACTTTATATTTTATTGTTTTTTCCGAAATAAGAGTGTGATAACCCTAATCGTGCTCTACGAAGTGGCAGATTGGAAATAGCGCCTTGCGAGTTTCCACGTTGCGACGTTGCGACACGGTAATCAGAAGGAGGGAATCAAGTCGCCGCCATCTACGCTTTGATGTTTTGCTGCGAATTAGTCTTATTGACGCACTTTCTCTGCGTTTGCATATCAACTTAGATCTCCTTCTACAATTAGAACATTTGAGCTTACTTTATTTTAAATGTACTTATTTATGGGTAATATATCGTTTTATCTTATGAGCACCTGTCTTGTTTTGCAGTGTCTATTTTTGAGATTATGTTAATCAAACTTCTTGTCTAATGTTTCGAGTAAAATCTTGAGCATAATTATTATTAATACATCTAAACATTCGCTACCTGTCATATAATATAATTCACAATTTTTCCTATTCTTATGAAATTATAAGATTCTTTTTCGTAATCTTGTCTTAAAAGCCCAAATCTAAACAGAGCTCGAGGCCGCTGTAAATAGCCGGCTGTTCAAAGCGAACCAAAGGAATAATTCACCAACACTTTTATTACTCAAACTTCAATTTACCCGAGACATTTATGAAGACAAAACATTCGGCTTGATTCACTAACAGGGCGATAAAGCTTAGCCCAGCCTCAGCCCAGCCGTCACAGCCGCGACGACAGCCCGTGATAAACGATGTGACAGTATCACTATCATCACACAAAGCGTTTTTGGGACAAGATAAATATAGATCCAGACACGTTTATTAATATTACGTCACATATGTTAAGTTTTTGTTATCATCAACGTATTTCTTGAGTACCATGCGTCTTGTTACAATGACAGTTTTGTCGTGAATTTGTAGAGTTATAGTGAAGCGCCTTTTCTAATGGGACACTTTATGACGACTCTGCAACCCGTTGTTATACATAATATAATTAATCAAAATAATAAAAAAATTATAAATTACATCGAATTAATTAATTTAACGGAACTTTTTGACGATCTTGTTACCAGTTGGTGGAGATAGAGACACTGCCAACCGAATGAAGAGCCCTGACTGAATTTGATTTCCGGCTAAAACATTGTTTTTTATTTTGTTTATTATCATCAGTAGCATAAGCACAAATAACACAAGTAGTACGTAGTACGAGCATAAGTTATTTCCAAAAATGTATCCTTGAAAATCATGATATCCTTAGACATACTTCCTTTTACTGTAATTCTTTTATTTCATCTTTCTATAAGTCTTTGGAATTCTATACATTCTTTTTTATCTCTTCTGCAATTATCTATACTATAATAAAACTCAAAGTGTCTGTTTGTCTGTCCGGGCAACACTGTATAAAAACCCTTGAGCGGATATCGATGAAAATTGGTAAAGTTGTTACTGATACCCTGGGTCATATTTTAGACAACATTTTTGAAACATAATTTCCGTATGCAAAGCCGCGGGCAACAGCTAGTTCAATTTATTTCCGTCTTGAAACTCAAACCCTACCTGTAAAAAAGCGATATGCAAAGATGTTGATTTTTCTAGCATTAAATCAAAACAAGGTAAGTTATTTGTCGATTATTGATTATTGATCGATATCTTACAGCAAGAGGAATGATTCACGAAGCGTCGTCGCAACTCGCAATATAACAGCAAATAGTGAAGGATGTTATCTTGCAAACAACTCAACAAATTGCAGTCTATCGCGCTACGTTCGTTCCCTTTCTATTCTATGCTTTTCTATGTATTACTTATATTACGTGTCTTTTTGTGATTACTAGTTAAGAAAAGCTATAACATACATATTTAGGTATATTACTATGAAAATTTGCAATCCAGTAACCTTTGGTATAAGAGGTGAGTCCAGGGCTTTCACAGCTCACAGTGAATGAAAAAAATAATGTTTTACTGACTATGTATTTGTACGTATTCACGTGTCACCAGTATTATCATTATCGCCAGGTCCTTAAGGTTGCTGTGACACCTCCTAGTTTAATTAGTCGATTTGAGAAACCCAAACCAGACAGAAAATGCAAACATATCAAAAGATATTTATTATAAAATTTACTTATTTGCGGCACCTAATACATACAATATACCTATACAATTAGCAAACTCATAAAATATTAAATATTCCATACTCGTTCATAAAGGAACACTTCTCCCTTCACAGTTCACACCGAGCCGATGACGACTTCACCACAGATTTCACAGAAACGATAGGACGCGATAACTTTACAAGTAAGTACGCAACGTATTTTTCAATTCGAATCTTACAAAGAAATCGAATACCATTTTCTAAATTTCTTTTCTAAATTCTTTTAAACAGTCGCACAATAACATAGTGTTTTTGTAAAACCACAACAGATTGTTTTAATGCTTCTGAACGTGTTCTACATAGACACCATAATATAATATTATGTCCGATTACAATAAATTACAACAACTTATAAAGCATTTTTTTTTATCTTTTTAAATAATATATAAACACTTACACAATCATACCCGCGCAGTAGGTTTTTACATGTGTCGCGGGTGGCATGGACGGCGCAAATAACATATCACAATAACACCCATGACCTGAGTACAAATATTTACCTACCTGTCACATAAATATGCATCTGCCCCGGCCGGGAATCAAACCCGGGACCCCTCGCTTCGCAGGCAGAGTGCACCCAACTCAGCTACTGGATCGTCAGTACCTATAAACTCCGATGCTTAACATAAACAGGCGTTTACGTACATCCTGTATAAAGTTATTTAAATAAAGATTAAAGATTTTTTTAATTTACTTTGAGCTATTTTACAGAATATTTGATAGCGACGTGTTGAGGTATATTGACTTAAACTAATAGCGCTATTTCAAAAACGAGTGGGTCTTGCTCTACGCCAAACTAAAAACCTAATATAAAAAGATACACTGTGAAGATCCCCTAATTTGAAAAAATCTGAAATTTCACATTTACTTTTACCATTAATAAGACTCTTTAGGAAACCATATTAAATATACATTAACCCCATAAGCATAATTGTGTGTCATCCTATTGAATGGTAAATTACAACAATGGCATCGATGGTACCGCCTTGTTACGCCCAGCGATCGTACCATTGATTTAAAGTATGTTTTAATAATACAACCAGCCATTCATGTGCAATCGATCTATTAGTGCATTGAAAATTGAGCGCTAACCACTCTTAACTTAAGTCGTAGACAAGGGTTATTATAGCATAGATTAATAATTAAATGATAAGGATACATGGGCATGATCAGCTAGGCAACCTGTTCAGCTCAGATTAGATAAAACCAATTTTTGTAATAAATATAAGTTTTATTTTTAAAAAGATGAGCTCAGGAGTTTCTTTACGGATTTCTTCTCCTCCATGACAAAGCACCCTTTCCGAAAAGCTGATTGATTACAAAATGACGTGCATAAGTGTATCAGTGATACCTACATGAATAAAAAAGATTAATTCATTCATTTAATTTCTGACTTTAATACAGCTATACAGTCGAGTCAACGCGAGTAAAAGGATATTTTTACTGATATAAAGAAGTCATGCTACAACCGTTTATAGCAATCGTAAGTGTACTCGACATAATGAGGGCTACGAAGGTAGAAGGGACAGTGAAGGCTCAATAAACGCGTTAATAATTTAGTAACAAACTTTGACGTTCAAAGTAGATATGTGCGCTGGTAAAAGCCGGCAGCGGAGATCTTTCGTCGGCGCGGCGCCACGCCAGCGGCGTAATGTTCTTAATTTTTGGAAGAAAATCGTTATTTTATGATGTACCTAATATCGGTTAATTTTGTAAATCGTTGGAAATGAACCGAAAACAGATTTTTTAAAATAATTTTAACTTTAATAATAAAAAAATTTACTTTACACAAATCCGGTAACCTAGAGTAGGTCACCGGGCAAGCAAACACTTATACCAAGATGGTTTCGTCCGTATGTATGTCCTTCATCAACAACATGGTGAGAGCGTGTCGGCCAAAGTAGCATACCTTACAGCTATTCGTTGAAAGCCCTACAAGCATAGGCACCGAGCCGCCACAAGCCATTCGTCTTACCCCGATGTCCTCCAACAGATAATATGTATTCTCGACTGAGTCTCTCCAGCTTTCGACTCTGCAACCTAGTTTCGTCAAAACTTGAAGTTCTGCGAATGTGTCTCATGCGTGTGTCCCCTATCCCCAGACAGACTAACGAAAAGCGAGCTACCTTGACCCGACACTGTACCGAAGATATCCCGGACGTCAGTCTGAATAAACTTAAGGAGGCCTTGATACGCCAACGTACTCTTGATGCCTGGCAATCTGAGTACTCAGGGACCCAGGAAGGTAGAATCACAAAGATGTTCTTCCCGGAAATTCGCCAGGCATATCGAATTATCGAGAGACTTGGTGTATCATACTGGAAATCACAGGTGTGGACAGGACATGGTGGAATAGCACAATACCTCCATCGATTTAAGCGTCGCGACGACCCTGGATGCTTATGTTTCCCTGACACCGAACAGACAGTCGAGCATATCCTGAATGAATGCCCACGCTTTAGTGCCAGAAGGATGCAGCTCGAACTCGAGGTCAATATGCGCATTGAGACCTCGAGTTGGACTTCCCTTCTGGTTGGAGAACGTTCAGGACCAAAGTTCGCCGACTACTGTATTGGTGTCATGAAAGCAGTGGCACAGCAAAATAAATAGAAAAAGTAATTAATAATAATTCTTTATTTGTATGTTATAATTGTATGTTTGTATTTTATTTATGAAGTATGATACAATAATAATTTATTTACTTATTTATACTATTCAAAAATATTTGAAGTTCATATTTATAAATATGTTTATTGTATTAATATTTATTTATTATATGTTATATTTATTTATTGTTAAAAAAAATAATAATAATCAAGGTCCCTGAAAAATGAAATCAGGGGGAATAATAAATTACATTAAAAAAAAAAAAAAGGAGGCCTTGAAGCAGCTAAAGAACAAAAATGCACCGGGCGATGACGGAGTCACAACTGAGCTGTTAAAAGCTGGAAAAAAGCCTTTCTTGCTGGTACTCCAGATTATTTGATTTCATTGTAAGTAGCAAAACTACCCCAGCAGAGTGGAGCAAATGCCTGGTAACACTGTTCTTCAAATAAGGCGATCAAACGCTTAGCACGCAGTTGACGATTGACGACTTCCATACTCCCGAAGAAGCCGAATTCCGAAAAGATATTTGTACCATGTAACACATACGACTATACGTATACTTAAGAATCTTTCTTGTATTTCCTTCAAGGGATATTTCCAATATATATTATTTAAAATATAGATATTTCAAATATTTCCACGAAAACAGCTTTGGCATTTTAAAAAAATGTACATGTAAACACGCAGCAAACCACGCCGCCTGGCTAATGTCGGCGGCTGTGGCGGCGTGGGGCAAAAGGCGGCGGCGCGCCATCGGCGCGGCGCCCATGTCTAGTTCAAAGTTGACAGTGGCAACTCCTTGAATAGACGACACGACAACGACATCTTAAATATGTATTTGTACACACGCAAACTTCCGTGTGGCGTGGAACTTAAAGGTGTTGTGACACCAGTAAATGTTATAAAGTTCAGTAATGTTTAGAAGCAGTTTAGAGTTGCAATGTGGTAGCACCACTTGAATTATAAAGCTGTGGTTATAGTGTCCAATAAAGAAACACCCTTTGACGACGAAGTTGACAGTGTCATCGCGGACGTGGGACGGACGCGGGACGGACGCAGGACGACGCGAGGACGGACGGACCGACTTGAAAGGATTTCAGATGAGTCTATTTTCACCGCTTTGAACGTCTCCGACGTATTGGTTTGTTTGTTTTTGCAACTTTCGAGTTGAAGGGGAATGCAACAAGAGTGTGACCGAAACCGAAATAGTCATATTTTTCACTTTTAGCAACACTTTGTCTGCGTAATGACGATTGATTGTTGAACGATCAGTCTGTCTGCAACTCGAACACGTACACGATACACTTTGACAGTTTTTTTATTGTTTAGATTATCTCTTTACTTTAAATATTATAATTGAGAATAACAAGTGTACCAAAATTGTTTTGTTTTAAAAAGTAAAAGTTTCTTCTGCTGTTTTAAATCACAAGTCAGCTTTCCGAATAATTAATATAGGCATCATTTAGTACGCAACATATTTCTACATCTTTGAGTATTTATCTAACTAGTTATACTGCATCACTACACATAGGAATGAAACCAAAAGATTTAAAATATGGAAAACATCGCGTTTTTCATGCTTTAAATCACTGCGATCATTACAAAACACCTCGAATACGTCAAGAGAGAAATCAGGTCACTGTAATGTTAAGTTAAACTGCAAGAAAACTTTCAATCTCAGTATTTTATAAGTTCCAACTTTGAGACGACATTTCGCATTTAAATGCTACTGAAGTTCTTCCTTGTTAAGGATTTCCGTCACGCAACACGAGCTCCCACGCCGAGGGACTGTCGTATCAAATCGCAATAATTTTTCAAACGCTACTTCTACTTTACTTTGTTTCAAAGCATAGAAAAAACTTATTATTGGATAAAGGTATTGGGTATAAGGGTCACAATCGTTCAATTACTTTACCTGATGAGTCATTAACGCCCCAACTCAGAGTCACTAAAGCTTACTTAAATCGCTCCTTAGTACAGAATTTTTATGGTGATTCTGTACTAAGGGGCGATTTAAGTAACTGTTAGTGATTCTGAGTTGGGGCGTAAGTGTCATAAGTTTCGTCGTGGAAGTCATCCTGCATTACCTTCTATAACACAATGTGCGACATGAGGAAACCAATTTCCTAATACTTTGTTAAGGCACTAATTACCTACTTATTAAGTAAGAATATCTAAGGCGCGAGACCGATTTATATTTTAATTCGTCGCGTATAATGAATTTTAATCTTAATATTTTTTATTCACTCCACTGACAAAAATAAATTGATCCCCACTCAATCACTACCATACTGCAAACTAATTCAATCAGCGAAGCCCTCATCGGGTAAACGCCGCAAAAGTTGTCTATACGTGACTGGCATACGATGGTCCCGAATTGGCAATATTGGCATCCGCGTCACGGTCAGCGAATTCGCAGTACCTGGGGACGCCGTGATTGTCACGTCACGAAGCGATTCGATTGGCAATTTACTGTGTTTGGTGCTACTATGTATACCTCTATTGGCTCTATTTGTAGATATGTGTGTGTGTGTGTGTGTGTATTTCGGTAGTCAGTCATTTTGTTATATAATCTCAGCACTATACTATGATGATTGCATTTGGAACAAATACTAGAAATCGGCTGTATGCTGGACTTTTTTATGTAATCACTAATCACGTAAGGACAAAAACGTTGGCATTATAAAACATAAAACAAATAACACAAAATGCAAAGTGTAGGTACATAGGTATTACTTGTTAATAGCAAATAACAAAATATACAACTGTAAAATATACCTAATTATAATAATTATGTAAATACTTTTCAGAAACAAGGAAAACAAACATGCAAGCTTATTCTTGAAACGGAAAATCGTCTGCTCTGCTGGTGAATTTACAAAGAAGAAGTAAATGTTTGTGAAACTTTTTTAAGTAAATGTTTAAAAGTTAGTACTTTACAAAATAAAATTAAGCTAAATGTAACCCATGCAACATTCACTTTGAAATAATTCTCAATATTACACCGATCCGATGACATCATTTTCATGTGATATTTATCAATATACCTACCTACCTACTTAGTTCTAGAGTGAATGAATGCCTCTAAAGTTGGAACTACGTGACTGGAATAGCCGGCACGGTTCATAAAAGAACTAGTATTATAGAATACCATGATTGTCACATTGTATCGTTGATCTACTGATGATATTTTACTAGCTCAAAATAACTTTTTCTGTAATACTATTATAATATTCAACCCTGTAATTCAGTTAAACCAGCTGAGCAGACTTTTCATGCGGAAGATAAATGTTTCGTTCTTAGGTCTTGTGGCTTGTATAACTTGTATTGTAAAAATGTCTCATTTGTATGCGTCCGTGCCACTCAAAATTCAAGAAATCATATTTAAGAAATTCGTACAGCCAGTATGCGAAAGTGTTTTATAAAAAAAACTGATAAGCGCGATGGGATACATTGATAAACAAATAGCATAATTCACAAACACCCATAGTCCAGGAGGCGTAAACAAGTTTGCCCCACCCGGGAACGGATTCCAGAACCCTCAGTTGACAAAGTTGCTACCAACAGCTAAATTCTGATTGTAAGTTTTCCTTGTATTAAAATAATAAAATGAACTCTCGGAAGCTCAGAGAACTCAGAGATTACAGCGATATTCTAAGCACCTGCCAGAGTGTCGGCTACAGCGACTGCATATAGGTTAATCTATCATGTGGATTAGGTGCGTGATTGATCCCACCCGCGGCACCAGTCACTGGTATCAGATATAGAATTATTACAACACTAGCAACATCTCTAATTTAGATTTCGATACCGAAAACATCGCTATTTCTGCCTTTTTCTGCGTTTTAATGCCAGAGATTTTAACAGCGGTTTTACAGAAGGAGCAGGTGTAAAAGACTTCCCAACTCTTTACACAGTTTTCGCATTTATTTCTAGAAGGGGGTTGCATTTGCAGGAGTACAATATACAGAGCAGTAGTACAGTACAGAGCAGAGTAGCGGTAGTACAGAGCAGAACAGTCTCCAAAAATGGCACCAAAGATGGCACCTACAAACTCGTCTAATGTCTGATCTAAAGCTAGAAGATTAAATACTCAGTCAATCACATTCAGTTGCCTCGCCTTTTGACGTAATAACTTACAGACTACACTATTATTGCAATTGGCGTGTCGCTGATACTGATGACGCATAACATATCTAAGGCTAAATATATCATATCTTTGTAATCATAAGTAAATTTAAGAGCAACTGCGGTGACCGGTAACTAGGCTCGCGGGCCGCGTGCACGGCACTTCAAAGACGCCGCGCTCTTTGAACTGGCCGCCTGAAACCGCTAGCCCACCGACTGAAATGATTAAAGGCGTGAACTAGATATTTTTTTCAAAGCGACACTTTGTGAGAATCAGCCGAGGCTGAAGTTCTTACGTTCTAAATGACGTTGACGGTCTTAATATAGCGACGGGAAGTTGAATAATTTTGGAGAAAAAAATACTTTTAATGGTCTGTTAAATGTGACCGTGTTTGGGATTGGTGTTAACAGGTTATTGCATCTTTAGGGATCCGTAAACAACACAGGAATCTTATAGTTTCGCCATGTCCATCCGTTTAACCGGCCGTACCTCCGCAGCATATTGTAGAGAGTTAGAGACCCTTTGTCCGAGAAATTCGTCCTATAATTCATAATAAAAAAAAAACATTTATAATGCTATTAATATTTGTACGTAAGCGTTCAATCTGAATCAACCCTACTTATCTGCGCTGCAAAAAATACAGCCAAATAAAAACCTGTCTTGTAACTTCTAACAGAATTTCATTCGGTTAATCGCAGAATCTTGAAAGCTTTCATAGAGCAATTTCAACGAATTATTAATAAACTGGGGGATAGTTATCAAAACTACAAAGAAGCGGGATAGTGTACGATGCAATATTTCATCCTAAGTAGTCATGTAACTAGTTTGCGCGTCGTGTATATAATAAACGTGTTCACGGTTTGGTTCGCACGTCATTATCTTACAGGTGACTATGGCAGAGGGTTTTGTCGGACAGTTCGAGACATAAATATCAGTTTATTGCTACTGACCTTTGCAATGTAGCTCTACATTTCGTCAGAATATTTGATCACGCACATCACACAAAATGGTTAGCAACATTTCCTTTGATAAATAAAATAAAAAAAAAACTTGTTTTCATTACCCCAATTTCTTTTAAACTTCATATTTGATTTTGTTTATCATATACTAATTATTATGGTAAGTTTAATTTATGATATTTCTGCCCCGAGTTTGTCGTTAAAACTGCTGTGTAATACCGTAACAGGGAAGAATATTTTCTGTAAAGTGTTTATTTTGGCTAAGCAAGCCTATCGTTGAGCCGGACGTGTTGTTACCCTACTGACATATGGACTGCCGGCTACTGTTTCAACCCCGTTCATTTCATTTACATTACTCCTTACTCATGTAGTGCTCGTAGTTCATAAATCAAATACAAATCACTTAAGTACCTATATCAGAAATAAACTTAATATCTTTATTATAATAATTTGTCTCCAACCTTAATGCCCGTTTTCAATTTATTGTTTCTATAATCTATGGATAAGTTACACAGTTAAGTAAATGGCAAAGTAAAAACAACTTACACAAAATGCTGTGCCTTTTTTACAGTTACTACAAACCCAACTTGAGAATTAAGAATGGCTGTAAGACAACTTTGCATTTAAAATTACTAAATTACGACATATTTACAACATGTATTCTAGAGTTAGAAAAAAGTGTGTATTATTTGCTTGTGACGAAGCTATAAACTTCGCTTCATCTGCTTTTATAATAGTCTTTCATCCTCATAACAATAGTGCTGTCGTTTACAAACCCGTAAACTGCAGCGCATTTCGAAAAGCTATAAATGGGCGATATGTTTTTCGCGGCTCATCGCCGTCGCACGCACTCAGTCGCTGCCAGAGCTGATGAGAGCTGCCATATTCAGGCCGCACTGCGTAAATCTACGAGTCGAGTTAGTGTGGCCTGAATAGCTCAATCGGCTGTGCAATGTACAGTTTAAAACTTATGCACACATGCATAAATTTTGTTTACTAAAACATACTTTACAACTAGTGTTGAAAATAAAAAAAAAAAACCTGCCTGCCATCAAAAAAGCTATCATGATATATTTTTTGACATCATTCTGGTGAGCTTTTAATTTAATACCGATATTGCATTATTCGATTTATTTTTATTTTTTGATACTTCAAAGAATGACATTTTACAACCACCATATTTTTTATATTCGCTAATTATTAAGACCACTCAAGGTTACTCACTTAAGGTTATTAAGAAGAATCTAACAATATCTTAATTATGTATATAAATCCGATCAGTGGTTCCTTTTAATTTGAATTGGCTAGTTTTCATTAGTTCCATCCATCCATCCATCCATCAGCCTTTGGAGGTCCACTGCTGGACATAGGCCTCCCCTAATTTGCGCCACTCTGACCGGTCCTGAGCCTTCTGAATCCAGCGGATACCCGCTGTCTTCTTCAGGTCGTCAGTCCACCTGGTCGGGGGGCGTCCTATGCTCCTTTTTCCGAGACGTGGGCGCCATTCAAGGACCTTTCTTCCCCAACGGTTATCGGTCCTTCGCACTATGTGGCCAGCCCATTGCCACTTCAGCCGGCTAATTCTTTGAGCTATGTCGGTTACCCTTGTTCGTCTACGGATCTCCTCATTTCTGATTCGATCACGTAGAGAAATACCGAGCATAGCCCTCTCCATAGCCCGCTGCGCTACTCTGAGCTTGTGGATTAAGCCAATAGTAAAGCACCACGTCTCGGATCCGTATGTCATCACTGGCAACACACACTGCTCGAACACCTTCGACTTCAGGCACTGAGGTAGTGTTTTGGACGACAAGATATGACGCAGTTTCCCGAACGCAGCCCATCCGAGCCCATCCGTTTTCATTAGTTAGCTACCGATAAACCAAATTTTGGAAAAGTAACATAGGTATACACTATACACTAACCTACATACGTATGACTTAACGAAGATGAGTTGATTTACACAAATATAATATATACCTAGCGGCTAGGTCCTAGCCTATGAAAAGAAAACTAGCCAAGTCAAATGTAGAGCTTGCATTTCATGATCTTGTGAATAAAATTTTAGGATTTTCTTCACAAGAACTTGGCTCTCATTTTAAATTTATGTTTTTGATGAGATAATAATTATTATCTTGATGTAGTCGCTATCTTTATACAAATTTTCAATCGATTCATATTGCAACGTTGTCAACGTTGTCAATGTGCGCTTAAAAAGATAACAAATAGTTTATTTAAACTACATAAAAACAATTCCTACAGTTTCAATAAAAAAGCATTTTCCATATTCGTCAATTAACGCCATACGTTCGGAATTCCATTTGAGGAAAGCTCGAGTACGACCGTCGCGCGTAGAGTCGTACGGTCTACGAGGAATACGAGGGTTAAACGTTTTAATGGGGAGTTTAACAAGCAACCACTTTATTTAGATTGTCTGTCTCCGACCCGCTTCATTTAATATTACCGGACGAGTATGCATTCATTTAACATGCATTTAAAATTCCATCAAGTTATCCATTAAAACTTACACTAAATTTGTTATATTTTATATTCTTAGCTTATCTTATAATACATTTCTTATATAATCTTTGTGATATACCGATACAATATGGTGAAAATACAGAACACAAGGATAAGATGTGGGTCGTGGTAAACTTACTGAAACCTGAGAGTAATTAGCACATAATTTATGTTTTAATAAGTGGTAGACTAAGCTCTAGGCTTCGATGAAAGCCCTCGCAGACTCAGTACGAGGTTTAGCTCTAGGCAAGCTCTGTAGTAGGAACTAATAGATTTAAGCCGAGGTATCTCTACTTTGTCGTTTGCTCATGTAGCACCTTCTCTTTAATTTGATACCCATATTGCATTATTTGATTTATTTATTTTTTTCGATACGTACTTCAAACAAGGCATCTCACAGCCACCATATTTGTTTTTTTTTATTTAACTTATCTATCAACACTTGGACGACGACGACGAATCTAACGATGTCCTAATTATATAAATCGTTTCAGCAGTTTGGAAGATCGTATCAAATAATAAAGAATATTACATGCATACAAACATACATACATACAAGATACACGCGAAAAACATAAGTCTTCCTGGTAGTCCGGTAAAAATTGAGGTTTATGACTCTAATGCAACATGATTACCTATTCAACAGATAGACTGCACCTTGCATACAATGACACACGAAGCGTTGGATTCATCAAGATGTGGAACAATTTGAATAAAACATCGACAAATATTCCGAACACAGCGAACGCCTAGCGCTGACAAATTGTCGATAGCGATTTGAGATACAATTAAAAAGCATAAATGTTATTCCAACAATGTCTTGGAGAGGAAGCGGCCGTCACGCCGTCACACCGTCACGGCATTCTCTAACGAGACGGAATTAAATACGAATGTATTATATTAGTCGTTAGTCGGTGACTCGATGTACCGCGAACGTCTCCACTTACAAGTTTTAATAATTTTCCTTTTATTCAGTCGACGCGCCTTCTCGGAACGCTATCCGTGTGACACGATTCCTGATTAGGCCCGACGCGTCGACTCGAATATTATCCTCAGGATAATATTTCTATAACACAGGAAGAGATACAAGCGAGACGCCGCCTATCGCGCGTCACTGTATCCTTCGTTCATAGAAACATCAAAGAATATATTTATCGATTCCCTGAAAGAAATCAAAGACTACGAGTGGGTACTACGATATGCCCATAACGCGTACGAATATTGTGTGTAATATGGGTCGGGCTATAAATATCCCCAGTCGAAGTTTAAAGGAAGCAATAAATCCCCTTAATTAGTTAATTTAACTTTCCACTGAAATTTGTGATTGGATACTTGTGTAGATGCGATTAAGATTCAAGGAGGGAGGCATCCGCAGAATGTTCGTGGTGATTTAGACGTGCAGACAAAACGAGGCACGTTTTCATGACAGGGTCATCCAAAAGCTTGGAAATGCTAAGAATTTATAGATTAGTATTCCAATGATTCTGTCGCACGACGCATGTTCCTTTACTGATCTCCTGAACCAGTGTTGCCAATGCTACGGCAATTACCGTGTTCTACGGCTTGCAGGCCAAAAAATCACAAAATCCACGGCCTACGGCTGCAACCCTGGGGCCGCGCGGCCATAGCAAATTCTACGGCTTTTCGCAAATTCTATTCCTTAACCCTAAAACAGCGCCATTAGACTAATTTATCTAATGCTATCTAACGGCTTTTTTATCTAATGTACACAGCCGTCTAAAAATGTTCATTGGCAACACTGTCCTGAACTGCCTAGGTACCTATACCGTGCTGGTACGATACATTATTATACGCAATACATACTTTATTTATATTTACACATACAAATTATGTATTTGAGCTTGGCTTCAATACCTCATGGATAATGATTTACTGCAGTCGCCTGTAAACTTAGCCCTTACCTAGACAAATACGTACATACTTAACTAATTATTGTATAACTGACAAGCCCACTGTTATCAAATACCACCTATCTGTCACACAATACTAATGTAATACTTACAAAACTCTAGAAACTGCAATTAAAATACTAAAACCTCTCCCAAATATCACACTTGAAGCCGTACTCACCTTCTCACAAACACTGCGACACGCGTACAGTTGCGGCGAAACAGCCTTATCGCAACACGCCGATATATCTGAAATGAAAAATGGGTATAATAAGTCTCGTAGTGATTATACTCATACGTGAACACTGAACAGTACACTATAGTATACAGTGTACACTGTACGTATACTCATACACGTCCACTTCAGACGGGAACACAACAGCTGGGCGCGCCACAATAAAGTAGTAGCGACAGTTACAGATGACGACGTAAAGCTTTTGATCTATTCCGTATACCAATCGCTGTACTTCCACTTGTCTCACTTGAAGTGAATTGTAGTACATAAAATGTGGTTGTGAGACAACGAGATTTATTTGAAAATAGTGACTAGTGACTAACCTGACTGCGCTTTCAGACACGACATTTTTACGTTTACGAAATCCACGAACTATGTATTTTTACTTGAACTACCATAAAAAAGCAAACAAGAACGTCAATTTGTTTACAAATACTCATCAATCATAGCGCATAAGATCGATATATGATTGGATTCAATCGAAAGTAATAATATACCTACTTATGCAGCCCATGTTTCACTAAAAAAAACGCTTCACACTCATAGCCCCACATTAGGAGTTTTTGTGTTGTGCGACTCGTGGGTGCCAATGGACAGCACACAAAGACAAGATCACACACACCCAGACCGAGAACTGAAAATATAACTCATCATTCAAACTACCTCGCTTCGAATAGAACCCAGGACCAACCCAGGATCGTCATAAAACTTAAACCCTTCTCCTGAACACCTTTTAGTGAAAACCGCATAAAAATTATGATGTAGATTTTGAGATTATTTCGTTTAGATAGACACACAGAAACTTAATTTTATTCTGTGAGTATCTCGTATCACACATGAGTTATCAGCGCAACATTAGTTAGTAAAATCTAATGACAAGTCATTAGCTCAAGAGCGACTGAGTCTGTTTGAAGATGTTTGTTTTATGAAGACAACTGTTCTTATTTATGTTGGGATCCCGTGGCACTGGTTTATAAAAAAACTCTGTTACTGACGGAATTAATTCATCGACATCAAAATTTTATAATGTATGTAATAAAATTGTCAGTGGTTGATGTCTGTACATGCATGATATTTGAGAAAAATTGGGACAACTCAAAATCAAATGTCCAAAATTCCAAATGTTGCCAGAACATAGGCATTTCTGTTCTTATCGATATTATGAAAAGTTACATAGTTAAAATTTTTGCGTGATCTTTAAAATTAAGCTAACTCTATCCTAATGAATTTTTCTTAATAAAAATGTGACAGTATTTAAATTAAATACAACATATCTTTATTACTTATCACTCACAGACTTGCTAATCGGAAGAGAATGTAACGAATTAGAATCTCGTTTACTTCAACAGCGCGACTTTCTACGAACTGAGTAATCCACTCTATCTGAGTAATAATTTTAATAAGAGAATTATTATAGAGAAAGCATGGAATGGGCATTTACAGAGCTGCTCGGGGACTGGTTTAATATATATTTTCCCCTCAAGACACATTTTGATGAAACCAAATTATAGGAAGTACATAGTTCTTGCAGATAGTTAGGGAGAGGACAGAGCTCGCTTCATGATTACACTGACTCGACCGGATAATCGCGTTATATTCTATAAAGGCGACCACTTTTGCTAAAACCTATTTAGCTAATATCCGTGATTCGCTGATATTTACAAGTAAAATATGGTTTACAACTAACCGTAATAACTTGATAGGGGGCTTTAAGAGTCATTTAGAATGCTCCGTTTTATACGTAACTAGGGGCCGCCCCGGCTTCGACTGGGTTGATCTGATGAGCTGATCTATCTGAGCTACTCGCTGTCCGCTGCTATTATTTATTATTGACGACGAGCAAGTTATATTTTTAAAATGCTTTCTTCTTCTTTATTTTTAAGATTTCAATTGAAAGATAACTAAAGTATTGAAAGTATTGAAAAAAAAAAGTTTTAAGTTAAATATAAAAAAGTATAAAAAATTTTAAAGTGTCTGATCAAATATTGATAAAATCAATGATACCTTTTTAAAAGATGTTATGAAATTTAATGAAAATAATAAGTGATGCCAATGATCCAATGATCGGAAAAAATGGTAACCTGGAACATTGCCCACAAGCTCTGCGACTCACAATAGGTACCCATACAATCCGTAGTCCGTAGTCCATACTCCATACACCCACCAGCATTCTAATTATGACGGCCTGAGCCGGTATGCCTACTAAGTACATGTATGCATGATTTGTCTCTTAACTCAAACAGGAAAGGCAATGAGCGTGAATTAGATAACAAACGATAAGAAATTTAATTAATATTAACTTGTTGCTTTGATGGCGACTTCAGAGATAGAAATCGGTAATTGGAAACGAGTAAAATGAATATTAAAATTTATTAGGTAATATTTTATGCAATTTAAATTCAAATACAATTACACATTGATCTGTGTACAGTTAAGGTATTTTTAGATAGTAGGTACATACATAGTGAATGTTTTAAAAAGTAAACAAGATTGGAGGGGCTAGTCCTGATCTTCAATAATCGAGATAGTCATTATTCAGTCATATACGGGTCCCCACATTTTGATTATTGTGTGATTTGTATAAATGATGTCTATGAGCGGCGCGGTAGAGACAACATCCCTTGGGCGCCGGCCACACAGAAAAGACGCAAGACACGGACCCGTCGCAGTCGCGGCGCCCGTTTAATCTACTTTCATACAAAATGTATGCAGCCGTCGCGACGTAAAACATACAGAAAAGACGGGACGCCGACACGACGCTTTCTCGTCGGCGCCCTATTGGAAAACATACAGAAAGGACAGGACGCGGGCCTGCTTAGGCGCCAGCGGGGGAGCGGAAAGGACGCGGAGAGCAGGTCTCTTAAAACGTAGTGATTAAGTACTCTGTGGCCGGGAAAAGCCCAGTGTGCACCGACCGTCACGCCCGTTAATTGTCTTTTCTATATGTTTTAACGGCGCCCTGTCTGCGACGGGTCCGAGCCCCGTATTCGTCTTACGTCTTTTCTGTGTGGCCCGCGCCTTGGGTGGCTGGTCCGATATTAGAGGTCTATTCTACAAGCATACCTTCCGTAAGATACTACCGTCAAAATTAGAATTTTGAATTTCAAGTTATTGAAGTAGTTAAATAAAAGAATAAACTTGAAAATGAAGTCTCACGTTTCCATCTACGAAAATATACTAATATGTTTTCATATTCATATAATATCGCACCCTCAATAGAAATAAGTTGAATCCTAAAAAAATTTTTTTTTTAAACGCTTTTATTTCAATGTTTAGTTTATAAAATTAGCTACAAGTTGTGAAAATTTCAAGTCTCTACGTAAAATAGAACATAGAGAATTATGCGTCTAAAGTCTGAAAATCGTTTTTTTTTAATTTAACAACAAATAAACAATGAAAATTAGTTTAAAATATGATTTTCGTGTATTGTCATCGGAAATACACATGTCTGCCAAATTTCATCAATTTTCATTAAAGGGAAGTCATTCAAATTAACGTTACAAGATTTGATGCTTTGAAGATTTGATGCTTTGATGCTTTGATGCTCCGAAGTGAAGCTAAATAAAAGCGTTTAAATAAGTTGAATCCTAAAAATTTTTTTTTTTTTAAACGCTTTTATTTTTTCAATAATGTTTAGTTTATAAAATTAGCTACAAGTTGTGAAAATTTCAAGTCTCTACGTAAAATAGAACATAGAGAATTATGCGTCTAAAGTCTGAAAATCGTTTTTTTTTAATTTAACAACAAATAAACAATGAAAATTAGTTTAAAATATGATTTTCGTGTATTGTCATCGGAAATACACATGTCTGCCAAATTTCATCAATTTTCGTTAAAGGGAAGTCATTCAAATTAACGTTACAAGATTTGATCCTTTGATGCTTTGATGCTCCGAAGTGAAGCTAAATAAAAGCGTTTAAAAAGCATGAGTTGTCTTACGTTGAATTTTAGTTATTAATATGATTGGAAAGAGGGACAAAAGTTGAATAATATGCTCAATTTTTTTCAAATTTTTATTACTAATCTTGACGGTTTTGTGCAAGAATCGTAATGTAAATTCCTTAGACTATTTACTGATATTTTTTAACAGTTTTTTTGCTATCCTGTAAAATTGCAATTTTCATCTTATGGCTTTTTTCCACTGAGTGTGCGATATTATTATAATGATATCGACGGGTGCATAGTAAAATAATTTTAATCAATTTGCAAAAAAAAAAACTTTTCAGGAGAACGCGTGATATTCATATTTTAATGTTTAGCAAATTCGTTCAAATATTAATAGGTATAATATAATGCAATTTATGTAAGTATCTCTGTTGATCTATTTTTTATTTACTTATTTATTTATTTGTTTATTGCATCAACAAAGTTAAGACTTAGACATGCACACATAGTTATAAGCTAAAATAGAAAGGTAAGTGCCACTCCAATAACAGATGCAAATCAATAGCTTTTTAATTACAAATGTGCCGAAGGTGAGATTAATTCGTTCCTGCATCATATATCAGCTTGGCACCTGTGACCAGTAATATATTGGCGAATCGTTCATATTCACTGGAAAATTTCATGTTTTCTGTTTTCAAGCGGTTTTATTTAGCTTGCCCTATTTGTTTGTTTGGGTCAAATGTTGCAATCTTAATTAGACCTAATTCCTCTTACCGTAAGTTGAAATTTTGCATACTGCTGTGGTTCTGATGACAACATTTTATGTAACTGTATGTATGTGTTTTAAGCATTACCTGATGATACACAAGTTTGGCTCCAGACGAAGGAACTCCTTGTGTTGGATTTATATAATACAAAAATTAATACCCCTAATAAGGAGTCTTTGTTCTCCATTGTAACCCATAGGTTTGAAATGTTTATTTAACTCTACACACACCGCGTCACGGGATCTTGTAAGACGGACGTATACTTGCTTCCAAGTGAATATAAATAAATATATTTAATATTTATCATCAAAGACAATATTTTATTTCCACCTAAACCTCCTATAAAGGTCGTAGCTGACTTATACGACACCGCTCCCACCCAACCAAAGTATGAGAATTCAAATATAAACTTAAAATCGTGCTCTGTAGGTACAACTATTGAGTGGCAAGGTTGCGGTTAGCTTGCTTCCCGCGCGCGGCCTGCTAATTTTTGTTGTTACTGTAAAGTGCACCTACAGAGCACGATTTTAAGTTTATATTTGAATTCTCATACTTCGGTTGGATGGGAGCGGTGTCGTATAAGTCAGCTACGACCTTAATGGTTAACATCACAGACCCATTTTTCCCTTTTGTAGATTTGACGGTAACTCTATAAAACTGTGTATTTAATGTAAGCCTATTTTTATAAATGAATGTGTAGCGACCCTACATTTGTACATTGTAGATGAGCAACCCTGTTTTGGTTACCATAGTATTAGAGTATTAGAGAATAACACTATTGTCATTCATTGTCAAGCTAGAAAAATAGCAAAATATTGTATTATTGAAAATATTGAAAATATAAACATGCAAAAAGAAGGAATATAATTGTATCATGTTCAATAAAATCTTTGAATCTTTGAATCTTGAATTATATAAGCTAAAGTAAATAAATAACAATTTTTATTGTAATTATCTGAGATCCCTGAAGCTATCCATATTAGTTTTTAAACTATTAACTTGTATACTCGTATATTCGTGTCATTAGAGTTCTAAAGTAAAGTCTTGCCGTCTTACTATTAAAAATCTAGTACTGCTATAGTCGCTATACACAGATACCAAAAAATGAAGATGATTATTATTACATCAGATGATTTTGGTGTATAGCCGTACTGTAGGCAAATCTTGACTTCATTTATCATTCAATATAATCAAAAATATACCTTGTGAGCTGGCGCCGGCCAGGGTCAGAGACGCGAAGAACAGTCGGAGCCTCCACCAGGCCCCGCGGGGCGGTGCCCTGCGTCTCCTACTGCCGCCCATGTTGGTACTCCACGTCATTTATCTTGCATGTCTTGCCGCCTTGCTGTTACCCGCCATCTGCAAAACCAAGCATCAATTACAAAAACGCCGTATGGGGATGGCTTAGAATGCTGAACCGAATCCCATGCCGGTATTGCAGTTTCATAAGAGGCGAAAGAAGCCGGCCCGCTTGACGGTAAGGGTTTAAATAAGGATTATATTTATCAATATTATTTTTAAGTCATTAATTTAACTACTGATATATTTGTGCTATGTATTATGTTTCCATGAAGCCTACTTGGCTAACTACTACAGCCTTGTCTCAGCCGCCAAACGACTCGTCGTGTTCCAACTGAGAGCTTGGGAGCCAGTTCTTTCTTTCAACTCAGTTTTCGACTGTTTTAACTACATATTTACATAACATACATTTTTTTGTTTTTTCACGCCAAGCAAAATAAGAACGATGCCAAACGGACGAGCGTCGCATAAGGCCGGTTTTAGTTTACAAATTGAATTCGTAAACACAATATTTGATGGCTTGCAAGTCCTAAACACCGCCATAAACGTTTGATATCAAAGTCGGACTGTCGGTCGAGTCGGCAACAGCCATCAATTCCGCGCTTTATGGTTCCTCTGGGACTAATTGCTTAAACATTTTCTCAAAGATGTTTGTTTGTGTTATGAAAAAATATGTTTTGAAACGATTTCTAAGCCAAAAGTCAAGACAAATCTATGGATTAATAAATTTATTTAAGTAAATTCCTTATGAACAAATTTGTTTTTGTTTCATCTTCTCTTTTATCATCATTGTTTTTTTCCTAAATTTTATAAAATAAAGCTGCTATTTTGTTCTTTTTTCGCAACAAAAGGAGAATGCCCATTGCCAGTACTCTCAAAAAAATTATTGTGTCACAATGATTTTTGGACAAAAACTTAAATTAAAATATTTCAAGTAAGTATATACCCAATTTCTTAAAAAAAATCACTTTTGGAATAATTTTCTGAAATTAATAAGTAACTTTACTTCCGTTTTACAAAAGAAAACCATTGGGCCATTTATGTTTGGATAAGGGCCAATCAGAAATCTTTTAAGATCCTTCAGGCCAATAGGTTGCATTGATTCTATTAATGATTATGATACAACAACTAGATGACGTAAGGGGACTGTCAAATTAATTAGAAAATTATTATAATCAGCCAGGATTAATAGTGTTCTGTGATTATAATACATTACAAACTACATGGCGTTTTGGGACTGTCAAATGAATTTGAAACTTAAAAGATCGATATTACATACCCAATCGACTTTAATACGCCTGCATAGAGTCTATATTACTGTGAGTTTACTAAACCCTAAATACAAACTAATTTTGTTGAAAATCTCGTATTTCTTAATATTAATATTGACTAAAGTTAGTATGTGTAATTTATTAAGATAACATAATCAAATAAAGGTATTTTTATCAAGACATAAAAATATTAAAGTCAGTACATTTCTCCATACTAAATGGGCATTCTCCTTTATTTTTAATCTTTTGTAGAATTCCTGTCTTAACGGGTTTAATCCAATTGAAATATGACGCTTAATTTATATGATATTATATTATATTTATTGTGGTTTATAAAACAAGAACTCTATCACAGAATTCTATCCTTAATAACTCTATAAGGACAATAAAAAATACGTTAATACTAGTCTCAACAGATGTCTCAGAAGTTCATGTGAATTTACGATATTACGATCTAACATCTTTAGAGGTAAAATCTCTGATATTATGTCTCTATTAGCTTATTAATGATTTCCGCGATGTAATCTTTAAATTTTATGTAAGTAAAAAGCTTTTTATTTTCTGGAATCAATATTAATTTAGATAAGTTATGAATGTTTACTGCGATTACTGTTATCTGTTATCGTTCCTGAGGACACCCGCTGACTGGCGCGGGCCAGTACGGGCCAGCGCGGGCTACGGCGGAACTTTTATCCCTCATAATTGCCTTTAACAAGTTTAAATTAAACAACTCGCTCTTTCCGATTACTTCACGCAATTGGCAGAGTTCAGTCACTACTGTTTTAACGCAAATATAAGCAATAATTTTATATGTTATCGTAGTTCACGACGTGGATATCTAACCTAACCTAATACCTAGACAATAGACATCATCTTTGTGTGGACAAGAAAGAAAATAAATGGAGAAAAGAAAGAAATTTAATCTGTTCCGACACTTATTTCTTTTCAAATATGCAATAGATTTTAATCTGTGTTTAATTTGTGTTAAAGCTTTAACAATCATTTAGAAAAATATTTCTAATGATTTATACATTAAGAAACAGACTTAGTACACTCTACGTTACGTAAAAGCAATTGCGTAGCTGCACTATGTAAATAAAAGAATTATTTACTTATTATAATTATTTGTTTATATTGTTATTGTTTTTAACTGAGAATTTTTAAGACAATATAATTTATTGAAATGTATTGTTTGATTTAATTGTAATTTTTATTTAATTATAATGTAATCAATTTCATTTTAACAATTATTTAATTTTTATTTTAACTGTTTAAATATTATATTGACGCTTATGTTGTTATTGTTTTTAATGTAATTTTCACTTTTTGTTTTATTTTATTTATTGGAAAATTTTCTTATATTTTATTAAGATTGATATGTTAATTAGTGTAAGTGAATTGTAAATCCGTTCTAATTAACAATAAATAAATAAATTTTGTAAACTGTATTAAAACAAGGAAGAAAGATGGAAATTGCAGACACAACGTGTGGCAAGTTAGATACATCGGTTACCAGTAATGTTCGTTATACGAGCTACCATAACACTTTGCGGCGCGTTTTCCTCAATATATGAGATTGCCAACAAATTGCTACAGTGGAATTGACGTCTTCAACGGGATCTTGTATGTTTGAGCAACATTTGATTTTTGGAAAAAAGATTTGTATGAAAAAATTAATTCTTTCCTGAAATATAGAACAAATATGGTCGCAGTGGCCGTTGAGAATCTCACCTTTACTCACACCAGAAATAATAACTTACGTATTAATTTCCTAAAATTTTCCAAGAAAAAGACCAGCCAAGACTTGCACCGCAGGAGTTTAGGTAATGTCATCGACTTTATTCACCTGGGTTTTAATTAATTAACCCAGGTGTCTTAAGTCTACTTTTAATGACCGGCGTGAATATATATTTTTTTATACTGAATACTAAATCAGTAGAGTTAATTCACCTAGGACCAAGGTGATTAAGGTAAGGTATAGGTACGCGAGACTCCTGTCCGAGGTGAACTAAGTATACTAATTTAGTTACGCTTAAAATGTCAATAACGTATGCAAGAATCAACAGCAGTCTCTGTTTTTGGATTCCGCACCACTACACCAATAGCTATTAAGAAACTCAACCTTCCTAAACCAAGTCTACAGGGAGAAGAAAACGTTGTAGAGTCTATTCGGAGCTTAATTTACAATCAAATTCAACGCAACTCCTTTGAGTTGATGATAAAGATACTTAAGATGCATCTTCCCTTATGGAATATCCATAAATCTAAATTTATTTAAATAAATAATGAAGTATTTTAAGTAAATCACCCCCACACTTTAAATTAGGGATGGAAGTTTTTACTGGTTTTCCATATTATTATATTGTCTTATTTACATAATAAGTGAAATCCCACTAAGCTCATTTGCATGTCAAATGTTACCAAGACGAGAACATATTACTCTACATCAAAAAGTTATCAGATCTCAATGTAGAGCCAACCTTCTAACTCTACACGTTCTAACTCTACAAGCCCTAACTTTACAAAATCTACACCTTAATCAAAATATTTATTAAAATTTTCATTTATGATATTTACATGGGACATTTATTAATTGTGATGATGATGGTGATGATCATGAACAATTGGAATTTTTAAACGCAATTTAATATGTCCTATTATTTTCGATTTCGAAAGGCGTTTTATCTTTATAGGGCTTTCTAAAGTCAGTTTCTTTATTTCAAATTTTTTTCGATGATGTCTAAAGCTGGCCATACACGATCAAGTATACTTTTCAAGTTTGCAGTTTGACTTGATGCGGCATCCAGTTCGCATGAGATAGCTATATGGCCAGATAGCCATACCGTGGCCATACACCGTCAAACATGTTCATATTTACATCTTAATGCTTAGTTTTGACTTGTTAACACTTACGTTTAATTAATATAACATATTAGAAACATTTTAGGCGTCATAGGAAGCTTAAGACAACCGATAAGATAACTTAACTAACATACATTACATAATTACTTTACATAATTACATTAACAAAATCAACACCGCCGAATTATGTAGATATTATTCTGAGAAATCATATTTAGGTATGATAAACAAGTTTATCATAATTATCTACAGGTCGTTAACCTCTTTACCATCTCAATACTAGGCCAGGTACATACGTTAGTTTGCACCTGAAAACGAATCATTACAAATAAGACATGCTTCATTTGGAGTATTGGGATGAGATACTTTTGTTGATATATTATAATACTAGAAAACTTGGATAATGAAAGTAAAAACGTTGTTTGGACAGAAAAAATTCTTATAAACACTTTTGTATGACACAGTCATATCAAAAACATATTATTATGTTCGAATATCGAAGATATCACTAAAAAGTTTTCACAGATACACTTAAGCTAAATTATATTTGATTCACATGTTGATCAAGAGAGGGAAAATATACATACACAAAGATCCACATCACGTAGAGCTAGAGGTATGGAATTGTGCATCCTAGTATAAAAAGTCCTCCACCAATCCGCACTGGAGCAGCGTGGTGGAGTATGCTCTAGACCTCCTCAAGAGGAGAGACCCGTGACCAGTAATGGGCCTTTAATGGATTGAAGCCAGTGTAAAGAGTCGATTTCCGTGATAAAACTTCATTTGTCTCCTTGTGTCTTCGATCAATGTATACTGATACAAACTATGAAGAGATTGTGTTTAATCATATTATGTTTAGCCACGTGTCCGAATCTGTAACACGTACCAACTTAACTTTTATACCGCCTTCTTTCTTTTTATCACAGAAACAGTTATAAAAAGATTATAATAATATTGCACGAGCGGAATGAATTCTCCAAACTAATTAGTAGAGTTATTAATGTTTGTAACCATTTTTGAGGATTAATCATTAATTTGATCTTTTTTATAGCCTGAAGGACAGACGAAAAAGCATACGGGCCACCTGATGGTAAGTGGTTACCGTCGCCTATGGACATGAGCAATACCAGAGGAATCGCTAATGCAATGTGACCATAAGTTACATAACGGCTGATATTAACACCGAAGAAGATGCTTCAGAAAAGGCAATTTTCAACTTTGTCTATGCAATAATAAAATATGTAGTAACAAATGTATTGTTTGTATTTCCCAATTTTTTTTATTTAAATTAAAAAAATTAAGATGTTTCGTATTTATAGTATAGTACTTCTAGCATTGTTTCACCACCTTGTTTAATGTTGACAATACCTTAAGATGTTTCGTATTTATAGTATAGTACTTCTAGCATTGTTTCACCACCTTGTTTAATGTTGACAATACCTTAAGATGTTTCGTATTTATAGTATAGTACTTCTAGCATTGTTTCACCACCTTGTTTAATGTTGACAATACCTTAAGATGTTTCGTATTTATAGTATAGTACTTCTAGCATTGTTTCACCACCTTGTTTAATGTTGACAATACCTTAAGATGTTTCGTATTTATAGTATAGTACTTCTAGCATTGTTTCACCACCTTATTTAATGTTGACAATACCCGTGAGAGGTGTGGATCTTTATCCCCCCGGGGGTTGCCCGCCTTGTCGTGGCGGGGGGGCTTAGTAACTGTGGACTGGTCACCCACGGTGAAGCCAAGAGGCAACCAGGGCCGGCCTGTTTGGGCTGCCGGCTGGCCCGAGGAGGGCGCTCCCAGCGGGCTGAATAAGTCCGCTGCGGACGCGCGCCGAAGTGGGACCGCAGAAGAAGAGGAGTGCCGGTATTACGGTGCGCCGTTCTCCCTATCTTCTGCGGCCGTGGAGGGATCGCAGGGGGAGAGGCGTGTTGGTATTACGGTGCGCCACTCTCCCTACCCCCTGCGAGCTGGCGGGGCCGTTCCGCCGAAACGGCATTGGTGGGGCCGCAGAGGAAGAGGCATGCCGGTATTACGGTGCGCCGCTTGCCCTATCCTCTGCGGCCGAGGTGTGGTCGGTGGAGGAACCACAGACCTGATCCTCCACCGGGTACCAGTCATCTGGTATCCATGGCCTCCTAGTAGCAGACTCAGGGGGGGTTTGCTACAGTACTGGTGGAGGCCGAGGAGGGAGGCGCACCTTACCATCTGGTGCGCCCATCGTGGAGGGCCTTCGGGCTTTCGCGATGGAGCCGCTTGTGGGCGGCTGCCGCTGGCGGGGTCGCGGATGTGTGCAAATGCGTTCCCGTAACCCCGTCACAAGGCGGCGAGGAGGAAGATGGGGGGTTTTTAGTGGGTATACCGTGGGTCTCATTAGCCTATACGGGAGTCCCACATAACCACTCGGGTGCCCCCTGCGCCCGAGTGGTATGCGTAATGCATTTTCCCCCCCGAAAAAAAAAAAAAAAAGGTGTGGACCTTTATCTGGGTAGCTACCATTCAGCCTGCTAACTGCCTCGTCCTATATGTTCTTACTCAGCCTGCCATACAGCTAAAATGAACAGGGAAAGAACAATAGCAAGGCAAGCTACACCATCAATCAATATCATCATCAATGCATATAATAAAACTGTATTTTTGTCTGTTTGTCTATGAGTTTTTTCCAGATAATCTTACAGTTTGGAACAGCTAAACAGATTTAGATGCGGTTTTCACTGATATGCTTTAGTGCGCTTGGGTAAACATTTAGTGTTTCTTTTATTTCAGTCGGTGCACAAATATTTTAACTGTGATAATTTGTGTGGCTGTTTGTAACTCTTTCGTGCAAAAACTACCTACTGAATGCATTTTCATGAAATTTAGCACACAGGTAGACCATTCTTAGTAATAAAAATAAAAATAAAAAATTCTTAGGTACTAATTATCCCGGAAAACGCAAGCAGAACCGCAGGCAGAGCTCTAGTTCACAAATAAAGAAGATCTCTTCTTCTAAAGAAGTCTCAATCACAAGAATCCCGTCGAATAAGAATTAATAACTGCAGCAAAGTGAGAGCGGTTAATAGCGAATAAATAATATTGATTACGTATTTAATACTAGGCTGTGATGGGTGTACCGCAGGGCTCTATATTGGGTCCGTTTCTTTTTCTGGTATATATTAATGATTTACCACATTATGTAAAGAACCAAGCGGATATTGTACTATTTGCTGATGATACATCATTAATATTTAAGTGTGAAAGGAATAAAGTAAATTTCGACGACGTAAATAGTGCTCTTTCGCATGTGTCGCGTTGGTTCACTATCAATAACTTACTTTTAAATGCAAAAAAAACTAAATGTATAGAGTTTGTGCTACCTAATGTTAAAAAAGTCAGCAAATCTCTTAAACTAAATAATGAAACATTGCATATGGAGGAATCAACGGTCTTTTTAGGGGTGACCTTAGATAGTAAACTTCAATGGGGCCCACATATAACAAATCTCGCGACAAAACTTGGTAGGGCTGCTTATGCTGTTAGGAGAATAAGGCAGTATACTGACGTCGAAACTGCTAGGATAGTTTATTTTGCTTATTTCCACAGTGTTATGTCATATGCCATCTTGCTGTGGGGCAAAGCAGCCAATATAGAACAAATTTTCATTCTCCAAAAAAGGGCTGTTAGGGCTATCTATAAACTTAAGTCTCGGGAATCTTTGCGTGAAAAGTTCAAGGTAATAGGTATACTTACAGTAGCTTCCCAGTATATCTTCAATAATGTAGTTTTTATAAGGAAGAATATAAACGCGTATAAACAAAATTTTGATATTAATAATCGCCAAACAAAAAGAATGTATCAATTAATTACGCCTTCGTTCCGCCTAAGTAAAGTGCAACGATCTTTCATAGGGCTTGGTGTACATTTCTATAATAAAATCCCAAAAATAATACGTGACTTGCCAATAGAATCTTTCAAAAAACGTGTAAAAACACAATTGTTAGGCAAGGGATATTATAGTGTAAACGAGTATTTAAATGACAAAGACGCATGGAAATGATTAGCTCTGCAACCAGTTCCACTCAGAATAGTAAACTTTTGTATGATAATATATTTTTTGTAATATTTTTTTTTTTAAAAGATGTGCTGAGGAGTTTCTTTAGGCTTTTCTTCTCCTCCATGACAAAGCACCTTTCGAAAAGCCAAAAAATGACGTGCATAAGTGTATCAATGATACCTATATGAATAAAATATTTTGACTTTGACTTTGAATACCTCGTAATCCGTCTTTAACCGCGGCTTTCATGTGCAAAGCCACACAGAAGTGAAACAAGTAATTAGGTGTTGGCAGACTTAGCATCGTACTTGTTAGCCGAACTTCGCACAAATCATTAACGACGGGAAGGGAGCGCGTGAATCGGACAATGATTAATTATTATGTTACTTAACTCTTAGGGCACGGCTTCAGAGATAAACGCCCCAGTTCAGAGTCACTAACGGTTACATTAAACGCTCCTTAGTAAAGAATCACCACACAAATTCTGTACTAAGGAGCGATTTAAGTAACCCTTAGTGAGTCTGAGTTGGGGCGTAAGCATTTTTTCAGTAAAGCGTATCTTTATAAAAATAATCTTATAAAAATAATAATTTTACCTATAACTTAGAAGATGAATTAAGTTTACCATTTGGCTCACGAAATAATAAGCACTTCCGTTAATAATAAGCTTTTCCGCAGCTACTTTATATTTTGTTTTTATTTAACTCCTAAGCTTTAACAGTGTTTTTTTGTGGATATTCAACATACAAGCAAATGCGCTATCTGATGGTAAGTGGTCATAGACAACAGTCACAATCATGTCCTATCACAGCAAAGCACCGTCTGGTTAAACTGGGTTGTTCACTTGTACAGTGTCTGCATCATCATTGCAATGTTCTTGTCAGGTGTTGGGCAGAGTGCACGAGCAAAGGTTGACGTGGATTTGAGGATAGATGTAAGGTGTGGGATCCATTACACCCCTACTGTTTCAGTCAAGACTCAAGACCCTTCAAATGTTGAGCTTGTTCATGATTTATTTGTGAAGTTTTACAGACCATTCGGGATCCTACAAATAACTGTACCCATGGGATTGAGAATATCAGATATAGGATTGAAATTTTCGTGTGGGATTGGAATTTTCTTGGTGTTTTTTTCATAAGGAAACGAATATAATATCAGTTTTACAGCAATTTAAACAAGTTTGAAGCAGTCAGTCGCCTGGTGGTAAGTACTAGGTACACATAGATCAATAGGTGAGCAAGATGTTGATATTCCTTTAATATAGCTCAAGCGCCAGCTCCCACAAACATTAATATTGTAAACCTTGTTACCTGTTAATTGTTTTGTATTTTATGCTGTTTGTGGTGAGAAATAAAGTTTCATTATTATTATTATTATTATTAATATACTACAGGTACGTTTCTAAATAGTAGATAATAAAAGCAGGCATATATTCGTTATGTATTCGTTACCTTTTCAGTCTATTATTTTTTAGATTTTCTACACTTGGAATTTACGACTTAGTAAAGCGAAATTGATTCCTCCCCGACTTCCGAAATTAAATATTCTTTTACAGTTACTTTGTGAAATTTATTGGTCCGTTTACTTAAGTGTGCGCAAGCATGTGGCTGGCCGATTCACGCAACACTTGTTAGCAAAACTTTTCGCACAAATCAACAAGGGTCCGTGCGAATCGGACGCGGATAAAATTCTTTATAGCCCACCATGTGCATAGAACAGATACTAGACAGAAATGGATAAAGTTGCGACCTTATTTCGAAATAATAAAAAAAACAAAAATATATTTTTTAAACTGGATGAAAGTTTTAATTGAAAGAAAATCAAATAAAACTTGTAAAACTAAGGGAAAGAAGGTATCGAAGTATTAAAAATAAATAACTTGATTAATTGATTGATACTAAATACTACTCTAATCATAGACCCTGCTAAGGTCCTGTGTTCGACTCCCTGTCGGACCAGACAGTTTGACCGTTTCATTTTACAAGCAAGTCTCACTTGTAAATGAAATTTTAATTTTAATCTGTATTGCATGACCTTACCACTCGCGAAACAGGTACTTAATTCTAGTTCAAAATTGTGAAACTGTGAATGGTTGTATTTTTAATGTCCAACGAGCCTCAAAATATTTTTTCCTGAGATATCCGTAAATATACAATGAACCTATATTACGCGTCTATTGTATTGTACATTCATTGTACCTACTTTACATTCTCGAATGCCCCTGTCTCTTCTATAGTGTTAAACGTCTGTCGTATGGATAACTGCGGAGATTACGACGCCTCTAGCCGCCTATCTGCACAACTTTTCCCATAAACAACGCCCGGGAGCAGTTACTCGTATATTCACTGCTCGTAAAGAATTGTGTTTACTCTCGACTTTCCTGAATTGATTTAGCGTGCGTTTTTTTGCAACCCGCCCCAGCTTTGCACTGCTAGCACTAAGTTATAAAACCGATTTTTTTTATCCGATCCCCACAAAACTTTACAAGATCACCGCTAATCTAAAGATTGTTTGCTTATCAAAATCGGTCCAGCGGTTTTGGGTTCCATAGGGAACATACATTTTATACACATCGATTTTATACCAATACATACATACGTACATACATTCCAGTTTAAGAATTTAGAAATAAAAAATGCAGAGTTATAAATTCGACCGTTTCACAAAAATGTTAATAATATTTTATTTCAATCTGTAATTTCAATGCTTAACGTATAAATGCATCCTATAATTGCATACCATACCCTAGCTCGTAGCTAATGGCCACCCTGACTGAATGTCGAAGGGTTTTGGGTTTTCCCTGACCGGGACTATTGGAAACAGATCAATAAATAACTGAATAAAAAACAAGGTAATTTTAGCTTCACGTCTTTATGATTATTATGAAAAAGATATTATTATTATATAATAGTTACATAAGAATTATTGTAATACCCAAAATAACTTTTGATAACGATATAAATAATCATAATTGAGCTTCTATAGTTTTTTATGCAGGTAAAAAACCGACAAAATGACCAGAAGATATGATAATAATAAATAAATAACGCTTACACACTCATACCCCTGCAGTAGGTTTTTAGTTTACCTGTGTCGCGGGTGGTATGGATGACATTATATAATATAACACATCTTTAACACCCATGACCCATGTAAAAATATTTATCTGTCACATAAATATCTGCTCGGCCGGGAATCGAACCCGGGACCTCTCGTTTCGCATGCAGGGTCGCTACCAACTAGGCTACATAGGATAAATGGTTATTATCACCTGATGAGAAGTAGTCATCGTCATTCATGGACATTAGCAACACCAAAGACTAGCCATTGGCCACCGAGAAATAAAGGATAATAAAGAAAAAAAGGCAGAACTTTTTTAAAGTTTTCTTACAATTCAATTATTGTATATTAATCATGCTTGCTATCTGATAAAACGTAGATACGAATACATACCTATACTCGTAATATTTATCATAAAGATTGTGTCATTTTGGATATGCGTAGCATATGAACAAAGCTTAAAAGCTCAGCGCGGTTAAAGCAAAACGGTTTATCATTGTTTTCAGGTTTGATTTCGCTTTCTTAAATTTAATCTGAATTGCAATGTTTTTTTATACTATATTTGTCAAATTAATATTAAAATGTTATTTACCATATACTTGGGTCTGCTCTATGAACTTATTTTTTTTATTAAAAATAAAATACTTTTTAATATTAAACATCACAATCATTTTACAAAATATAGATTTTTTTAGAATTTGAATACGTAGTTTAAACGTAATACAGGTGTAACATATTTAGATTCAAAAAAGGATTCAATAATGGCTGTTATTGTAGGGTACAATTAGACCATCGAACATAGTACGATAAATAACTGAAATAAAATCTTGCTGTTAACAAACGACGTATATTATTAGTCCATGTAGATACCTAGTAAACAAAATTTTCATGCGTCGGAGGACACAAAACCGTCGGTCCCACAGGTGGGTCCCGGTTAGTTGTTATTGTAAGGTAACAGTTGGAGGCCTTCGGCAGGAGGACTGGAGCAATGTAGCAACGTGCCTATGCTCTAGGCATCTACAAGAGGAGATTCTCTTCAGGAGACTCGTTCTCAGTAGTGAGCCATTGATGCGTTAATTAAAGTTGAAGCCGTCCATAAAACTACTTACTTATTTGTACTTACAATATAGCAAACATTAATTCGTCATACTTAATCTTATCAATTAGTTGTAAAGTTCCAAATAAAATAAAACATCGGTACTGTAACTGTTTAAAAATGTACGTTGAATATTCGCTTTTTAATTTAAATAGTAACATCAAAATAAATTAAGGAAATAAACACTTACATAGTGCGTTGTTTTAGTTTTATCTTGGTTATTTTTGGCCCCGCTGATCGCATAGACTCATATATCACTTCAAAGCATACTCCCAGACACGTCTTATCTTTATTGTGTACGCAATACGCTTATACTCCTCTTAATTTTTTTAAACTGCCGCGTAACATTAAACAAAAATAACACCAGCTCATAAATCACATAATATCCAATCGGCTTAATAGTCAAACATCCAAAACATCACGCAAATTAAATAAAAAAAGTTCCTTATTTGAATCAATAGTTTTTTTTTCACACTAGACAACACTACTATAGCGGAAAATATGGTCGAGTTATCGTAACTTCACACACGTCTGCGTACTTGTGATTCGCGCGCTTTTTACTATGGGAAAAACTGCCCCACCCACGACCATACTCGCGCCAAATTGACGCGTTACTGGCGGTACTAAATAGACCGGCATAAATTCATTCAACTCCAGGCTACAGCGGCTGTCCTACTCTGAAGCACGCACAATGCCTATCTCTGACTCCCTTTCGAGCTTCCGCCTGATGAACCCTATTGAGCTCGTTAGTCATTAATTAATTCACCATAAGAAAATAACTTCTAATTTAAATGGCATACAGATGTGAATGTCTGTTTTGAAGCCTTTCAAATTAAGTAACAAAATCAAGAACAAAAGTTTTGGCGAATCGAAAGACTTTTGGCGACAATGGTAATGTTATTTTCTATCAATGTAAGTTAGTTATTAATTATTATTAATATGGATATTTTTCAGATTTAAAACAACTTACTCGATATGAAAAATATACTTATGTATTTTTTTCTTAAAATAATAAATATAAAATGTAAGATAATTTAAAAACGTTCTTAAACATTCTCAAAATATTATTTTTAAAACACTGAACAATTTTACAGAATTATTAATAATTCGAATTAGAGATGATGGTTCGAGTCGAGTACGAGTCGAGGCGTTCAAAGAAACCTAGGGACGTCAGATATTTATTTGTGTATTTTCGTTATTATTTTATATCTATAGTATTACTATGGTCCATGCTAATTTCTTTGATAAACAATAGCTTAACCCTGAAGTAACAACTCTTCATTCTAAATACTAAAAACAAGAAAATTGCAAACTAACTTACACGATACAGGTACCTACCACATATAAATCTAAGTGTTTTTAAAACAGAAAATTAGTCATGCAATCATCCAGCCGATAATAATTCATTATTGTATGTATTACTGAAAATATGCAAGGAAAAGGAAGGTTGCAAAGAAAATAAAATTCCAGAAAGAACTTCAATATTCTCACCTCGCACAATAGATATCGCAAATTGAGCGGAAAGGATCGACCGCGACGTAGCGAGTAGCGACTGAAGCGTTCAACTCTATTATGCTCTAAGTGAGCTTCAGTGTTCATTGAAATTTATAGCTTTTATTTTACTTAAATGCATTTTCTTCTCGTCTGTGTTCATAATGTGTCTAATGAGAGATTTTTTGAAATCAATGGATATACGACACGGTGTCTTTATCCCTAAATATTACACCAATTGAAATGACATTTGGAATTTTTTGTACATTACATGACAATACCAAAATTTTTCTTAGCATACTTAGTATAGAGATATCCCAAACATATAGCAATTTAAATATTTAGTTGATTTTGATAAGAAATCTTATTACCCATTATGTTTGTATAATGTTACTTACTACTATATTTTAACTACTTACATTAGCATTGACATCCGTTGAAACAGGGAATTGAGAAGAAACTGCGTGAAGCTGAAGTTCTTAACAGCTAAGTGATATTTATAAGATACGCCACGGCTTTGCGTAAATACTGACTTCGTATTTTCTCATTATTACCGGCTTACTTTGAGACAAATAGCTAACATTAAAGAAATCGTTATTTATGGTTTTTATACGATGTTTTCCCAGCTATTAGTATTATATATTACTAGCTGTTACCCGCGACTTCGTACGCCGAAAGTAAAGATCCCTTCATTATAAAACATGTTTTTCATAAATTGACAGCAAACTTGTCCATACTATGAAGAGTGGAGACCCGTGCCTTGTAATAGTCCATTATGGGTTGAAGCTAAAACACCTACACTTAGTACATATATCGTATTATGTAAATGAGTAAAATATTAAACAAATCTTTAGTGTTGATAATGAAATGATAACTACGATCTGATATTGTAGCGTGATTGGTAGTCAGCAAGATACTAAACTCTTCACCAAAATTACAGCAAAAGTGACATGTTCTTACAACCCATTAATTACCCATCGGGAGAAGCATTCATAGCCCGGGCACAGCGGCTTGTGTCGGTTCTAATAGTAATCAATGAAGTTAAATAATAGCGAGCGCGGTCGGTAGTTGGATAGGTGACCGCTAGTGGCAAAAAATTCTTGAGCTCTCTGAGCTTCGGAGGGCACGTAAAGCTGTCGGTCCCGGTTTTTGTCGTAAGATAACAGTCGTTATGACATATTGAAGGTCCTCGCCCGGCGTAATGACTTCCGACACTTGGGTTAATTTCTAATCCCTCCATCAATCCACACTGGAGCAAAGTGGTGGAGTATGCTCTAGGCGTCCTCAAGAGTGAGTGCTCAGTAGTGAGCCATTAATAAACCCACCCATAGGAAAGGTCCCAAAATAATTGAACTTTTTAGAATTTAGAGGTTTATCTAAGTCAGGGCCTGAGAGTTTTTGAATTTTAAATTTACATTGTAATTTTACAGAATACACAAAAAACATATCTTTCTTTTCTTTTTGGGCAGCAGCAAATCAGTGATTCCTTTAGCGTTGCTAATGTTCATTGGCGAAAGTGACCACTTACCATGAGGTGACTCATCTGTTCGTTTTACAACTTCTTACTCCAAACTTACTCTAAACTTACAACCTCTAGTTTTAGCCCTTAGGGAATGTATTACCAAACAATCATGTTACAGTTATTTTTGTTTTATGTAAGATTACATACTAACTACCAACTTTCACAGTTTTAATTTAAAAAACCGGGCAAGTGCGTGTCAGGCCACGTGCAATATAGGGTTCCAAAGTAGTAAGTTTATTGACTATTACTCATTAACTACTTATGCTAACATAACCTTGATAGTTTTCCTTATAAATTCATCGTATAACCTATTTTTGAGAATTTTTTCACTTGTCCAACTCCAACCGTTTAGCCGTTGGGGGGACACTTGACTTGACTTGGGTACCCAAAATTAGCACTTTCAAGCCAAATATACGTATTTCGCAAACGGAGCCCTACATCCAAAAATGGTCTCAAAAGATCCATAATATTTTTGAAAAAACTTTTCAACGATACCCCACACTATAGGGATAAATAAAAAATTAATCCTCACGTTACCTGTAGTGGAGGTACCCCGAAAAAAAATTATTTTCAGTAGTTTATTCTACAATTTTGGAGTTTTAATAAATATGTATATCCATGACAAATTATAGCTTTCTAGCACTAAGGGTCTCAGCGCTTTGCTTTGGACAGACGGACAGACTGACGGACGGATATGACGAAGCTATTAGGGTCACGATTTTACTTCAGAACCCTAAAAATGACGAAGTTTCGTATAAACATTCCCTGAATTAACCCTTTAAAGATTGATTTTTCAAATTATGTTAAAGTAAATTTTTGTTTATAACAGTCGAACTGAGAACCTGTTACTTTTTTGAAGTTGGTTAAAAAATCGGCTAATAACGTGTCAGGTCACTGGTAATATAGGGTTCCGAAGTTCTAAGTTTATAGAACTTAATAACTACGTAGGTATGCTAATAATATAGCCATGATAGTTTTCCTTTTGAATTCATCTTAATGGTATTGCCATGAATTTTTTTACGTGTCCAACACTTACGAATATTTCGCAAACAGACCCCTCAATCGAAAAATGGACTTAGCAGACCCATATTATTTTTGAGAGACCTTTTTCACGATACCCCGCACGTGCGTGACGGAAAAAAATTATCCCCATATTACCTCTAGGAGAGGTAGGTATCCTAAAAACATATTTTTAAAAATGTTATTCTACCAGTTTAAAGTTTAAATAAACATGTATATCCTTGCTAAATTACAGCTTTCTAGCACTAAGGGCCTCTGCGCTATGCTACGGACGGACGGATGGACGGAAGGACGGACGGGCATGATGTAACTATGACAGAATTGTCAATTTGAATTGTGAATTGTTTTGACTTCGGAACCCTAAAAAGTCATAAAAATCGCTTCATAAATAACGAATCTATCAACTACATATAACAAAAATTGACCTTATCCCTCAGGAACAGGTCTGTTTTCCATGATAAAAAGTATCCTATGTCCTTTCCCGAGCTCAATTCTATATCTGTACCAAACATCAAAATCGGTTCAGTTGTTTAGGCGAGAAAGAGTTATCCCTCAGGAATAGGTCTATTTTCCGGGATAAAAAGTATCCTATGTCCTTTCCCGAGCTCAATTCTATATCTGTACCAAATTTCATCAAAATCGGCTTAGTGGCTTGAAAGAGTTATCCCTCAGGAACAGGTCTATTTTCCGGGATAAAAAGTATCCTATGTCCTTTCCCGAGCTCAATTCTATATCTGTACCAAATTTCATCAAAATCGGCTTAGTGGCTTGAAAGAGTTATCCCTCAGGAACCGGTCTATTTTCCGGGATAAAAGTATCCTATGTCCTTTCCCGAGCTCAATTCTATATCTGTAACAAATTTCATCAAAATCGGTTTAGTGGCTTGAAAGAGTTATCCCACCGGAACAGGTCCATTTTCCGGGATAAAAAGTATCCTATGTCCTTTCCCGAGCTCAATTCTATATCTGTACCAAATTTCATCAAAATCGGTTTAGTGGCTTGAAAGAGTTATCCCACAGGAACAGGTCCATTTTCCGGGATAAAAAGTATCCTATGTCCTTTCCCGAGCTCAATTCTATATCTGTACCAAATTTCATCAAAATCGGTTTAGTGGCTTGAAAGAGTTATCCCACAGGAACAGGTCCATTTTCCGGGATAAAAAGTATCCTTTGTCCATTCCCGAGCTCAATTCTATATTTGTACCAAATTTCATCAAAATCGGTTCAGCGGCTTGAAAGAGTTATCCCACAGGAACAGGTCCATTTTCCGGGATAAAAAGTATCCTTTGTCCATTCCCGAGCTCAATTCTATATCTGTACCAAATTTTATCAAAATCGGTTTAGTGGCGTGAAAGAGTTATCCCTCAGGAACAGGTCTATTTTCCGGGATAAAAAGTATCCTATGTCCTTTCGCAAGCTTAATTCTATATCTGTACCAAATTTCATCAAAATCGGTTCAGTGGTTTTGGCTTGAAAGAGTTATCCCTCAGGAACAGGTCTATTTTCCGTGATAAAAAGTATCCTATGTCCTTTCGCAAGCTCAATTCTATATCTGTACCAAATTTCATCAAAATCGGTTCAGTGGTTTTGGCGTGGAAGAGTTATCCCTCAGGAACAGGTCTATTTTCCGGGATAAAAAGTATTCTATGTTCATTCCCGAGCTCAATTATATGTCTTTACCAAATTTCATCAAAATCGGTTCAGTGATTTAGGCGTTATTGAGTAGCAGACAGAGTTACTTTCGCATTTATAATATTAGTATAGATTAGCAGCTAGTATAAGTATATTATACTTACTCAGATGCATTGTAATCCTGGCTGTATTTTTAGTAGCTGGTAACCAAATTATTGATATCAGGTACCTACCAAATGGATACTAAGCTTTCACATAATGGTTAACAAATAGGATTCTATTTTATATTAAAATACATATTAGGATTTGTAAATCACAGAACTTGAATTGACTTGAAATTTTAACGGCACCTCTCGGTACCACATAAAACTTTAATAATGGAAACAATTGCTTACAATCTAAGTTGCAGCTAATGAATTTAATTTTGAGACACAAAGTCTTTATCAGATGCCTAATGGCCAGAAAGCTAGTCAGATTGAATTGGAGTCACATGCGTGATGCGTCCGAGTCCCGAGAGCTCGTTAGCGACGGTCAGCTACCTGCAGGCTGCGAGTCAAGTGTCTCGTGGGACGATACGAGCTCGAGTCACCAAGATACAACACTTGAGACGCGCTCAAGTGGCGCCTGTCACCCTCGACTCGAACTTGCTACGACTAGGATCAAAGGAGAACTTATATTGTACAACTTGCTCTATTTATAAATTACATTTCACTTACTATTCTAAAATGCCTGTACCTACTGATATTTTCAGTGCGCTTGAAGCACTGAGTATTTGAACATGATTCTTGAAATCTGTCTTCGTTTGTTTATCGAAATTATGATAAAATATTCATGATCCTTACTACGGATATGGATGCTTAGCTACTAGCAATATAAGAGTACATATAACATTTATGTGCATGAATAATTATAAAGAAATTTAATAAAAAATTGCTTTAGCAACTTGGAGACTGGTTGATCATTTAGGTAATTGTCCCTTATCTTTCCCTCAACTATTCTCTTTCGTGCTTTTAAGTGGAGGTCTGTGACCTCTACCTTATTGTTGCTGTGTTGCTGTGTTGTAACATCATACACAGTATACAATGTAGGTAATTAATGGATCAAGAACAAAAAAGAAGTCTAAACCTAAAACTGTGATTATAAAAAACGGACTTCTTAATGCCTAGTTTTACACCAATCTCAGTCAAATCAGTGTGGTGCTGCTAGGAGTTTAAAGCAGGTGGCAACAATAATAGGTATATCACGATTCACGACAAGGAGAGACTAATGCATTGTATATCTTTAACGCAACTTGTTCTTCGCCGGCATTTTTGATTCACTGAAAGGATCTGTGCCATGCCAATGCATAGGAAATAGTTCTATGAATAAATTTGCATCCACTGGCGTGTACCAAATGTACCAATGTCTTTGTCTTCTTTGTATACGTAAGTGAAATTTCCAAGAATTAAACGCATGTACTCAATAAGCAGGAGAGAGGAATTAAAAGGAATAAAAGGAAAGAAAGTTAAACAATTTACGAATGTTTTAACTGTATAAAATAATTATATATTTAGCTGTATAAAATAATTATAATATAATTAATCGCATTGCTGCACAAAATTATTATAATTAATCTTCTACTTATTATAAGTGATGTCTTTCCCACTTCTTACTCTTATGTATTCTACGTATGCATAATATACTGGGTCTAATATAACATGGGAAACAAAATATGTATTATAGGATAGATCCTCACTCATTGTGAAAAAGTTAAACATAGTAATTACGTGATTAAAGTAAGTAAATTAATTTACAAAAAATACCAAATATATCAGACACATACCGAAAAACTATAATGTAGGTACGTTATTTTTCAACGAACTTATTGAGCAAGTTGCACGTTCCTATCACGCACGCACGGATGGAGGACGCTACATAAAGAGTAAGAGGAATTTCCGTGCGTTGAATTTATAGCCGGATTAAGGGTGCGTTTAAGTGAAAAGTTCTTTAGAAACTGCCACCGAAGCTGCGGAGCCTTAACTTCATTCGTTTGTACAACTTATGGATCTCATTTTGTATTTTGTACCGTACCGTGAATACTTACCGTGACATAATTTTTTAACAAACCCTATCTTCTATCTATCTATCTATTACTATAATAAAACTCAACTGTCTGTCTGTTTGTCTGTCCGGGCATCACATGAAAACCCTTGAACGAATTTTGATTTTTTTTTTAAATTTTGAAATTGTTACTAAAACTGCGGGTCATATTTTAGGAAACATTTTATCCCGGAAAATCAAAAGGTTTCCCTGGGAAGGCCTCCTCAAGAGAAGAGGCCCGTCCTCTGTCTGTACTGGGCCATCAACGGGTTGAAGCCAGATTTACCGTTTACCCTATAAACTCCTATGACTCTTAAAAGTGAGTTTTTCCAAACTATTTTGATTATTCGTGTATAATTTCACGTTCAAGATATATTCACGTAGCGATTTATCTCTTTCTACACAATGTCCTATCGTGTCTAAAGTTATTTTTATGCAAAAATATACTGCAAATAACAAAGGCACGACAGTGACGGATGAGGCCTCACACCCGGCCGCAATGGGCCGCGTGGCCGTTTCGCTTCACTTGCCCATCACTCTATTATAATTAGATATATCTACGTAATTTTTTTCACAATTATGTCGCTATTTAGCGAAGCTTTTTGGAAGCAAGTTAGCTGCTTTACAAAATCTTTAAAATAATAATTTGGACGTCTACATTAGACTACGAGTAGACAAAGAAAATCTAACTTCCTATAATTATGTAAGTGTTAGGTTGGATTACGTTGTCACAATGTGAGGTAAAATATAAATAAGCAACCGACATATTTATCTCTGTCTACTTAGATACTTATCCTGAATGCATGGCCATGGTGATAAACAGATTATTTTCAATATTAATAACCATTACAGCGATATAATTATCACGTATTTTTTATATTCATGGAGAAACGTGAAAAAATTCTTTTCCTACATAAAGACGAATGGGGTCGAATGAAAAAAGTTGGATCCCCGAACCAAGAAACTCACAGAACTAATGAATACGTTCAATCGTTGATAGAAAAATCACAACAATGGGTTAACTCCTGGCCTGACTCCATACAGGTTAGTAGGTCATTATAATTATACCTACTAAGTAGGTAGGTATTCCATAAAAACTTCAACATAGAAAGAGAAAGAGAGAAGAACAACGTTCTTCTTTGTACAAAATGACAGTTTTTTTTTTCATTTATTCATTTATTTATTGCTTATTCATTTATTGCTTCAAATATGGTTACAAAAGATCTTATAAAATAGTTATTAGTTCATACATATTTGGCTTTCGTCAGCATGCAACATAAGGTAAAATTTAATTTTAATATTATACAATTCTTATTAGGAAATTAAGTCAATAAATAATTTAATGTCAGATTCAATTAAAATAATATACTAAATCACAGTCAAATCAAATTATTCAATTAAATAACTTATTTAATTATCAAATATCAAGTGCATAGTCAACTTTTATATTTTTTTTTATGGAAATAGCCGGCAAACGAGCTGACGATCTACCTGATGGTAAGTGGCTATCGTCGCCGTGAACATCAGCAACACCAAAGACTTCACCAATGCGTTGCCGGCCAAGAAAGAAAGAAAGAAAGAACTGGCTCTCAAGCCCCCAGTCGGAACTCGGAACACGACGAGTCGTTTGGCGGCTGACTCATGCTCAAGGGTGATAGCCTGGTAGCTATCCAAGCGAACCCCATGGAGAAATAATAAAAGTATTATAATAATGATATTAATAACAGTTACGTTTAATGGGTCGATTGTAAGTACCTGCCTACTTATTAAATGGCTGTAATCTCGTAAATCATAATTATCTACACAAGTTTGCTCGCGTAACTTCTATTAGCTTCTATTATCCTATTTGTTTCTCAACTCAGATGGAAGCGAAAGATTGGTGGCCACTTATTCAATATAATTTTAAGTGTCCTTTTTGGGTCATACGCGTGCGTGAATAATCTGCTCAGATATGATAAACAATGACGTTTAATTAATTAAATGTGTCGTATTTTTAATCCCAATTAAAATTTTTGCACACACTAAACAGGGCAGCTACAAAAACATAATTAAATTAAGCTTTCGCATTGAAAAGGCCAGACAGCTAGATGTTTTGTTCATACTATGAAATATGAATAGCTTGCAATGCAAACTAAAAAACGCACACTCCATTGCACACAAGAGGATCATAAATGATACAAAAGCTTTACCTACATGATATAAAATATAAATCTTTTGTTATATCTCAAAGTATTATATGTATAATAACGAGTTCCATTCATGTCTATAGATTATATTTGTATCATAGTATAGTATCATCATCTATATCTCTCTGTTTATTTTTGCAACTATTTTCTATGGCTAACTGTTGAATGATTTAAGGGCCACATATTGAAAAGTGAAAAAGAAAGAGAACAGCGCGAGCGTCGCATTAATGACAGAGCTATCATAAGATTATTTAAAAAGGAGCAGAAAGAAATAGCGAAGAATAATAAATGTATTGAGAAAGCAAAACAAATAATTTTTGATGACTCTTGTTATGGTAGACAGTTGATCAGGTTTGTTACAATTGATATTTTACATTAATTAAAAAAATGGTAGGTACTAAATTTAAAAGAGAAATATTTTTTTGTTATTAGCGCCCTTCTTGAATCGAAAACGTTCGAAGAACGAGATGCTCAAATAGAATTTAAAAAGAAAATTAAAGAAAATTCTCCAGATGAAGTACAATACCATAATGTATTTGGGAATTCCTTAGATAATGTGATTAACACAAAACATGAAGAGAAAGCGGCGTGCAGGCGGGAAGAAGAAAAAGAAGTAGCAAGAATGAACCAGAGCATGTAAAATCATTTTTATATCTTTTTCTTGTTTTAGATTCATAATAAATCTAAATACTAAAATATCTTATTACTGAAACAGCTACTTAACTCATCGTGAGAATATGAAAAAGGAGAAGGAAAGAGAAAAGAAGATGGAGATTGAGGACTTGCGGCTATTAGCAGAATTAAATGAAAAAGAAGCCCTTAACGAAGTACCGTACACCTAACTAGACCATTTAAAAATATTATAGCGGAGTACGTAGGTAAATAAACATTACAGTTTAAAATAGATATAGTGCTTTACTTACTTTGTAACAGGCGCACGAAAAAAGTTTATTCAAAAAAGATTTGGAAGAATTTAAAGCCGAGCAAAAACAAATTCAAGACAGGAAAGCGTTCAGAGAAAAACAGGAAGAACAACTAATAGAAATTTGGAGAAAATATGAAGACAGAAAAAACACCATGATGAAAAAGGTGTGTATGAAATAATACGAGTAAATATTAGGTATATAAGAAATCATTGAAACACTTAACAGTAATAGATATAAATGAATGTGTGTTGGTATAACACTTGAATATAGGTATTTTGAGCAATAAGTGGGTAAAGTAAGAAGTGGACTGCATCAAACTCATCTCTATGATTTTATCTACCTCGATTGAGGAAATTTTCGACTTTTAGATTCACGAGGATAGATTCAAAAAATCACAACCAACAGAAATTTACGAATTAGTGAAAAAACTCTATGAAGATGAAAACAATCGTTATGAAGAATTCGTAAATAAGGGCGTAGTAACACTTGCAAGACGGTAAGATAACATGTCAGATATTACGACTATGAAATGCATATTATAGCTACGAAGAATGAATGTATTGCAAACTGTTACCATAATAAAATACAATCAGAATAACAAATAAGTAATCATACAAATTATGGTACTTACCGTTCAACATTTTTCGTATTCTTTTCGTAGACCCGACTCATAATTTAAATTTTCTTCAGGCTGCAAATAAATGAACAAAAAGATAATCAAAAAAAGGAAGACGAACGAAAAAAACAATATTTATTATTAGAGTCAAATAAAAGGCTAGAAGATGCGAAGCGAATTGATAACATCAATAAAAACGTTTGCGATAGGCAATGTATCGTCGGGGAGCGCAAAAATATTTCAAAAATTAAGAATTCCTCGATTAACAAGCCTCGAGAACAAGGTAACATTATCTCTTAATAATCCGTAAAGATAAACGGCAACTGTTACCTTTTCTCGAATACACACTTTTTGATGAAGATGTAGTGTAGTAATATCGCACCCTCAGTGGAAAAACAGCATAATGGTCGTAGCACAAATATCAACTCGTAAACGGAACGTAAACGTATCAACTCTTACATGTCAGTATTCTTTGTATGAAACTCCCTACTGTAAAGCACACTTATCGGATTCGTAACGTAATCGCCTCGCCTCGAGACAAGCTCACGAACCGCGGTACGGTGCGTGGACGACTTGCCGTACCCGCGCTTACGTCTCACCGTACGCTATCCTTCGACTTTCCGTTTCCTCGTGCGCGCGCCGCGCCGCGGCTACCGCTGCGTCGGCGAACTGCTGTCATTCATTCCGTCAACCAGCGGCCGGCGAGCCGTAAGCGCGGCGTCGCCTAGCCGTAGCCGAGTCGATTTGGAGCTGTTGGTCGGTTATAACGCGCTTACGTTAGGTTGACGGCGAGGCGATCCGGTGCCGATCCCTTTCCGAGTTGATATGTGCGCTACGACCATAAGTCGTGTTACTTTGAATTTCAGTTATCAGTGTCAATATGATTGGAAAGAGGGACAAAACCTGCATATGCTCAATTTTTTTCAAATTTTTATCATTAATCTTGACGGTTTTATGTAAGAAATCGTAATGTAAATTCCTTTGATTACTTACTAATATGTTAACAGTTTTTTTGCTCTCCTGTAAAATTGCAATTTTCATCTTATGCCTTTTTCCACTGAGGGTAGGTACGATATAGAGCAGCCTTGTAGAGTTAAGGACTCGTTATACAAGAAGTCAAATTTACCTCACAGAGACTGCAACATTTGTACCATCCAACCATAGCTTGGTTCAGAAGCTAAGGATGCGAGAGAAGCAGCACTCTCCGTGGAGTGGCGCGGACGCTGCGCACGCGCAGTTCGCGCGCGCCGCCGGCCACACGCTGCGGGCGTGCCGGTACAAACATGCGGCGCGAGCTGTTGTGCAGGTATGTTTCTCAAGCCCCTGATACATTTGATGTCTCCAATGATATTAAACTATAGATACGTTATGCCCTTACAAATCAACCAAAAAATCTGTTCCGACCGAGCTACAACACACACGTTTATCTTTTGTTTCACTACACCAATTACTATTACATTGGTAAATTATGTAAAAGGGATGGCACTACTAAAACCATAATAGTGAAAAAGACACCTAGACGGCCTCACTCAGAGGCAGGTATCAACTGTCTGAATTAAAATCGCTATACTTGACTAGATTCGACTGACGTAATTTCAGCGCCGTCTTGGCATATCTACCTCTTTTTATACATATAATATTATTGGATGTTTCTCATGCACCTGATACGTTTACTTTAATTAACGATTGAGCCGAAATGCACCTTGCTTATCGGGTTAGGCCACATTTAAGTACTCTGTGGGTGGCCGCAGATGTGGCCAACAGAATTAAAATCCACCACACTGGTTAAAAACAACTCTATCGCCCCAACTCAAGAGTCACTAACGGTTACTTTATTCGCTCCTTAGTACAGAATCACCATACAAATTCTGTGCTAAGGAGTGAATTAAGTAATCGTTTATGACTCTGAGTTGGGGCGTACGACATCTATGTTAACTGACTTACCTTAAAATATTATTATTATTAAAACTAAAAAAACTTTCCTTACAGGAGTATCTAAAACTGAATGGCCTGAACCCACAAGAATTGCCCATTGATGTATAACTATTTTTAAACTATCTATTTTTCTTTGTGTTTTAATATGTTGGGATGTCAAAATTACGAAATAAAAGTAACAACTCAACAATCATTATACTAGAATTTATTTTATACTAGATGCTTATTTACAAAACCAGTCCTTAAATTCAAATTTCCTGTTTGTACAATCCACTTTCCTTTCCAATTGGTATTTACTACTGTAATATATGATTTAATTAAATATTATATTTCTGAAGATAATGAGGTTGACTTTAACACTGTTAAGCTTACATTAGATACAAAATAAATAACATCACAATGTACATATACAGTCAAATGCAGGGAACGGCTAACAATTGAATTGTTTGGGAATGTACATTCGACTGTACGCGCATTTCTGAAGTATTCTCTCGTAAAAATGATTGCAGAAAGGCATTTTATATAAACTAAGCTAAACCCGAGACTGCTGTCGCTTGGCATCTGTCGTAATACAACAAAACTCAAGCCATAGTAGTTTGAGGTAAAAAACCTTAATTTCAATTAAATTAACACACAAATACTCTTACTAGTCTACATTTGAAATTGAATAGTTGCTTTTGAATACAATTAAAAAAATCGACTTAACAATTCGATTAAATAGTTGAATAATAAAAAACTTTAGTACTATTTTCTCTACGATAATACATCGATTAAAATCTAACATCGATTAACTTGTTCTAGCAAACGATTATGATATGACCTAGAGAGTATAAGTGTGTCTACGGCGACGGTCTATAGAGGCCGTTAAAACGGTGACCGTCTATATAGGCTGTTAGGACGGTGACGGTCCCTAGAGGCCGTTAGTACGGCGACTGCTTCTGCTTGAGTACGGCTTGCACGCACTTGGCCATGGTGGGCGAGGCGCGGGAGATGGCGTCCGTCATGAAGAAGTCTTCTAACTGCTTCAGCTGGACGTCTAGCTTGCCCGAGATCGGTTTCTGTAGAGTCTGTGGGTTTTATTAATATTAATTTATAATAATTGTTAATATCGGATTTGGCCACTTAGACCAACTTAAAAAAATTACCCTGTATGTATGTTTTCAAATAAAAAGACAATTTTCTAAATTGTTTGATAAATGACAGAGTCTCAGAAACAGACAACAAAAAGCAATCGAATTGAGAACCCTTCCGTATATTGAAGTTGGTTAAAAAAAACAGCTAGTCAACATATTTTTTTAGGCAACCCATTCGCGATACTTTTCTTTACATGTGATATTTGATTAAAAAAAAACAACTTTTATCCAAATGGTAAGCAGATGGGTGAAGAAACGCCTTTAATTCGGATCCTGTACTATTAGCTATGAAGAAGACAGCGGGCATCCGCTGGATTCAGACCGGTCAGACTGGCGCAAGTTAGGGGAAGCCTATGTCAAGCAGTGGACCTCCAAGGGCTGATGGATGGATGACTATTAGCAAATGATATTAAACTATAGATATGTTATGCCCTTACAAATAAACCAAAAAATCTGTTCCGACCGAGCTACAACACACACACGTTTATCTTTTGTTTCACTACACCAATTACTATTACATTGGTAATTTATGTAAAAGGGATGGCACTACTAAAACCATAATAGTGAAAAAGACAGCTAGACGGCCTCACTCAGAGGCCAACTGTCAACTGTCTGAATTAAAATCGCTACACTTGTCTAAATTCGACTGACATAATTTCAGCGCCATCTTGGCATATCTTGTATATAATACCATTGCTATTAGCTATGTTATGAAGCCAGTGGTAGTACCTGTGCGAGCTGGCGGGCCTGTGCGAAGTAGTTATTGTCCTGCACGTGGCCGTACGCCACCAGCGCGGGGCTCAGCGCCGCCAGCCGCTCGCGCACCTCGTCCAGCGAGTCGTACGGCAGCCGGGACCCCACCACCTCGGACAGCGCCCTACACCACGGAATTGTGTTGTCTTATATTAATAATACATACTCTTAAATTATAATTTAAAAAAAGGTTGTCTGTAAAGTCGGTTTAGGGACGGTAGTTTAACGTGACAACGTCATGACAAAACATTTAACTTATAATTAGAAACTTTTATCTTTATACTACAACGCCATCTAGAACTAAACTAATTTTTTCAGCAAGTTCCTTTCTGACTTAATTATGTATATAGTTTTGTTCATAGATGGCGCTTTCTCCATTGTTCGCTCGCTCGCGTAACGCGACAAATGAGTCATCATTTTTCCTGCGTGCGCCCGGCATCGATTTAATAGACGTTATCACGTCAAAAACCCCCGACATTATTATTAACACTAAACATAGCTAAGGGTAGGTTGTTCGTACATTTGAACCGCAGCTAACTTTAGCTATTACCGACCGAATGTCAAAATGCGCGAGCCAATAGGAAAGGGCGTCATAATTGTAATGGCAACCCTATTGGCTCGCTTATTTTGACATTCGGTCGGTAATAGTTAAGGTTAACTGCGATTAAAAAGTACGAACAACCCACCCTAAGAACACTGTCGATTAAGTCACCATTCAAACATGAAAAACTAGATCAAAATCGGTTCAACCGTTTGGGAGCTATAATGCCACAGACACACAGACACGTCAAACTTATGACACCCCTCTTTTTGTCAAGGGTTGAAAATGTATTTGTTGATAACCAGAAACCATAAAAGGCCTGAGGTACATGACGAGGAACATCAAGGAATCAGCCGAACAATTAGAAATACTGAAATTCTATGTTCACTTAAAATTTATGAGTTCTGTTTAGCCAGCCTTTCCGTATTTTGACTCTCGTCCGTTCGTAACTTTTAAACGTTTCCTATTTTATAAAGTGAATAATTACCTGACTTCATAAAATTCCCCATATATTTAACTTTGTAATAAGTCTGGCATCAACACATTTCATTTATTATTCATTTTTTTATTTCATTTTTTTCATTTTCATTTCACTCATGAGCTTGGGTCTCTATTGAGGAGGCCTAGAGCATACTCCACCACGCTGCTCCGGTGGGAATTGATGGATATATAATATATAATGTATGTCTAACCGGATGATCTTCCAATCCTCACGCGCCTTCCCCGGCGGTGTAACTGCCGGTAACGTCTGCTGCGCGCGTCCCTCTGCGTTCACGTACGTAGCTCGTTTCTCCGTGTACGCCGCCCCCGGGAGCACTATGTCTGCGATGCTAGCGCCCGCGTCCCCGTGGTGACCTGAATGACATCACTACATCACTGTGGGTCCGGCTCGAAGGACCAACATTTAATTATTTTTGTCATTGTCATATGCTGGTCAAGAACGGATTTAAAATGCCAGCATACTAGGGTGTCGTAAGAGGTGACAGAAGTCTGCCCGCTTGGTGGTAAGGCTTCACATAATCATTATTTTATCAATATTATTATTAAGTCAGTAATATCATTGCTGGTATTATTATCCTTCAGTAAAGCCTGCATGGCTAGCTACTAGCCTTGGTGTTGCTGATGTCCTCGGGTGACGTCGCCACGTACCATCAGGTGAATCATCAGCTCGTCGATTAGTTACATAAAAAAATCATAACAGAGATACTTGAAATCGATGTTCAGGCTGAATGGGTGAATTTTACCTGACGCTCAAGCTAGTTATCTCGCACAACACTGCTGGATTAACTTTAAACTGTAACCTCTTTTCTGCTCGATACCACTATTTGGCTTAATAGCCAATTCTTCTTTTTTCTTCTCTCTTTCTTGTCCGCAAACGCACCAGTGATGCCTTTGGTGTGACTGATGTCCATAGGCTGATGGCCGTAGGCGACGTCACAAAAAAACACGCTCCTAACACAGGAAACTCCACAAACACACCACAAAATGACATACCCTGGTAGATAACAACGGCGTCCTTGGGCAGAGCGTCTCGCGTGACAACCCCGGCGTCTGCTCCCAGTAGGTAGACCACCTTAGGGCCGGCTTGCAGCGCCTCGCCCACGCCCGCCTTGTAGCCGACGTCCAGGGCTGCCACCTGCGACGCTGTGCGTTGGAGTACGTTCAGCACCTACAAACATATCTTCCTTGAAGAAGTGAAGCTTTTTGTCGTGAATCTATCTGTCCTTTTAATTAATTTTTTTTCTTTTACACTAGACCCATAGACAAGACCATAGAAAACTTGGCACATAATGATTATTTGACCTATACTAATATTATAAAGCTGAAGAGTTTGTTTGGTTGAACGCGCTAATCTCAGGAACTACTGGTTCTAATTGAAAAATTCTTTTCGTGTTTGATAGTCCATTTATCGAGGAAGGCTATAGGCTATATAATATAATTTTAGTAGTTAGTTTTTTGTACAAATTAACGCGGGTGAAACCGCGAGGCACAGCTAGTATAATATATGTACCACTCGGTCGTCTAAGATGTTCTATATATACGGGTCGAATTAATTGAAGAAACTTTCACAGTCACCTGAACACAAAGCCGGTAATATTTATTTATTTATTAAACTTTACACATTTAAAGATATCATATTAATATAGGTGCACCAAGTACCAACCTTCCAAGGTGCACCAAGTACCAACCTTCCAGTTCTTGTCCTGCAGTTTGTCCTGCAGCCGCAGCGCCAGTTCCTGTGTATAGGCGAGCAGCGCGGGACCCTCCTCCGTCTTGAGCTGGTCGGCGCCGAGGATGACCGCTGGACGCTTGGCGCTCTCCAGCCGCTTCAGCACCTCGTGGGAGCTCGAGCCCGTTGCCAGCTCCTTCACTATTGATGCCGAGTCTCCCACGTGCTGGATCAAAGATACAAATTTTAATTTGAGTAACAATACTGTTACAAATTCAGTAAATTTTAATATGCTGCCATTTGCAAGGTAAAGTGATGTCGACTAAAGAAATAAGCAGTTTGACAGCTAAAAGTTCGGGGTTAGTAAAAGTGATGAGATGTTATAACTAACTTTCATTATTGAACAATATTTCAAAAATAATGAAAATGTTCGTCATCGATCACATCGTTCTGACCAAGGGTTTTTGACGTCGCATTCATATCCGTAATGGATGCATACACGGTCAAGTGTACTTGTCATATCTGCAGTTTGACTTGACGCGCCATCCAGTGTACATGAAATAACTATGGCCAGATAGCTTATCGTGGCCATACACGATCAAGTATACTGGATGCCGCGTCAAGTCCGCTTGACGCTTGAGCAAGTACACAACTTGTACGGCCTCCATAAGACGACGGGTTTTTGACACCGTGGTCACATCCTTACCATAAAGTTTGACATGAATAAAACACAACGTATTATCAATATAAACATACCGTGTAATCGTAAGTGAGGTCGACTTTAGGCCCGATGAAAGCCACATCGGTCTCGGAGTGCACGAACGCCTTGCGGATGCGAGCGTTCAGTAACGGCGCCTCGAACCGGACGTTCGCACCGATTAACAACACGAAGTCCGCGTTTTCCACGTCTGAGGTCAATGTAGTATGTATACGATGTAATATTGATAATCTATCTGTGTCAGTGATGACACTAAAGAAGACTTATTAACCCCCAATGCAAAAAGAAGGGCGTTATTATAAGTATGACGTACAGTCACCTGCAGAGAAAAGTAACCCATCTGTTTAAACAGTTTTAATAGACAGATGGGTTACTTTTCTCTGCAGGTGACCGTACACACGTTTGTCTTTCTAAATTCAATAACAGATATGAAGCTGGTGCGATAAATTTCAATTTAATAGAATTAGGTCTCATTGCCACAAGATGTAGCGTTACTGCAATACGATGTTAGGAAAACGGATTGACCTTGAGCAAAATGTTCGCATCTTACAGAATTAATAATTTTTCCATTATTTATTTAAAAATCAAAACAGACAACTGCTATGACTTAATAAAAGACTAGACTGACTTTAATGACACACATCTATACATATTAATAAAATTGAAGAGTTTGTCTGTGATTTCGAGATAAATGATTTTTTCAAGCTGCAAATCGTTACTTGCACGATACCAACACCGAAAAATGAGTTTTTAAAATTTTTGTCTGTCTGTCTGTTTGTTTGTCTCCGCTAATCTCCGAAACCACTGAACGAATTGTAACAACACTTTTACTAGGATATTGCAAAGTGTTCAACTTAACAACTAAGCAATTGTTTAGGGTTCCATACTAAAGGGTTCCTTAGGGATAGTTTGTATGGAAAAATAAAAAAATTTCAGCCGATTTGTTTTAAACTTTTAAAAACGTATTCTCCGTACAAAAAGAGTTATACATGCATTTCTTAGATTTTACTTATATTGCATGGAAAGGCCATAAAATGCATTTAAAGGTTATTTTTTTCATTAATTAAAATCCCTATTACTGAGTGGATATCTATTTTTGTATTTTGTTTTTAAGAACATATTGTTTGCGTATCTATGAACTCCAATATAATTTCAGCATTTTATAAATTTCATCTGGGAAGTGGTAGAAAAACGCAAATTAAGTCTGTATGAGTAACCGATATCCAATAAATAATCGATTACTATCTTGGCAACTAGATGGCTCTGTATGTGTTGATTCACGCCAACGCCTTTAAGAGCCATTTCGCGGTTAGACGCGCGGAATGAAGAATTTGATGTCAAAAATTAGTATCATAAGAAAGATATTAATGCTGGCAAATGAACTCATAAAATAGATCAATCCTTCATCTTGGATCTTCATTTACCGGAATTTTGAAAATATTAATTTGTTTCTGCGTAACTGTCAATCTAGCATAACTATTTTTCAGCAAAAGGACGACAGAGTCAATTTCATACACTGATTTTCTTTATTAAGTTTTATTAAATTGAGTAAAAAAAAATGTCTAGAGAACACTCATATATTATATTTTGCATTTATTACAAGGGATATACGATTACTATAATATTCGTTTCAAAATTAATTCAATAACATTACCAATTTTCATGGTTTATGCCATGACTTTACCATCGATTTTTGTATTCAATAAAGCGTATTTCCCATCAAAAATTTATGTAGTAATAAAATATGGTCTTTGTCGAATATGACACGTAATTTTTTTTTATCTTACTGCAAAAAAATAATTTATTAAAACGAATTTACTTTACCATATAAAGATACGATCTGGCGCGAAATCAAATCAGTCGTGCGGCAGCACTCTTGGACGTCGGACCTATGTCAATTTTTGCTTTAGCCATCTAAGGAATAGATTTCGTAAAAGTAACGTAATTATATTGCCATTGAACAGTCTTGATCACGTGAGAATTTTTAGTTACAGTCAATTGTATTATTTTTAGTTTTCTATAATTTTCAGGGTTTTGTAGTCAAATCGGAATCATGTCTAGTCCGTTCGTTATTTCAACCGGCCGGCTAGCCCGTCCGGCCGTCCGTCCTTCCGTCCGTCCGTCTGTCCGTTCCGTATGATTTTTTCTTCGTCTACCCCTTAATGTGGGGTATCGTTGAAAAGGTCTTTCAAAAATATTATAGGTTTCAAAAGACCATTTTTCAATTCAGGGGTCCGTTTGCGTAATATTCTGCTTTAAACATCTTTGGTTTGAAGAAAACAATAGAAATTAAGTAACTATTTCTTTCCAATTTATATAGTGTAAGTAGTAACGGAGAAAATCACGAACATACATGTACAGAATATAACTATATCTATACTAATCTATACTATTACTATTGTAATATTATAAAGCTGAAAAGTTTGTTTGTTTGTTTGGTTGAACGCGCTAATCTCAGGAACTACTGGTTTGAATTGAAAAATTCTTTTTGTATTGGATAGTTCATTTATCGAAGAAGGCTTTAGGCTATCGGATTTTTGGAAATTCAACCCCTATTGGGTTGGAAGTCACTGCTGTAATTTGAAATAAAACATTGTCCGTTTTTAGACATTAGTTACTGTTTACAGTATTTAGGTTTTTTGTTATATGTGTAAATTACATATTTACATAGAAAAAAAATAATAAATAATTATAACTTGTATACACATACCCTTTATTTATACAACTTTTAGATCAATCTGTACTTTATAGAGTTCCGTACCCAAACGGTGTCAACGGGACCCTATTGCTAAGCCAAAATGTTGGAATGATAGAAGCTCCGACATTAGTCAGCTATAGTCACTTATTATTAGTCAAAGATAATACATTCGTTGTTTGGAAACTCTCGTGCACCCAAGTTCCGTCAACTCCCCAAAACTCACGTATCTCAAATACACAACACAAATACAAATCACCCTCTCATTTTTTCCCTTCACAACCCCTCGCCTCCCCCTATACCCCCCCCACTCAGTTCTTCACCCAAAAGTGGAATTTTGCGTCGTGATAATCTGGGAGGCATCCGGGCAAATACCGCACTCATCAGGTAGGCGCAGATCGGCAGATCAGGATATCGGGATATAGATTTTTGGAAAACCGGAAATCCCGGATATCTCGGAGACGGTGCGTCCTAGACAAGTTTAGACGGAAATTTCAACCCCCTTTAGTAAACCCCCAAACCTTATTGCTAAATCTTACTGAACCCACTTTTACCCCCCCCCCCCCTCCCCAAATTTTCCTAAAATACCATATATCTCCTAAACGGTACGTCCTAGACGATTTCCGACTGAATTTCCATCCGCCCTGTGGAACTCATACTTGCAACATTACCCAATCTTATTGGGCCCAACCTTAACCCCCCCCCCTCCCAAATTTTCCGAAAACTCCTTATATCTCCTAAACGGTGCGTCCTAGACGATTTCCGAAAGGATCGAGTAAAAGTTGTAGCCCATAAAAAGATTGACATTTTATGTGCCATACATTTTTCTTGTAGAGCAAGTGGTTTGGGAGGAAAGTGCGAATTTCGTTTCTCATAATTTATTATACTAGACTATTGTCAATATTTTGTTTTGTAAACCAACAGAAAACAATAAAGAATTCGTTTTTAACATTCAAAGAATAGTGTTCTGAATATCTTCTTTTTAAAGCTGTAATCATTTTTGTGTATGGATTGTATTTACCTTTATTTTTACGTTATCTTTTGTATCACGGTAATGATTAGGGTATCGAAAACCGATCCTGTTTTAAATTACCGGGATTTTCGGTACTCGCCTATGCTGGAACCGGGATTCCCGGGATTTTCAGTTCTTTCGGGATTATTTTACCACGGCTTTCCCCGCGTGAAAATAGTTAGTATCGCGTTTCCTATTTTATCTCTCAGGAGCATTAAATAGGGAAAAACTGTTTTCTACCCAAATCCGTATAGTCGTTTGCCGTGATTGAGTAACCATCATACTATTATACCTTACATGCAAACATAAGTTTCGTATTAATTGTATGAAAGCAACACAATTGTATTGCACAATTCAGCACTGCTTGGACGAGAAAAAAGAGTTAAATCATCTTCATTTATATTAGAAAAATATCGATCTGGGCTGTGTAAATAATATTATATTAGTATAGCTGCTTCATGTAGCCGACGTTCTGAATATCTTCTTTTTAAAGCTGTAATCATTTTTGTGTATGGATTGTATTTACCTTTATTTTTACGTTATCTTTTGTATCACGACGCGACATATTTTTATTTCCCAAAAGTTCAGAAAATCCCGGTTCTTTTATTTTGTTTCCCGGTTCTTTTATTTTGTTTCCTGGTTCTTTTGAAAAGTACCGTATTCCTTTGTAAATCCCGGGATTTTCGGTTCCGGGATTTCCCGGTTCTATACCCTCCGATTGATTTGAATTTAGGTATACTTATGTATTTCGACGCGCTGCGAAAATCGCAGGCAAAATGGACGCATATTGCATTTTATAGATCACCTTGAAAAAACGTGATTTTTAATTTTTCACGTTGATTTGCCAAAATATTGATTTTTGCAATATGCATCTATTGGACATCTTTATTGTGATGTACCTAAGTAGGTACCTACCTAAAATGTATTATGTAAATAAGTTACCGATAATGGTACTACTACATTGTACTCTTAATTGTTATATAAACTTATATTGTCACAAACCAGATACATGTATGTGGTCACAAAGTGTATAATTAAAATTATATGTTCATAATTTTAAAATTTTTACGTTTGAAAGTATCAAGAAGATTACTCGCACAGAACTGAGGTCAAGCGCGACGCGAGCCGCGCGAGGCAATATCACGCCGCGGAGCCGCTTCAAATACCTATAGTTTATCAACCGAGTTTTGCGAAATGGCTCTTAATACATACACCTTTAATCTATACATATTAATAAAATTGAAGAGTTTGTCTGTGATTTCGAGATAAATGATTTTTTCAAGCTGCAAATCGTTACTTGCACGATACCAACACCGAAAAATGAGTTTTTAAAATTGTTGTCTGTCTGTCTGTTTGTTTGTCTCCGCTAATCTCCGAAACCACTGAACGAATTGTAACAACACTTTTACTAGGATATTGCAAAGTGTTCAACTTAACAACTAAGCAATTGTTTAGGGTTCCATACTAAAGGGTTCCTTAGGGATAGTTTGTATGGAAAAATAAAAAAATTTCAGCCGATTTGTTTTAAACTTTTAAAAACGTATTCTCCGTACAAAAAGAGTTATACATGCATTTCTTAGATTTTACTTATATTGCATGGAAAGGCCATAAAATGCATTTAAAGGTTATTTTTTTCATTAATTAAAATCCCTATTACTGAGTGGATATCTATTTTTGTATTTTGTTTTTAAGAGCATATTGTTTGCGTATCTATGAACTCCAATATAATTTCAGCATTTTATAAATTTCATCTGGGAAGTGGTAGAAAAACGCAAATTAAGTCTGTATGAGTAACCGATATCCAATAAATAATCGATTACTATCTTGGCAACTAGATGGCTCTGTATGTGTTGATTCACGCCAACGCCTTTAATACATACACCTTTAATATATAATATAATTAGTATGTCTGTCTGTGATTTCGAAATAACAGCATTTTTCATGTTATAAATCGTTACTAGCACGATATCAAAACCGAAAAATCCGTTTTTAATTTTTGTTTGTCTGTTTGTTTGTCTTCATTAATCTCTGAAGCTACTGAACGGATTTCAACAGGACTTTACTACAATATCGAGTCTTCAACTTAAATTATAGGCAATTTTTTAGTGTTCCATAACAAAGCCATAATTAAACATACAAAAACCTTTTATTTACACAAATTGAGGCATAGGTACAAACATTTCTTAGTTTTTTTTTTTATATTTTGCAAGGTGGAGCCAAAGCGTGGCACTGGAGTACTTATTTTTTACAAATTTATAATAATTCAAATACACATAAATATAATTGAAGTGTATGCCTGTTATTTCGAAATAAATGATTTTTTAAGTTGTAAATCGATACTTGCACGATACCAAAACCGAAAAACGAGTTTTTAATTTGTTTTAAACTTACAAAAACCGTTTCTTCACACAAAATAAGGCATACATACATTGCTTAGTTTATTTATATTTCGCAAGATGGAGCTAGAATATGGCACTGAAGTATTTTTTACTAAATATCTATATTTATATTCACTTTTTTAAATCATTAATTGCGTATTTATGACCTCCAACGTAAATTTAGCATTTTTTTATATTTCACTCTGGAAGGGGTTGAAAATCGTAATTTAGTGTTGCACAAATAGTAGACATTGAACAAATTGAATAATTGATAATAAAATACATAACTCCACTAAACAAAACGTATTGCGGCGTGTTAAATCAAGCTTAGGATTGTTCTTTGAAATAACTAAGTGTTCCGTAATTTTTAGATTTCCGTAGTAGTGATGTTGTAGTTCTGTTATAATGCAGTCCTGAGGAACATCGTGTTGAGGGTGCAGAGTGCTGAATTTTCTCATTTTCTGTGAAGCAGTATCTTCCCTTTGCCGAATTATTGATTTGCCGAAACTACAATGTAATGAATGCGAAAATGTGTTGCACCTTTATTACCATTAAGTATCACATAACTCATCGAATTAACCTTAACTCTCTCTCATTGCTGAACCAATCTTGATGTGTTTTGGTATAGACATAGATTGTACCTTGGAGAACGATATAATTAAGACTACTTCTTTTTTTAAAGTCTGGGTACCTAACGTGAAATACTGATGGATCAGCAAACGTCATCGTACAATTTATTTATTCAATGTTATTTAAGTACTAAGGGAAATGGGAAGGGTAGCTATAGTAGGAAACACAAAATTTAGAAAATACTATGATGAAATAATAATAATAAGTAAAAGCAACCAGCTCAGTGTGCGCTAGGGTTGTTGAACCTAACTTAACTATTTAGTAAAACCTAACACTTTACTTTGCCGTTGAAAAACTGTTGTCCCCATATATGGGTCCCGAACAAATTACCAAGTTCTGCAAATAGGTTTTTTTTGTGATACTTACAAATTCACATTTTTAAAATTTTTTATTCAACCTATTTTTTACCTAAGACATAATTATCTTCTGGCCGAATGTTTTTTGATTGCGTTGACGATACAGAATATTATATGTTTTCACAGCTCCTAGGGATTGCAGACCTGAGTGTTGGATTAATTTTAATTTGTTACCTTCACGCGTTCCTGAGAAAAAAGGTCTTGAAATACAAACAGACAGACGGGCAATGGAGTAATAAGTGATCTTAAGGGAACCGTATTTTTTCTTTTGAGGTAATGAACCCTAAAAATATCGAATCGTTATTTCGAGTATTGACCTTTCATAGTAACTTGGTTCTAATGAGCGATCACGCTGCTTTAAGAGTATGTTATGTAAGTTAACTAAAGCACCTAAGATTTTTTCCGAAGCGAAGCGAGGGCAATTGCTAGTTTGTAAATAAAGTTAGTCTAATATTATATTTTGCTGTCGTTATTTAATATTTTTGAGATGACTTTTCGTTACTACACAGGCGTAGCTACCGCCGTATCAGATGTATCAATGATATGAAGCGTCCGTGCTACAGGGGCCCCGACATGTATTAGCAGAAATTAAATATCGGAACATTCTACGAATCTCATCAAAGTGGGGGCCCCTCAACATTATTGAATACAGATCTCATCTAGGGCAAGCTACTTAAATGCTTGTACACACACACTACTTTTTCTTTGTTTTTCTTCTATCTTCTGGCCGGCAACGCATCAGTGAGGCCTTTGGTGTTGCTGATGTCCATGAGTGACGATAGCCACTTACCATCAGACTATTTCCATTAAAAAACCAAGCATCTTACCAGCGATCTTGGTGTTGAGCACGTACGACGAGCGCAGGTCGGTGCCGGCGCCGTCCAGGGGGAAGTACTGCTCGGTGTAGACCTGCTCCGAGCCCAGCCGGTTGGCTAGGTCCTTCAGCGCCACCAACGACTCCGCGTCCGCCAACTCCCCCGCCACCACTAACAACTGACGACAGATGTTGATGGTAATAACATCACTAGTACGCCATTAAGCTAGTGATCTACAAGGAGTTCTTAATTCTTGCTTTGAGCAGACAACTTTATTTTTTCAATGTGCAAATTAGATTACTATATTGAGGTTTACTAATATTCTCAATATTATGGCTCATCAGCTATGGGTTATGATGGTGGACGTTATATATTTTGACTTTCGGAAAGCGTTTGATAGGGTTAACCACACCATACTTCTAGAAAATCTTAGTGACGTAGGTCTAACTCCAGGCCAGCTTAAATTTATTGCTGATTTTCTACCCAATCGCCAACAGTATGTTCATCTTGGCCTCGATGAATCGCAACCAAATCAAACGCGTTCTGGAGTTCGTCAAGGCTCTATTCTCGGTCCCCTGTTTCACTAACCTTGTCAGGCGGGCAGTCTCGCAGCGCGCGCGAGGCGGCCACGATAGCATCCTCCCACTCGACGGGCGTGAGGTTCCCGCGGCTGTCGGCCAGCATGGGCGTCACCAGCCGCTGCCGCTTCAGACCGTCGCACGCGAACCGGGACTTGTCCGACAGCCATTCCTCGTTGATTTCCTGGATTAATGGATGAGTGAGTGATTGAATGTCTGTCTTCCTCATTAATCATCAATCTTATACTTTTTCACTTTTATCAACCTAGATGTGAGACTTACATTTATCGACTACACAACCAATATGGAAGACGTAATTAAAATATTTTTTTGTACAATTTTATTAGTATGTAATCAACATATCTCGAATTGGCTGTAATACTCATCCAATGTAATTTTTAGGTTACCTCATTGGTTCTAGGAAGAATACGCAGCACTTCATTAGTTCGCGTGGCGACTACAATGTTGCTGCCCAATGGGTCGAGAACGTCCACTGAATCGATCTGGAACAATATGTTGAACAAATGACTAGACTGTGATCGACACATGCAAATAAACATTTCACGGCCGTGTGATGAAGGGTGAAAGCAAACAGGTGAAAAACCCAGCATGAGTACTGTCAGTTTTAAGCTGGGTGGTATAGGAACCATTGGCCTCCAGGAAGAGCCTACCTCCATAGTTTTGTCCATTGTTGTTGTCCAAGTTTGGCTTGGACTCAAGATGGAAAGAGTCCCTTACATCCCAGATATTTTCAAAACACAAACTTCATTTGTTACAAGACAAAATAACGTCTTTTCTTTCGATATTACATAAAAGCTCAAAAATACTTACCCTCCTGGTTTCCCAGGGTCGAGCGGCGAAGCTGTAGGGCTTCGAGGTTAGGGCTCCAACTGGGCAAAGATCAATAATGTTTCCAGATAATTCGGAAAGGAACATTTTCTCTACATAGGTGCCGACCTAAAAATAAAATCAAAAATAAATAGAAAGTACAATTGCAACAAAGTGAAGTTGCTGCAATAATCTACTAACAACCAGAATAATATTCAAGTCAGACTAATAAGTTCAGAATTTTTAAATCAATGCAATATCGGCAATTAATAAAATTATATAGAAATCAGTCACCTGCATGTCAGTTCCTCTGCCTGTTGTTCCAAAATCGTCCACTCCGGCAACCTCAGAAGCAAAACGGATGCAACGAGTGCAATGGATACAACGAGTCATGATGGTCTTAATCAGAGGTCCAACATCCTTATCTTCCACAGCTCTAAGGACAAAAAAGGTCTTTATCATTCGGTAGAATATGAAAGAACCTTCCAATATTTAACAACCTATGCCTCAGCATCTGCTGATTATCTAATCATACATTTCTTAATGATGTGAGAAATACAACTAAATTTTAATCTAGGACTCAACCAACTAGTTGAAGATTTGAAAACATTTAAAAACTATATACATTAAAATGCAATTGAATAATTATACAATAAAAAGTATTAATTAATTAGTAATGAAAAAATCCTTGAAGTAAATTTTTACAAAAACTTATATTCCTCTTAGGACTTAATTTTACCAACAATATGGAAATTTTCTATTGCATTTGCCTCTAACCTGCTCAATATAAAAATAATTTTACATACCTCTTTCCAGAGAAGTGGATATCAGTGAAGCGACTCTTATCAGATCCAAACGCCATAGACTGATCTTGAAGGTCACATTCACCTCCCTGGTCACAAATAGGGCAGTCCAAAGGATGGTTCACAAGCAAGAACTCCATAACCCCTTCTCGGGCCTTTCTGGTGAGATCAGAGTTAGTCTTCACCCTCATACCCTTCATGACGGGCATGGCGCATGCGGCCACAGGTTTGGGGGACTTTTCCACTTCCACTAAACACATCCTGCAGTTGCCAGCAACAGCCAAGCGTTCATGGTAACAGAATCGGGGGATTTCTACACCAACTGCAGCAGCAGCCTGGAAATTATAACATTTATTCAGGTTTTATAAACATAATAACAAATATAATATTGCAATATTAGTAAATGTGATCTACAGTGTAACAAATAGCTGCAGCATGTTGCTTTGAGGAACCTTGTTTTGTCAAATATGATCCTGAGGCAAGAGCTTTTACATACAATATACATACTGCTTAGTTGGCAATTACTTTGGTATAATAATACTTGAAGTGATAGAATTTAATAAATGAAACTTCCCACTGGTTTGCTTACTTCTGTCTGCAAACTGCATTCTCATAATTACATTATTATAACTCGTAGAATAAAAGATTCTACTGATTATTTTACACGTTAAGTGAAGTTGAAGAAAAAATGTAAATGACCTGCAAAACAGTAGTGCCTGGGGGAACATATACAGGCTTGTCGTCGATGAAAACTTCCACTTTGTCGGGCGCGGGCTGCACCTCGGCGTAGCGCCGGAGTCCCAGCGGCGCCGCGCGTGTTGGCGAGCTCAGCGCAAGCGCCCTGGTCAGCGGCTGCCGCAGCATTCTGCACCAACCACCAATCAACGTTACACGCGATTACGCAAAAAAAACCTCTTGATATGAATCCTAAGAACTCAAATATTACTCTAATAGTGATCACACGAGCACAATTCGTACATCTACTAGAAAATTTGACGTTAATACGCAAAATTATACAACAAAATCATCTGTTGTTGTTACATAAGTAGGTATCCATAACCTACACAAGATATCAATTTTATTTATCTAATTTTTATCACACAATTTAATTGTAGTAAAGTAGAAAAACCTTAAAATATTATATGTTATCTAATTGTGACGAAAATTATTTATTAACGTGCATAAAAGGTAAATTACTGACTTTCTACGGTTTTATTGAAATGATGACAGATTTTACTGTCAATAAATATTTTACAATGTCAATGTCACGTCACATCACACGTCAACAGTTTTAATAGACAATTTTTGTTTACTCTAATGAAATTTCGTTCAAAAGAAAAATGTACACAGAAACAGTCAGCATATATTGGCTCGTTTGATCTACCCATTTTACCAACTTTATAGATACTGAAATATTGTTTTTGTATTAGTTTACACTTATTAAAAGTTGGACCTGTTTACGGTACCTACCTAGAAAATATTATCAATTTTAAATATTTATATTTAATTTTACTGGGTAAAATGGAAGTCTACTCGACAGACAAGTTAAAACTAAAAATGACATTTTCTAATTGTCTATGTGTCCTATTTCTTTTCTTTCTTTTTCTTTTCGCTCATTCGAATCCGGGCGTGTGGTGTGATTTTGCCGAACAAACTTAATTTTTTTACTCAAAATGACTATCGGAGATGTTAAAACTGCGCAAGGCCTCAATGACCTGAACAAGTTTTTGGCTGACAAAAGTTACATTTCTGGGTAAATTGATTTCATTTGCTATTAATTAGAAGGTATCCACGTCAACCGTATGTTAACCTCTATTTTTAGTTTATTTGATATAGTAAAGAAACTTATACTAAAGTGATTAATTTGCGTTCTGTATTAGCTTAAATTAACGTTTTACTTGTCTATTGTTACTAGATACACACCATCGCAAGCCGATGTAGAGGTGTTCGAAAAAGTAGGCAAGGCGCCGGCCGCTAGCCTGCCACACGCATTACGCTGGTACAAACAAATCGCATCTTACGCAGCGGGAGAACGTAAGGCTTGGGGACAAGGTGTCAGCCCACTGAGCGCCGGCGGGAAGCCTACAGCCGCTGCACCCGCCAAGAAGGATGACGATGATGATGATGACGTCGATCTCTTTGGCTCCGGTGATGAAGAAGAGGTTTGTTTTCCACATCTTATCACAACCTTTACTTGAAGCAAGATTGTTCACTAAACTGTTTAGAATTTTATTTGTGAGATTAATATGCATCAAAGTTTAATTTTCTTTACTAAAATAGTTTTTTGATGAAGAGATATTTTTGCAAAAATTGATCTAAAGTTCAAAACTTGTCATTATCAAACATAAACATGCTTTTTCTTGTGTCTTATAGGATGCAGAAGCAGCTAGGATTCGTGAAGAGCGCCTCAAAGCATACTCAGACAAAAAGTCCAAGAAACCAGCCCTTATTGCAAAATCATCTATACTCCTAGACGTCAAACCCTGGGATGATGAGACAGATATGGCAGAAATGGAAAAACATGTCCGTACCATTGAGATGGATGGTCTTCTGTGGGGTGCTTCCAAACTGGTGCCTGTCGGTTACGGCATCAACAAGTTACAGATCATGTGCGTCATTGAAGATGACAAAGTATCTGTTGACCTCCTCACTGAAAAGATCCAAGAATTCGAAGATTTTGTCCAGTCTGTTGACATTGCTGCATTCAACAAAATCTAAATGATGCCATTTAAATCTAAGCAAACAAACACTTTTCAATAAAATCAATATTTATACATCTTTGCTTTTTATTATAAAATGTTATTTACACTTATTATGTATATCCCCAACCAGCATTATAATAGATCAAAATTTAATCAAAACGTAAAAAATAAAATTTTGGTAATGTTTCCTTTAGGAGTTGATAGAAAATTTATACACAAATATCACATCTTAAATAACACCACGACACCTAGAATATTTGATAAGTTTCATAATAATCATGTTAAAACTACAAAATCTTAAGACTAGACTTAAAAGGACAGACTAGGAAGGGTATTGACACGGCCTGTAGGCCATTCTCATAAGTTCACAATGTGATCATAGGTGATGCTATTTAATAATAGATCCATTATTTATATGTTAAAGTAATATTAAGTCTTTATAGTAGCCAATTTCTGGCTCATATCATATTAAACAGTTTTTATTCTACATGAGCACCTTTTGGAACACTTTCACCAACATTTGCTTGCAAAAACATATTTGGGATGTCATTTCCAAAATATATCTTATTATTGAGAGCTAGTGCCTCATATTTCTTCAATTCCAGGTATTCCACAGTAAGAAGAAGTTTGTTGGCCTCTGCTTGTTTTTTGAGATGATAAAAATCTGCTTCAGCCTTCGTTTGCTGTTTGGCTTTGTGTATGCTATCCTCAATTAATTCCATCTTTTGATGAGATTCTTTTTCCATTATCTTCTGATCATACTGAATTTTTGCAACCTGAGCTTCTTTTTCTGCCTCTATAATGGCCTTACGTCGAGCAGTCTCTGCCTCTTTTTCCACAACCTACAAATGAAGACACTGTTCATATTATTTCAATTTTGTTATAATACTCAATAACCTTTTCTGAAGTCAGTCATATCATGCCTTATCTGAATAATGTGTATAATTTTAAACTAATGAATCAAAACATTACCTTTTGATGTTGGGCTGCAATAAGTAGCTTAGACTTTTCAGCTTCCATCAGCTCATAATTTTTACGAATAGATTCAGGAATTTTTGGTTTAGTCACTCTTACTGCCTGCACTCTCAACCCGGGTGCCATTTCAGTAAGATCTCTTTGCAGTGCCTGAAAATAAATTGATGGGACTACTAATGATTCAAGTATTTATAAGAAGCCTGTTTTGTGCCATTTGATGAAAGCATAGTCCTAGGATTGAACAAAAATACATCTGAGTATTTTAAAATGAAAAATAATACTTACAGTTTTAAGATTTTCATCAATTTGATCAAAGAGATCTATGTAGACTTCGTGCAGAGTATGAGCAGAACAGAACTGATTCAGCTCATGGTGCACTTTATTAAATATCAGTGTTTTGTCATAATCAGCTGTATAATTTCGCACTGTATCAAGAACTGGAAAGTAATAAACATTTTTAAAATATTGATTAATATTTACAAGCTTGTCATTCCATGATTAGTATGAAACAAAGTTGTAATTTGCCGCAGGGTTTCCTTCACCTCTGCTCTAACTACTTACCACTTGTTGGTTCCAATTTATTAACAACTTCAATCCTCTCAAAGTAGATCATTACTCCACCACTGGTCCCACAGGGAACATTCTTCACTTCATCTGTCTGTAGAGTTGTCTGAAAATATTTACAATATATTGGTTGATAGTGTACTAACAAGATCTGGAACTTGCTAATTAGATTAGACTACAGAATTATTTCATTTATTAACTGGATGATAATACCTGAATCGGTTTGAAGGATGTTAGTAAAGGCATCATCAAGTGAAATCCTGGCTGACTAGTTGTAGATAACAAAGCGCCACCCTATAACAATAACAAATAACACTAAACCAAAGTCTAATCAGGCTAAAAAAGTCATTTCTGTGTGAACAATATTTTGTTTATTTACCCTGTAATAGACTCCAAGGTGTCCCTCTTCAACTTTGTGTAAGGAGCTATGTAAAGTTACACCGGCTGCTAATATCGCCAGCGCCAAGAGCGATGACCGGTCCGCCATACCTGGGCTACAAAAGATCAAATAATATTGTTGTTGTTGAAATTTAAGACAACAAAATGTTATCATTATTGAAGAAACTAAATCATACTCAATAGGAAAATATTGAATGATACTAATTAGTTTTAAAATTACCTTAAATCGAACCGAACGCTGACGATTAACGGTATGATGGATTTAGATTTCTGCCGTACTAATTGATCAATTTTTCGTCCGGTTAAATCTTAATTTCATACATCTATTACACTCTTTTATATTAAAGAAATTATATTTGATATTATAGAAACAAGAATTGTTCCATTCCCATTTTAATTTCTAAAGTTTAAATAACTATAAACTAATTTTATTCTATCATTCCGATTTCAGAGATCAGACAAGTGACAACTGACAAGTGTGACACCTGACAGATTTGACAGTGATGGATGATAGACATAGACATGTACTCTATGTCTATAGAGCCTTAGACGTCATCTTTTCTTCCAATTCATTCTCATTTTATCACAAATCACAATATGACAAAAAATCCAAGGAAGTCGCCGTTATTGTAAAATCATCTATACCTATTCTTTAATGTTAAATCCTGAAATGATATCACTTTTGACATTGAGGGTCTTTTTTAGGGAGTCGAGGAAGGTACCAAATTGCTGCAGTTGGATACCTAACCTGCTATCTGTACCCAAGAAGTTTATTATATACATACCACTTAGGTATATACCTACTTATAGAGTGCAAGCTTCCAAGAAATAAAAGAATGATGACGATCCTGAAGATCGATGACGTGATACTTCAACAACTTCAACCAATGATAATGAAAATGATGATGAAAATTTTCAGGAAAATTTCCATCTTTAAGGAAGTATTCCTGGAAACTTTGGAAGTTTTGACAAATATATTTTATTGTTATTTTTCAACTTTTTTATTATTAATAATACCTACTCTTTTGTGATTTTTATATATGTAAAAAAAAATTAATCGCATTTGTATTATTTCATTTATTTCTAAGCTAACAAACTAATTACGTGTAAAATTTTACAATGGGTACTTTACCATCTTTTTTATTTATTTTCTTGTAAAATTATACTATTTAATTTTATGCATTATTTTATAACTCCAAAGATATTTCCGGCAAGTATCTGTTTTTTCTAGTTAAGTAGGTATTATAGTGATTTTTCAAAACTTCCAAAAATAGCAATTATCTTGGAAATATTCCGAAATATTTCCGGAAGTATTCCTGGAATCTTTCATTTCCGAAGTTTTCATCTCTGCGTCCATATAAATATACATAATACACTTCTTGCCTGTACCTACTTAATACGTAATACCTAAGTGCTTAAAAATCAAAGACAATTTTAACAGGCAATATATTTATTTTCTCTGCCATTTAATATAAAAGTAATAATAATAATAAACGCATAAATTAAGTTTTTTTACAATCGTTTCAATATCACTTAAATTATGTTTGTGGTTGTATAAATTATTGCGCCTATTAATTGTAATTGCTCTGGCAAACCTCGTTTTTCACGGCTACAACAACGGCTGGGGGCAGGAGGCTCAAGCCCAAGAAATCATCATCATCGATGTCCACTTGTGATAAAATTAAATAATAGTCATTTAATTCTAATCCTCAGCTGGTTCAAGGAGCGCCGGCCGTAGGGTAGAGTGAGAGGAACGTACGCTCTAGGGCTAGTGTTAGGGGTAGGGTTGGGTGGCAAGAGAATTTTTATTCGTCGCGTCCTATAAGGTATTCCAAAAATATTGTGGGTCTTTAAGATTATTTTTGGAATTAAAGATCCGTTTGCGAAATATTTGGCTTTACAGTGCTAATTTTGGTTAAAGTCAAGTGTCGTCATCGTGTCCCCCCCCCCTCACTGGCTAAACGGTTGGAGTTGGAAAAGTGAAAAAATTCCCAAAAATAGGTTACATGATGAATTTACAAGGAAAACTATCACGGCTATGTTAGCATATGTAGTTAATGAGTAATGGTCGATAAACTTATTGCTTCGGAACCCTACATTGCGCGTGGCCTGACACGCACTTGCCCGGTTTTTTGAGTGGCTGTGAGTGAAACATTTAAAATGTAGTGAAGTCGGCGCCCTTCAAAAGGGCGTTTAAAGATACATTGCCAGAGCAATTAAAAACTTATACTTAGGCACAGTATATTCTACATAACTCATGTCAGTGAGCAATGTTCAGTCAACATCATTTAAATGTTCCGATTCTTGAATCTCTCTCTCAGCTACACTGTCATAAGTTTTGCCGTCTGCGTGGATCCCATCCAAAACACTGGACATAGTGTTCTTCAACGATCTGTACAGCTCTAACGCTTTAGCACAGAGCTCTCCCTCTGGCGAGTTCCCTGGTTCGATTAATAACATTTCCAACGCTCTCTTCAAATGCTTCTCCGCAACGAGTAACTCATCCTAGAAAGAAATATTGCACTAATTAGACGAACGTTATAGAAATCTTATGGAGTTATGGACAGATCGTCTACTTTAAAAATTCAACACGTTATTTTATGCTTATTATCTGTAAGTGGAATAATCTAGGAAGCATTTAATATTAAATAGAGATATTTAACGTACCATGTAATCCGATGCAGTTATCTCCCGGGAATCGAACAGTTTTTTCGCCAACTGCACCATTGTTATGTGCAATTCAAACAACGTGATCGCTAAAAACAAGAAAAGCGTTTATTATGAAATAAAATAAGTAATAACATACCTATTCCGGTGAATGTAATTTTCTTTAGGATTGTTGTGTGGTTACACACAAAATAAAAGCTGCTTTATTAAACAACATATTTAAATGCAAATAAATTAAAATTCGCTAATGATTTTAATATAGAACGCGTGGCTTTCAGGAAGCAACTCAATCAACTCGTATTGCCGCGTGACATGCTTTTGCTGAGTTAGCTCTCGTTGTCTTTAATTATTAGCTAATGTACGGGAATTCCGTCCAAGGATAATATTACATTCATATCACTTCTGTGAACTATAGCTCAAATCCTCCGTTCTTTATAATAGAAATACCTAATTCCGTAATTGGTGGCCTGTTCATTTTAATTACTTCTTCATAGATTATGCACAGATTCTTAAAAACCGTTACTTATTGGTTCGTCAAATAAATAGTCCAACATTTTTATCGCCTACCGTCAGTAAACCTGTCATCCTACAGATCGCGGGGCACGGGTAGTAGCTTCTCACAGATCTCTATTTTCCGTCACATCATCCACTATAGAACATCCCCTTTTTGGAGTCAGTTAAAACGGCGGGAATCCACTACCTACAACATTTTCTTACTACCGTCACTAGCCATCATTAGCCGTATTGGGGCGGCTTAGAATACTAACCCCAATCCCACGCCGCATGGGTGTCGTAGAGAGCCAGTTCTTTCATTCTTTTTCTTCTCTCTTTCTTGGCCGGCAACGCATCAGTGATGCCTTTGGTATTGCTGATGTGCATAGGCGATGATAGCCACTTACCATCAGGTGAATCGTCAGCTCGTTCGCCGGCTATTTCCATAAAAATCTAAAATAAACTCACCAGTCGTCCTACAGATGCCGGGGCTGATTTTCTCCAAGACCGGCAGTAGTTCCTGACAGAGCTCTATCTTCCGTCTCATCATCCGTTTTGAGGGTCGCGGCTCGCGGTTGATGGCGTCCCGCAGCACGCCCGCCAGCCGCTGCTTGGCGTCCAGCAGGAGGTAGTGGCGGGGGGCCAGCACCAGCGATACGTACTTTATGTACTCCTCTAGTTCCTTCTCGTCTTTCTTGTCTGAAAACATTTAGCACATAGCTTTAGGTTTTTTTTATGGAAATAGCCGGCAAACGAGCTGACGATCCACCTGATGGTAAGTGGCTATCACCGCCCAAGAACATCAGCAACACCAAAGGTATCACTGATGCGTTGCCGGCCAAGAAAGAAAGAAGAAAAAGAAAGAAAGCTTTACAGTTCGTTTATTGTTTTTTAGTATGGCATACAAATGTGTGCGGGTAAGTATAAACGGATTATAACTAATTCATTTTCATAGGAGCATCTATGATATTATAATAGGACCTACTAACTTAAGTCATATTCGAAATTACAACCCAACATCCAACACCTGAATACCGCAACAATGAGCATAGCCAGTATAATTTGAATCAAAACAACTAGTTATAAGCATATTGTTACACTATATCGTTAGTTAACCTAAGGTTTAACTAACATTTTTACATAATCAGTTAATAATTGACTGCACGAAATAAGTTCTCTACATAACGTACTAATAACTTCCAATTTATCAGAACAGCATTTCACTTTGAAGTCGATGCTGTCTTTCTCATACTCCTTCTTACAGCTGTGACATGACCAAGTACTGTCGCAGCAGGTAATGTAGGCAGTCTTGCAGTCAGGACAGATGGCGGAGCTCATGTAGGTTCCCATTTCTGTCGGATCCAAACACCTCGTGCAAGAGCATTTGAAATACTTCCCCATAATCAAGTGTTGTTGGCGTAATAAGGTTCCCTGAAAGGTAGAATTTAAGCGTTATGTACAATTAAGTATACTTTGACCTGAGTTTACTAATAAAGATTTTGTACAAAATTAAAGTTAACTAAAAGTAAAATTGATATTAGGTAGATCAACTAAAGCTTACAATATAGCCTAGGGTTTAAGAATATTATTCTCACTACGAATTATAACACAAATCATTTACATGAGAACTTAAAAACTAAATGGTTAACGTTCAGTTTATGCGTACAGAAGCGTGTGTTTGTTACATCATTAAACTGACAGTATACAATAAACTGACCTTCAAAGGATCCGAGTAATTGTAATAAATAGTTTCTCCTTTCTCGATATCCGTGCTCGCATGGCACACTAGTACATTGTTGTCGTTTATCGCAATGTGCGTGTTGGCAATACAATCGTGGGCCAAGAGTGCCGCCTTGAGGTACACCCCGCGCAAAATCTCTGCGCACCCGATAGCGGGAATCGGCGGACCGCGAACTTCGAAACTGTTCACGTCTATCGCAGCACACACTTTTTGTACCAGGTTACTGTCGTCTTCGTCTTCGAGAAGACCGAGGGATTTGATAAACTGTAATTTTGAATGCTAAGTAAAAGTTGAATTTAGTTACCGGGACTTGGAAAAATATTCGATTCTTGCTAGTAAACATTTGTTAGTTCACTTATGGTCCTTCGAGCAGTTACGCTGAACACTGAATCTTATGCTAGTGTAGGGTAATACCATAATCAGAAATAATTATGATCTTCGTCTGGTAATCGAAAATTCAGGACTTTGGTATATTTTTAAAAGCCAACTAAGTTACAAATCACGCCCTAAACAATTGATATCCCGTGAGGAAGACATCCTACTAGTATTATAAATGTGAAACTTTGTCAAGGTGGTTGGATGTTTGTTCCTCAATTACGTCACAACTATTAAACTGATTTGGCTGAAATTTGGAATGGAGATAGCATGTATCCTGGATTAACACATAGGCTACTTGTTATCCCGGAAAAGTTTAGGGTTTCCGGGGGATTTGTGAAAAATCGATCTTTATCGCGGGCAACGCCGCGATCAATAGTTAGTAACAAATAATAAAAATAACTTACTTTCACTGTATTTTCGTAATATTGCCAAACGCTACTGTCACGTCGTTTCTCTAGATGCGTCTCCAGCTGCATAAATTCTTCCCACGCTTGCCGGTGGGTGTTCTTCTTCAAGAGAGCGCGGAGAACTAGCAGCGAACCCACATTTTGAACCATGGTCATTGGATTTAACCCTTTATTCAATTTTAGCTCTCGGAAGAAATCGCATTCTGCTTGACTGTGCCATGCTGAAATTTTAATGAAATAAAGTTTAAGGAAACTTAAACCATGATTGATATAAATGCATATTTTTTTAAAGAATTAATAAAAATATAACCGGGATTATAGTGAATGATTTTCTTGCGAACATTTTTTTAATGTTATCTAAAGTAAGACCCTGGCGGTAAGTCAAAATGCAATCCAGGAGATAAAGCGCATAAACCTATTCCCTCTTACAGTAGGAACTTTTCTGATTACCTACTATGCAACTGGAATTGAATTAAGAATGTTATGTTGTGTATTACTCCAAAAGCTAATTAAATAGGTTCATCGGAATCACGGAACACAGAGACAAGGTTTTATTCTTCCAAGCATAAAGTAACGCCTTCTCAATATCTCTTTTTCGAACTATATGAGACAGAGACGTCAAATCAAATAATAAAATTATGAACCGATCATTGGTCCAATTGGACCAAATAAAGTGCCACGTTTTTAGCGCACGTTGGCCGTCCTCAGCATAAGTCAATAATCTCACCGGCCATTTGATCAGGGCATCCTTCCCCGGGGCAGATCGGTGCAACGGCGCAGTTCTTGCAGATCAGGAACTTGTTGATGAGCGGCAGATAGCAGTTGAAGCAGACGAGTGCCGTGTCACTCCCCGGGCCCACCACGTACGGCTGGTCCGTCAGTATTGTCTCGCCTGCTTTCAAATGTTTGGCGGCAACCAAGTATCTAATAGTAAGCGAAATAACTAATTTTGGACCATTGAAGTATTAATACTAGCGCATAGAACACGGTGTATATCCCAATGAATTGGCGCCAATGGACATCAATCTTCAATGGATTCGTTCGATTTTGAAAAGAGAACCGGGGCACAATATTGAAAATAGAACCTCCCGGCGGGACACAGTTTGTTCGAGATGTCTGTTCAATGGCATTATATTTAAATGTTTTGGACTTGTTTTATTTTACCATTTTACCACATCCGAAACTATGCCGTATTAACTCGTTGGGATTTTGTAAAGTAATAGCGTAGGGTATCTAAGTAGATTAATGTAGCTAGATTACTGCAATTACGCATATGAAATAATGCCGAATGAATTTTTATTCTTTACTAAATTTCTTCATTGATAAAAGCTAAAGAAAGTCAGACCTAGTAGGCTAACCAACAATGTAACCAACGGGAAACACTCAAATAATTGTTGCACTATTTAATTATTATAATCTTAAGAGAATTTTAACTATTGTAATTTTAAGAGCAAAACAAACTTCTATATCGTTCTAATCGATCCAAAGACTATAGTAAATGTTCAATAAAAAATATTACGATCTAAATAAGCACACCTGCCAAGTTTTTCAGATTTTCGTATTTCATATCGTGCACTCATATTTTTTGCCACTTCCTAATATTATTATTTCAATTGTATTTTCACAAAGCGCTTCAGGCAATACTAAGTGCTGTCCGCGTGCGGTTTCAACGCACTGTATATTTTTAGACTGCGGTACTATTTATAATGCTTGGTATCTTGTAACATTCTGAATTCCTCTCTAAGCGCTTTGTTCTGCTTGTTTTAAATACTACTGTCTTTAAATATTTACATAAGAAAATAAATTGTTTTTGTTTCATCATTAAATTCATACAAATGCGTAGCCACTATAGAATATTCGTACTTTGTATTTTAAAAAATAAAGAAAATTGCAATTCAAACAAGCTTTTAAAATATCGCATTTGTGCTGTAGACCGCGTAGAAAGTACATAAATACTACGTTTTACCGCGAAAATTTCGTGTATGTAGTATGTATGAAGCAGCAGGTGTGATCACAAAACAATCCATTCGCATATGCACTCAGTATCGCAAAACGTCTTATTTGCATAAATGTCTTATTCGCCAAACATCCTATACGCATAAATAAGGTCCCATTTACGCATAAAGACTCCCTTTGAGCCAATTAGGGTATGGGATGGCGAAGCTATTCAGCTAAATACTTGTAAAAATTTGGAAAATGTTATGAAAATTTGAAGCATTGAATTCTGTAAATGCACAACTAAATGCCGTAAATGTCGAATGCGAATTTACAGAGTTGACGTTTTGTGAATGGGATCTTACATCTGAACACATGTCTGACAGTGTGATGTGGGAAATAAAGAAACTAATAATTTGATTTTAAATAAACATTTATTATATTAATATTTACACTTCACGGAAGATATACTCTTATGACTAGTCAGGAGAATTTACAGTCAGTCAACTATATTTACAAGATTCATAAGTTTTATACGGTATAAAATTGCCCTCTAGTACTATATACATTTTTACACTAATATAATAATTTGACCTATTCACACTTGTCCACATTCCGCTATACATCAAAGAGTCAATTTACAAGATTGTTTTAATAAATATAGAATAAAATTCCACAGTTTACGAAGTAGTCACCGTGAGTCACCCATATTTGGATTAGATACATTATTTACACAAATTAGGTATATACAAAACGAACATAATTGGAGTACTAGCATCTATAGTCATTGCCGCTTGTATAACACGGGTAGATTGCAGCAATTACAATGACCACTGATCTTGACGCCAAACGAGTTCGATACACTGTTTAAATATAATCGTCTCGGTCTATCACCTTGCTCATCACCGTGTTCATCACCGTGCTCATCACCGTCATCAGCCATATATCATGCGGTCCCCTGTATAAAGAAAATAATTGTTAGAACACTATAGTGATCATAGCGTGAAAAATTAAATGTTACTTGTTTTGATGAAAAAAATCATCGTAAGTGATGGAAAATAAAATATATAAGCAAATAATAGAATAATAGATAGATACAGTGTTTAGATAACTTCTGTTATAACCCTTTAATAGCCCCTCGTTATTACCCGATAACGCTGTATCGGGGAAATTTTTATCCCTTTTAAGTTTTGTAGAACACTAATAAGGTAATGGTCTCTTTTTTCGGATAAATACAGGTGATTGAAAGTATTGTAAGGCCGCCTTTACATTAGTAAGTTTTCCTCGTGTTAATAACTTATGTAATTAACTTACTATAAAATTTCAAATGCAATATACTTTGTAAATAGCTAATCGTAATTTCCGAGTACTTGTGTATACTTCCGAAAGTCAGGTACGTAAATGTTACGTAAGGATGAGTAGTATTAATATTGATTTTAATTGTTACTTAATACCATTATTACTATTATTATTTCTCCGTGCGGTCCGCCTGGATAGCTACCACCCTTGAGCATGAGTCAGCCGCCAAACGACTCGTCGTGTTCCGACTGGGGGCTTGAGAGCCAGTTCTTACTTTCTTTTTCTTCCCTCTTTCTTGGCCGGCAACGCATCAGTGCTGCCTTTGGTGTTACTGATGTCAATGGGCGACTATAGCCACTTACCATCAGGTGAATAGTCAGCTCGTTTGCCAGCTATTTACATAAAAATGACTAGTAGATAGTGGTAGTGAAGCGCTCATAGTCCTGCGGCTTGCGTCGATCCCAAGTTATCGACAAAGTTAAGCAACAACGGGCGCGCTCGGTAGTTGGATGGGTGACTGCTAGTGGCAAAAAATCTTGAGCGTTTCCGTGCTTCGGAGGGCACGTAAAGCCATTGGTCCCGGTTGTTGTCATAACAGTCGTTAAGCCATGTCGGAGGCCCTCGGGCGATTTAAAAACTTCCGACACTCGGGTTGGCCACTAACCCCTCCACCAATCCGCACTGGAGCAGCGTGGTGGAGTATGCTCTAGGCCTCCTCAAGAGGAGAGATCCGTGCCCAGTAGTGAGCCATTAATGGGTTGAAGCCAACTAGTAGATAGATAAGGCAACAGCAACCTGATCGAGCAATGTTGGAGGCGTAGCGTGGTGCGCGGCGCCAATGATGTCCTGTAGACAGCGCGCGAACTCCTCGATCACATCGCGCAGCGGGTCGCGCTCGCCACCACGCTCGGCAACACGCTCGGCAACACGCTCGGCACCGCGCTCGGGCTCGCCGGCCGCCGCCACCAGGCACTGGCACACCGCCTCGATCACCTCGCTCGTCATGAAGCTGCACGGCTGTCTGCACAACAAACAATACGACTAATACAAATGGACTGTATTTATTTACTTATTTATTTTTATTAGATCATTAACGCCTCAAGTCAGAGTCACTAACGGTTACTTAAATCGCTCCTTAGTACAGAATTTGTACTATTACAGTGGAATCCGTTTATAATGACATCGAATGGTATTGACAAATACGTCATACTAAGTGGACGTCATACATAGCATTTTTGTGAAAAAAAAAACCTTTACTATTACTATTATTATTTCTCCGTGCGGTCCGCCTGGATAGCAATCAGCCTATTGCTTGAGTCACCACTCACCCTCTAAATCACTCGTCATATTCCAGCTGGGGGCCTGAGAGCAAATACCTATATTCTATATGTATAGACAGGCTGTTCAGTACTAAAAGTTTGGACACCTACATTGACACCTTATGGTGCCAACGCATTTTAGTCTGCTGCGAGCAAGCGAGACAAATAGATGTCATTTTGAAACACTGCTTCAAGATCACAATAATAACGATTAAAGAGAGTTCGGAACAGCCCGTCTATAAAATGTATACTCAAAATTATCTAAGAACGCATTAATGATAGCTGCCATTTATTAATATGAACCAACCTTGTACGTACGTCTTTGAGAAAAAAATGGAATAATTATTTAATTGACATGAATAGTTGGATACTTACGAACAAAGGATTTTGCCAAAATTTGTTAAAAATCCCTATTCGTATTGTATCGTATTCGTATTGACGTTATTTATAAATCATATTAAACGTTATAATCTAGTAAAAATCCCATCACATCATAATTTATGCAAAATTGAATAAAAAAATAAGCCGTCGAATCAATGTTATATGAAGATGACAAAATCTACACTGACGTTAAGTGATGTGACGGCATGAAGCCACTTATAAAACCATAATAATCGATACATTACTATAATCGAAACTTAAAATAAAAATGAATTTATTTTATTTCTTTCTTTGTGTTTAACAATTAAACAATTTAATTTCTTCTCTTCTATAAGAACATGACCAAAAGTGTTTATTGCGATAATCTCTAACCGCAGCCATTTGAACTGATTAAAATACGGTTAGAATATTCATTATTCAACCGAAACCCAAATTTCATACGCTGGATGCGGCGCGGACGAATTAACAGTGAGTTTTTTAGGAAAAAAATATTTTATTATAGTCGTAAATACATAATTATTGAGCGTATAGGTATGGTAAAGTAACTTAAGTAGCTCAATGGAGGCAGTATCATTCCAGTTACTTGTGGATATCTAAATGTTTCGGTTTTTAGAATTTACAATTTAATTATTGAATCGATTAGAAAGTCTTACAATTTTGAATCAATTTGTTGCAAAGATTGGTTCTTTCGTAAATCGATTTTTTTTGTACATCTCTAATGTCACTGCGATGACAAACGACAAATATGCATTCTTAGTTCGTGGGGACTATAAGTCTATGCCTGAGGGTCAGTTCTTACTTTCTTTTTCCTCTCCTTCTTGGCCGGCAACAGACTACCCTTTGGTGTCGCTGATGTCCATGGGCGACGATAAACTTCCCATCAGGTGGATCGGGTGTACAGCCGATCAGGCCGATGTACTAGGTTGTCATAAGGTGTAGGGTCTCACTTGGTGACGGCGGGCGCGGCGGCGCGGTAGTGGTGCGGCGCGGGCGGCAGGTGCGGCAGGTGGGGGAGGTGGGGGTGGGGGGGCCGCGCGGGCTCCTGCCGCCGGAACCGCTCCAGCGAGTCCTCCACGTTGCGGCACCCCACGCACTTGCAGATCGCCGTGCACGCTATCTTGGCCTGCAAACCATTGTACGCACACACTATACAGGATTTTTCAACTGTGCGTGGATGGCCAAATTCTAAAATGATAGTTGAATAGGACATTTTGCGAATTGGGACTTTCTAAGAATAAGACATTTTAAGAAAAGGACATTCTGAAAATAGTACATTTTACGAATAGGACATTCTGCGAATAGGACGATCGGACATTATGAGAATGGGACATTTTGTGCCTAAACCATTCTAAACTATGAGGAATAGCAATAAAATAGCAATAAAAATGTTCAAAGGAATCTCAGAGCCGATTCTGATGAAAACTAAAACTGCATCATTAGTAGTTTCGGATTTGGCCCTCCACACTTGGAAAATTCACCCCGTATAATTATATGGATTGATTTCAAAAGCACGGATAGGCCGTACCGTCATACCTTACACAAGTACACAGTAACGCGAGTTTTTTACGAGGTTTTTTTACTCTCACAGCTCATTAATCACTACTCATGAGCCTTGTAAAACTTACACATAGCTCTTACTTAATAAAATCTATACAGAAATAGTGTAGATAAATCACACTAATATCTTATTTATCCTGATTCTTACTATCCTATTACATAGTAGTTAAGTAGTTACTCTGAAGACTCACCTCATAACACTCGCAATAGTTCTTGAGACATCCACTTCTTTTACAGTTGCAGCCCTTGTTATGCCGCCGTACAATTTCGGGTCCACCACTTTTCGCCTTGCCTATTTTGGGCCTGAAATAATAACCACAGGACCTTTTTTAAATTTGCAACTGATAACCACAATGTCAATTTTAATTGTTTTGCGTAGGTTTAAAATCATTTATGTAACCATAATAATTATTATTTTCTTTCGCTGTTTCTTTTTCTTAACCTTCCAAAATGATGGTAGAGGCAAAAATGCCATAAAGCGGTGAAGAGCAGAAACATTAGGCTAAGTAATTCTCACAATAACATCAAAATACAAACTTAAAAATGACCGCGCTGAAAACACTTCCATCCTAAACAATCAACGCCTTGTATTATACTCGTATTTCCTATCACTGACCTGAACGCATTGGGGTTCCGATCCAAGCAGCCCCGTATAGCCTTCTGTCTCAGCTCCTCATTCTCCAGGTTATTGTGGCAGTTGGTGCAGTTGCAGCGGTTGCAGAACTCGCCGTTCGCGAAACAATCGCAGTACAGCTTGAGGCACTGCGACTTGGTGCAGTTGCACGCCTTGCGCGGCCGCATACCGAACTCCGTTGCCACCATCTCTGTAGACGACATTGAAGTATTATTACTAGTGTATAGAACCGACACCGCAAACACCATGTATGTCCCAATGCATTGGCGCCACGTGGCTTCAATCTTCAATGGATTCGTTCGATTTTGAAAGGAGAACGGGGGCTTAATTTTGAAAATCGAACCTCCCGGCGGAACACACATTTTGTTCGAGATGTCTGTTCTATGTCATTATACTTCTATGGTAGACGAAGATTTTTTTAAAGAAATAGCCGGAAAACGAGCGACGATCCACCTGATAGGAAGGTTGCTATCGTCGCCCGTGGAAATCGGTGACACCAAAGGCATCGCTGATGCGTTTCCGGCCAAGAAAGAGCCCCAGCCGGAACACGACGAGTCGTTTGGCGAGTGACTCAAGCAGAGGGTGTTGTTGTGAAAATGAAAATAAGTAAAAACAAATTTTCTTTTTAAAGATAAAACTAATTTCTGTTTACTATTTTTTTTTATTAACGGGTTTTGTTAAAAAGGGACATTAAAGGCACGACAAATTACGACACGAAAATTAAGTAAATGAATGGGAAATTTTTCGAAATATCAATTCGACCATTTGCGAATAAAATTGGATTACTGCGTTTTGCGACAATGAAATATTCGTATAAAAGGGATGAAAAATCATAACCATGTAAAACCCTAGATAGGTACAAAATGATTTTTAAATTCCTGTTTGAATATAAAACCACCATACCTGATTCAGAAGCTTGCGGCGTTGTCGGAGAATCATTCGAATTCATCATGTCGGCCTCCATGTTCAGCATACTTCGTTGAGAGTCATCATCCTACAGAAAATAATAACTTAAACACACAACAGATAAATATTAAATACATATTATATTTCTTCCCAAGTATCATTATATGCATGTAGAAGGTTATGCGTCAAATGCACCTGACGCAAAACAAGCATTCTCAAAATTAGCTATTCCAAAAATATGCACATCTTTAGTAATTATTTCAATCTGTTTTGACTACTTAAAAACATCTTATTATAATAAAATAGTTTATATCGACATTAAAACTAATATCTTTTATTTATCAAACACAACTCCTTGTACATAATATATCGCACCTATAGTGGAAAAAAGACATAAGATGAAAATTGCAATTTTACAGGAGAGCAATAAAACTGTTAAAATATCAGAAAGTAGTCAAAGGTCAAAGGAATTTCATGACGGCTGATAGGGAAGTGTGGAAGAGGAAAACATATTGCGCCGACCCCAAATAAAATTGGGAAATGGGCAGGATGATGATGATGATGAGTCAAAGGAATTTCATTACGATTTCTTGCACAAAACCGTCAAGATTAGTGATAAAAATTTGAAAAAAAATTGAGTATATGCAGCTTTTGTCCCTCTTTCCAATCATAATAATAACTAAAATTCAACGTAAGACGACTTATGCTTTTTTTCCATTAAGGGTGCGATATTCAATCAAGCTGGTTAGCAGCACCTTGCAAGTTCACCATATCAGTAACATTGAACAACACAACATACATCGTCAGATTTACATCATCATCATTTACAGAGCGACATTATCATTTTGTGATAAAGCTCTTAAATAAAAGAAAAAAAAACATACATCGTCATCCATCCTGATGGCGGCGGGGTCGTCGGGCACTATGACGTCACTGGGCATGTCGTACCCCGACTGGATCACGATGAGCGGGTGCTGCGGCTCCTCCGGCCGGGGCTCTTGCGTCTGCTCCACGCTGCGACGGTCACTTGCTATCGGACTCTGGAATGTTAAACATGTTACATTTTAACAATGATATTATATACAAGATATGCCAAGACGGCGGTGAAATTACGTCAGTTGAATTTAGACAAGTGTAGCGATTTCAATTCAGACAGTTGATAGCTGCCGTCTAGCTGTCTTTTTCACTATTACGGTTTTAGTAGTGCCATCCCTTTTACATAATTTACCAATGTAATAGTGATTGATGTAGTGAAACAAAAGATAAACGTGTGTGTGTTGTAGCTCGGTCGGAACAGATTTTTTGGTTGATTTGTAAGGGCATAACGTATCTATAGTTTAATATCATTGTAAATATGTTACATTTTTAAACGGTTTTACTTTAGACTAGCTGTGCCGCGCGGTTTCACCAGCGTTAATTTGTGGAAAAAACTAACTACTTAAATATATGATGTTATATAGCCTATAGCCTTCATCGATAAATGGAAAATCAAACACAAAAATAATTTTTCAATTCGGACCAGTAGTTCCTGAGATTAGCGCGTTCAACCAAACAAACTCTTCAGCTTTATAATATTAGTATAGATTGCCCTGTTTGTTGTTTATTATTTTTGGTCAAAAGTAATTTAAATTTTAACCCCTTCCTGTAGACAGACTGATCTGATATTTGACTTTACCAGTTTGTAACAAGCATGAACTTATACGACTCAAAGGAGAACCCCAGCTTCCATAGAAACTCAGGCCTAAGTAGACAAGACTGGAAATTGGCTGTCAATTAGATCATTGCAAAAGGTTTAATTTCTCCAATTTTCACGGCTGTCATCAATGGCCAACTAAGGAAATCCTAGAATGAATCACCTTAATTATAGGTTATGATTATGTCATACTCGTGTCACAGTGCTATTTAATATGTATGTTACACTTACTATAAACCAAATAACTACGAGTACCTAATCATTACAAACGTAATAAAAATAAACTTTTCTCAAAAATTGGCTAAAACTAAGTTGGCGGGTGACTATTATACTATCTACTACTTAAATAGTTTTCACCCAAAACGAATGTCATAAAAAGGTTGTTTAATAAAAGCTATTGCATATTTCAAGATATTTTATTAGTTATCATTATAATATATTAATATTTCGTCTAGTTGTGCAGGAGGCTCTATATTTAGTTGGTACCTTGCCCAATCAAGATACCATAATATACTCATTGTAAGTATGGCCACAGCAACCTCCTGATCTTCTAAAGATGTATAGGGTACATTATCCAGTGTTCAGGACTTATTCTGAACCTTTGTCAGTCACAAAACAGGCGATTAAGGAGTCCATATTCATATAGTATTGGTTTTCAAGAAATTATAGCGAAACTGCGAAACACATTCACCAAAACACAAGTACGAAAGCGAATACAATAGAAAATTAAAATCACTGTGTGCGTGTCGATGAGTTTCAATAGTAAATAGGACTCCAAATACGCCGAAAATATTTGATAGTAAAAATATACAAGAACACGTGTAGAAAGATGAAAGATCGATGACAAATATGACAATACAGTGATGTTATTTATAAATACTATGGTTACCAAAATGACATTATTAGGGATTACATCATCTTTGTTGTCAATCGATTAATCGATGTCAAAATATTCGAAATGTAATTTAATAAAATTAGCGTAACGATTAAATGGTAATTATAATATATTACATAGTTTTGATTTATATGGAATACGAAAATATGTTAAAATTAAATTAATATTATAATTATAATCAAGAAATAATACATAAAATATATTATTATGTTCCATCAATCGATAATTATCAATCGATTCAATCGATTATAAAATCGTATGTAATGAGGTAAATACTGTGAAAACTTTTTTGCATTATTTTGTTCATTTGGCAAGAGCAGCTGAAGCTAAGATTTAAATATGTTTATCTTGTAAATAAGACGAATTTTTTGGTATATATTTTACTCTTGTCTAGTCCGATGTTCTAGCACAGATTACATATGGTTCGAGGCCGAAAATTGGGGTTCTCCTTTGGCTTCTGATGATGGCTCACAATTTTTTTTCTTCAGTACATTTAACACTATAAAACAGTTTTTAAACTTTTAAACTTGTTTTATGTAGCTAGCCGAAATAAGCAGAAGAGACCTTGGCAAGTGGTAATCGTCCCCCATAGATATCAGTAATATCATGAGAATCATCGATGCAATGCCGGCCGAAAAGAAGGTAAGAACTGGCTCCCAGGCCCCCAGTCGGTAGCCGACGCGACGAGTTGTTTAGCGGCAGACTCAGGTAAAAGGTTGGTCACTGGTAAGCTAATAAAATTGTTGCAATTTTTAGAGGAATTTTAAAAACTAAGTACTCAATTTTCTGGTCAATTTCAAATTTGTAACTAGTAAAGTAACCTTTGGTACTTTTGATATGAGTTGTACAATAACACACAATATCATGTGTGATTACAATAGTACAAAATGATGTTTAATAATAATTACAGATATAATTTAGATTTGTATGTTTGTACACAACTATGTGGTAGGAGAAGCAGACAGACCTACACTGTACATCCTTATAGTTACCTTATCCAACAAATAAATGATTTGATTTGAAAAATGTTTTGGGAATTAGGTAATTAATTGGTTGGACATCAGTCATTAACAAATTAATTGACATTTCAACTAACGGAAATTAATAACTTGTGTCGTAACGTAACATATCTACTAATTAGAAATTTATTCAATGGGTTTATGAAGGGGACGGCGCGCACGCAGTCCCCACTACCAAAAATTACGCGTCCGAGTTACCCACATTAGGGGTAATCGCAGGGGTCAACCTAACCGGAGTGCAATGGAAAGGTCTCGCCCTGGGGGAACCGCCTTCCTGATCACGGTGTCCCCTACGCCAGGTAAGTATGAATTGCAGACCTCTCTTTGGGATACTTATACAACTTCCAAGGAGTCTCAACAGCGTGATTCAGATTGAAATTTTGTACCGCCATCTAGTGACTAATGTTGACACTTGAGCTTACTAGTAGCGCCATCTACCTAGTTTATGGTGCATCAACAACACTGTACTACATACTAGGCGTAAGAAATTAAAATTTAATATGAGACAATAAATAAAAACATGCAATGATATGCTTACTTTACGCTTTTCTTCCATTATCCTTTTCCTCGTATATGCTGGCTACAAATACACAATCTAAATGTTATTCAACAAAATGAAATCACATGAGACATATAGACGAAAGAAATGTTGCAGGCAACTGTGAGATAATGTTAAAGCCAATACTAACGACTGGCATAGTTTTCGAAGACAACAATCAACAATGGCAACCATAATGGAAATATACACGCTACCAAATCGACGAACATGTCCTCTCCTACACTCATGTCAACTTTCAATTTCAACCTGGTTTGTCACCACCGTGGGTGGTAAATCGCCGACAAAGTAGTCATCTAGACGATCCATCTTGGAAAGTGGCTATCGTTGCCCATAGACACCAGCAACAACGAAGGCACTACCAAAAGAGGTGATAGAAAAAAGGACTCACCACTGGCCTCTTATAGTCAATCTCCACTTCGGTCATGGAGAGCTGCATGTCATGGGTGTCGTCAGCGATGGTGTTCTCGATGAGCGAGTGCAGAGCGGCCTTGGAATCCACGTGCTCGCTCTCCAGTTGGCCCTGGGCCTCCCCCTGCTCCACCAGTTCCTGCTTCACAGCCAGGATGTCGTTGATGTCCACCGCTGGCTGCTCGATGGCTGGGGACAGCGGTGCTAGCAGACTCTGAGACGATCTTGTGGGTTGCTGTCAAACAGTTTCATTTTGAAGTATTTAATTCATTGATATATGACACAATTTGCTTAGTTTGGTTTGCAGCTCACAGGCTTTACAAGTACATATATTATTTGCGAAGTTTAAAAATTTACTTATTAAATAAAAAATGAAAACTAAACTAAGTAGAAAGTACCTAATACAAAAATCTTTAGAAACATTCAAACAAAATCAATTTTACGTATTTCTACATTATTTCACTCTAAATTAAAAATATAAATATTAATGCTTTTACTAAGATTTTACACATTATGAGAGAAAGATAACAAAGAATTTAGTTGTTATGCTTTTATTACACCAATACTTAGTTTTATACAGAATTTACTTTCCCTTCGAAAACATTAATATTTTAGAATTAATTGCACCGCCTAATATATAACGAAAATAACATAATATAAATAGTTTAATATTACTCACAGTGAGGGAAGTTTTCGGCACCGGTGCTATCCTCACTAATTTTTTCCCGCCCGCTGAAATAATCATAAATTAATCACTCTCCCTCTTATAATTTCACAATTCACCAATGTTTCCCACGACACAAATGAATCATGTTCTAAATAAAATTGTATGTTCCAATTTGTATCTTCAAATAATTTCGAATGCAGAAACTAATCCATTTATGAATATAGTGTCATCGATTTTAAATAAAGTTTTCTATTTTCCAAAGTTGATTCAATAAAATGCCAAAACAAAATAGTTGTATAAATAAAAAAAATTCAAGGCAAAGATTTTGTGCATTCTTCCTGTCATTGCCTTTACTCCGTTTTTTCATACCTTTGTCATTATTATGTATTCTGTGTTTTTGTCTTAATAATTAATTGTTAACCAACGACGGATATATAAATGTTCGTTTACGTTTAAAAAATAAGTAAACAGAAATTTCTATAATAATTATCAATTCTTAATTTTGCGTTAACAACGTAATATTATATTTATCTATCTAACAGCCTCTTAAAATCTACTGCTGGACATAGGCCTCTCCTAATATTATATTTATTGAGTTTTAACTTGAATAAAGAGTTATCCTATGACTCAAGTGTTTCACTCGTCTTTCTCACACACACACTACACAACAATGGTGACCCCGGCGTAATACACGACAAATTCTTTTAATTTTGTGTTTGCCTTTTATATAATAAATTACGATAAAAGACACATCTTTTACTTAAAATGAATAAGCAAACGGACTATAAATATTTTTCAACAATTTTTTCTTAAATTTTATCCATTCCATTGTTAATTTTTCAAGAGTATATTGTTAGATATAATAAAGTATAAGTATATAAATATATAAGTATATAAGATATAATAAGTAGATAATAATTTTAAATATTGTTAGGCAAATGATAATCTCGTCACTGCAACACTAAAGACAAGAGCATATAGAAATGAAATAAACTCTTATGCTGGCCATACACCATCAAGTATACTTGTCAAGTTTGCAGCGGACTTGACATGGTATCCAGTAAACTTGACGGTGTATGGCCACAGTATGGCAATCTGGCCATATAGCTATCTCATGCAAACTGTATGCCGCATCAAGTCAAACTGCAAACTTGACAAGTACACTTGATCGTGTACGACCAGATCTAAGTATTTGTTACCTTTGTTATCGGTGAGCACGAACTTTGACGGGAGCAGGGAACCCTGCGTCTGAGTCTTATTGCTCTGCGCCGCGTTCTGTGTCACCAGACGAATGTACTGGATCTGACAAATAACACTCAATACAATGTTATAGACTAGTTGTTACTCGCAGCTTCGCCTGAGAGTGGAATGTTTCACAAAACGAAATCACAAACATATGTATAAACGTGGTAATGATTCCCAAGAAACAATTTCCCAAATTTTCAAATTATAATACTAATAAAATAGGATTTCACCCGCTATTTAACCTCACCTGTCTCGGAAACCAAAGCAATAGGCTTTGGTTTCATTTAAAGATTAAAAATATTGTCTACCTTGCTGTAAAAATTCTGCTAACCACATTTTAGTTCAGTAATTTGATTAAATGTTTACTTACACCCTTGCCTGGTACATTTATCTGATGTAGTTGTGTGTGTTGCCCATCAATAAGAACATTGTCTTTTCCTATCTAAAACAAAAAAAAATGATTTGTAATAATTAAAAAAACATTAAATATTCCTTTTCAGCGGTGTTGATGCCCCTGATAAATTACCTGTGAAAGCTTAGGTGGTGCTGTTGTCTTCAATATCACATTCTGTGAAGGATTTGCTGAGATAACTACTTTTTTTGTTGTGCCTCCTGTAAAAACATTAAAAAAAAAAATTATTAATACTACAAAGAGAATTCACTGCTAAGATTAAGCGAATAGAGACTTAAATTTTTATCCGTAAAAACTTGAATTCACAGTTATTAGTTAATTTTGATTCATCCTAGCAGTTATTCAAATACAAAATAATTTATTTAAGTATATAGGTTTCACTTCGAAGCCATAACACTGCATTGCAACGACGCATCGCAAGAATGAATCGTTCTTAACGATGTGACACAATCCGATGGGTTTTCACAACCCATCGTAAGTCACCAGAAATTACTTTGCATTGTGCAACATAGTCTCATCCCATATATCTCATAATATTCAGTCTCATTCTACAATTTTGGCCTCGCCCATACACTTATGCAAGTTATTTTTAAACTAAGCCAAAAGAAGGATTATGATTTTGGCACATTGTTATGTATGTAGATACTCGTATTATTATTGTTAGAATTATATTATGTTACTTACATTATGATACTTTTGTAGACTTATGTAGAAAAAAATTTGCTACCGTGTTACCATAAAAAGGGCATAATTGTAAAGAAGTTTTTCCAGAGCCTATCTATGTAAGTGCGATTTTTCCTGACCAAGTTTTATTCCTTAAACATTTTTTTTAGTACCAAACATACCTGGTGCAGGCGCAGGCAACAGTTTCGCAGAAGGAGATTGTATAGCAATTATTTGTTGTTTTTTCCCCAACTTCACGCCCTGTTTGGTAGGAGATGCCATTACTACCTGAAATTGAGTCGGTTAAAAATTTGAAAAATATACTTTTCATCAACTAAATTCATATAGATAAAGTAATGAAGATAACTAACATTAAAACTACTTAATTGATTAATGACAAGTTCCGAAATTATTTTTTTTGTTAATTTCCAGTAAGTTGCTTAAAAACTGTCAAAAAGTCACGTAAGGGGCCGTCCATTAATCACGTGAGGCTTGAAAGGGGGGGGAGGGGTTTGACAAAAATCACGAAAATATCACGAAGTGGGAGGGGGGTGTAGTAAGATATCACGTGTATTTATTTTTTCGTCAAACGCACGATTTTTAAATAGAAAAGCAGCGTGTAGTGTGACTTTGACTTGCCGTTGCCAGGCAACGAACGAAGGCCTCACGCGCCGCCACCGACTACCGGCTCGGCATGTTTTGGATTAAAACAATGTCGAAAGTAGGTGATCTGTATAAAGACCTTTTTGCAGAGTATAAGAAAGGAAAAATACACGTGATGTTGGGGGAGGGGGGGGGGGTAGTCTTAAACCTCACTAAATATCACCAAGGGGGAGGGGGGGGTTAAAAAATGGTAAAAAAAGATCACGTGATTAATGGACGGCCCCTAAGTAGTAATAACTTCACGAACAAACATGATCAAATTGGAATAGAGGATTGTGAACAGCCATTCAACAATCAGATAATATCTATAATATTACTATAATATTACAGATATATTATAATATACCTTATTCCCAATAGCAATGGGCACAGCTTTCTGTGGCAAGGCCACGAAGCGCGCCTGCGACGTGGGGGCGGTGCTCGTCGGTAGGATCTTCGTGATGACGGCCGGTTGGTTTAAATCCACATTCTGCTGACCTGGAAATTGTGACAAATTGCCTTTTAAAAATCGTTTATTAATTATTTTTTGTATCATAATGTACATACAAGAATATACATTATACAGGGTGGAAATAAAAGACTGTAGTTGGAAGAAAAGTATTTTGAATATTGATGATGGCAAATTTTAGCAGGCAGATGATTTTTCGAAATCTTTTAATGCAGTTTTACTTATTTTTGAAAATAAAGGAATGTTTCCTTCAATGTTTCAGTCAGTGAAATTTGCCATCATCAATATTCAGGGTACCTTCTTTTTCTCCAACTACTGTCTTCTATTTCCACCCTGTATGATACTTAAAATCTCCTAGCACTATTTATTGTTTAACCTAGCACTATTTATGTTTTACAGTTTTAACGCAAATTGATTTAAGCAACTAACGCCCCCAACTCAGAGTCACTAACGTTACTTAAATCGCTCCTTAGTACAGAATTTGTATGGTGATGGTAATATTTGTATGGTACTATTAAAGTAACCGTTAGTGACTCTGAGTTGGGACGTAAGATTACAGTCTACTGTAATCATTATATTTTAGCACTGCAAGCCAAGCCTTTCGCTACGGCAGAGGCCAGATGCAGCAAGCTTGCTATTTTATTTTTACGTATATATGCGGTCTGTCATTATAGCGGATAGCCTATGAGTTAACAAATAAACAATTTTCACTGTATTTGCGATTTTTTATTAGCGATGGGTGTATTTGTCATCAGTTATTATTATTTCTAAGCAGCACTAGTATTTGTCATAGAATATTATTAGGTTACATACTACGTGAGACAAGCATGATCAGTTAACTCAGTTAACAAGTTGAGTATTAATAATTTCCCCACCTTGCACTATAACTTTCGTCATCATGACTGGTCTTGGCTGCTGCTCTTTTGTTTGAATTAATGACGCCTGAAATTTAAATAAATCAATATGTTAAACAATTAAATATTTACAACATTTATATTGTTTTCTACTATAGTTTTCAAAGGTACCTGGTCTGAATTAGTTCTTAAATATTGCACTGAAGATGATGATGGATTCACCAATTTGAGTTTCTGTGTCCCGGCTGGCATCACTACTAATTGTTTTCCAATTTGAGCTGGAAAAAAATGAATCAGTATTTTTGGGTATAGAAGTAACAAGATGATATGAATAATTTGCTTACTCTGACAATGTTCTCGTAAAAAATTCACTCTACATGTTGGCATAGTATAGAACGGCAATATTTCCAGGCCAGGAATATTAAATTGTCTAAAATTTAATGATGCAGTTATAGTTTTCATCAAAATCGGCCTCGAGACTCCTTTGACCATTTTTCGATATTCCTTATAATTTAGAATTTAGCCATCCACGCACACTTGAAAAATTCACCCTGTATAATGCTTCCAATGGCTCACCTAACACAGTATTTCCTTTGGCATTCCCTTGGACAACATTGCCAACGGAGACCTTCTTTACCAGCGCGACAGGTTTTGGAGCGATGGCAAACTGTTTGCCCCCGAATTGGGTGCCAAATGACTTTATCGCCAGCCGCGGGGGCTTCGGCGCTATCGCCACCTGCCGGGGCGGCGCCGCTGTCGCTATCTTCGGGGTGGACGAAGCACGAGATGGGATTGCAGCCTAAAACATTTTTATACAAACTGTGGTTTTAGTTTGTATTGAAAGTAATATAAAAACTTGGTATATTGAGATCGCGTGACCTCGCGTTATACGTTTGCAGAGATGACAGAGGTGACATACATACAAAATCATAGCCTTATGATACCAAGTTTAATTTAGGAGCGATATTTAAACAGCTTGATTTTTTTTTATTTAAATTGCTAATTTATTCTAATTAATTCATTTAAAAAAGCAAAAAGAGGGGTGTTATAAGTTTGTCTATGTCAGTCTGTGGCATTGTAGCTCCTAAACGAATGGACCGATTTTGACGCGGTTTTTTTTGTTTGAAAGCTGACATGATCGAGATGGTTTTTAGTTATGTTCGGTGAAAATAAAACTGTCAGGGGTTTTTTGAATTTTAAAATGTACTTATATATTATACTTATATGTGTGTACGTGTATATGTTATTCATTTTAATATAAATAACAAAAGAGAATGTAAAATTCTACATTGTACATAATGTACATACATAAAAAAATAACCAATTCCAAATAAAATGAGAACATCATCAAGATAGTCGGAGTCAATAAAATACGCATTATTAGGGATAACTCAAAAACTACTTATTAGATCTTGTTTAAATTTTAATGGGACCACATGACAAGCACTAGCTTTTGAATATAAAAATAATTAATCTTCAAAATTGGTACACCCAGTAAAAAGTTATGAAGTAACACACATAAAAAAAATACAGGTGAATTGAGAACCTCCTCCTTTTTTGAAGTCGGTTAAAAAGGCTCTTGAAGCATAAAACACTTGAAAACATAATAAAATAAAAATATGGCTTCAACCCATTAATGGCCCACTAGTGAGCACGAGTCTCTCCTTTTGAGGAGGCCTAGAGCATACTCCATCACGCTGCTCCAGTGCGGATTGGTGGAGAAAAATGGTGGTTGGAAAAATATAATAATAATAAATATGTTTAAGATACCTTCACAGAAATTATCTTTCGAGCATCTGGTGTTACTCTTGTTTGGGGCTGAAGCTGCAAGTCCAACATTGTTTCTGTCTGCGATGTTAACACATTTTGCTGCAATATAAAAACAATATCAAAATATCAACGAAAATATACATAAAAAATAAAAGATATTGCACAACTAATCATACACATTTTTTTTCGATGTATCCAAAACCTAATTAAGATTTTATAATTTATTCAATAACTATGTATTTAAATGAAGGTTCATACATAATTATGAAGAAGGCGAGACATTTTAATATTCATAATAAATATTGAAAATCTGAAGATAAACTGATTCATATTTACGAAACCATAAACCAATAATTAATATTTTAGTAAGATAAGTGGATATGGTAAGGAGTACTCATGATACATGATACGCTTTAAAGGAAAAATTGACTAAGCGACATTGAGCTAACTTTACAGGAGAGCAGTTTAAAGTTGAATTTTTAGAAAAGTTGTTGTATATGCCACAATATAGATGATAGAATAAGGATTCCAAAACAGTAAGAATAACATTGGTAAGAAGATTACAAATAAATATATCTGCTCTCCTGTAAAGTTAGCTCAATGTTGCTTAGTCAATTTTTCCTTTCAAGTGTCGATATTATAAATTGTTCACCCATGTACCCATATCATAACAAAATGAGCATAATCTAGAATGGTTTCTAATCATTACATAATGCATACATTAGATTCTGCGATAGTAGTCAGGCCCGTAGTCTGGTTATCTTGCACGGAGTATTCCTGAAGAGTAAACTCGCCACACCCATCACCCATGAAATCTGAAGAGAAAAGAATTTTAGCTCCTTTAACCTACTTTTTCCTGTTGAGTCCACAAATTAACAGATATTTTGATTTTATTTTCTAACAACTTTCAGATAGTTACTTTGTCCACCCAACTCCACCCCCCTTCCACTGCCGTAGGATACTAAAGAAATGCCCACAGCAGAGTTACAAACTATTTAAAGTATTCATTTTAATCCTTAAACAATAAAATTCACAATATTTTTATTTATGTTAGTAAATGATGAGCAGTGATAGCCTAGCGGTTAGAACGTTGGTCTCCCGAACGCAGGGGCACGGGTTCAAATTCTGGCACGCACATCTAATTTTCAAACATTATGTGCGTATTACAAGTTAATTATCACTTGCTTCGGCGAAGGAAAACATCATGAGGAAACCTGCACACCGGAGAGTTCTCCATAAAGTTCTCAAAGGTGTGTGAAGTCTACCAATCAGCACTTGGCCAGCGTGGTAGACTATGGCCTGTACCCCTCACATTGTGAGCGGAGACCCCGAGCCCAGCAGTGGGACAATTATGGGTTGTTGCTATGCTATGCTAGTAAATTATGTATTTATAGTATTATGTATGTATGTATTATGTAGTAAATTATGCTAGTAAAAAAAATAAAAAATTCACCTATAATTTCTTCACTTCCAGTCTCCATAAGCATTGGCTGCTCCTCTTCAAACTCCATTACCATGCCCTGACCACTACTGGACAGTGCTAAATCGGCCTGACTTACTTCAACATGGTCTGCAGTCTCAAAGTCTACCTAAAAGCCAAAAAAATTTCAAGATTACCTATTAGACCACATTGAACGTTATGTCAGATGTATAATTTTTAATACATGAATATGAATAGTAAAGAAGGATTGGACAAAAACATTGTAAAGAAAAATAAAGTAACTATTAAGTACACTTTCAGAGAAAAAGCATCCGTATTTAACACTTACACCCATGGCGCTATCCAAGTTTAAAGTGTCCAAATTGTGATCCATCTTTGTTTTATTATATTGAGCACTTTACACAACAACTTTCATGGAATTCCCTAAAGCGTAAAGCTAATAAAAGTATGAACATTTTTGAGTTCAAAAGAGGCCGCCATTTTAAATTGTCAAATTCTATAAATCCCTCCCGCAAGCAGTAGCCACGGTTGAAAACAAATTGTCACAATTGGGAAATACTTGTTTACACTGAAACTTTTCGTTGCACTTGTATCAAAGGGTTTCTTTTAATTCTTTACATAAAGTACGTTTGTCAATATATCACTTGGCACCAACTAAAACATGAAAAAATATTTCAAATAATTTAAATTAAAATAAAAAGCTTAAAATTCTGATGGCGCTTCTTTAAATTTTGCAAGAATGTCAAATTTTAATGCTGCCAACATATTAGTACAATCACAAACATATCGACGCGTTCAATTTTATTTAATTGAATAATCTATGGCATATAAGATTATAATTAAGTAACTTTATAATCATGGATATATTACACTATCTGATCACTGACTTTGTAAAGATACATGACGTCCGATGACGTCATATCGGACGGACTCTTCGACCAATCAATTGCATCCTATTTTGATATGGTTCTTTAAAATGTTTTCTATTAATAATTTTTCTGGTGGTAAAAATTATAATATTTAAATAATACATTTTATTAGGATTTCTTAAAAATGAAATTTATTAAATTGAACTAATTAATGTGACTAAACCGAAAATTAAGGTACACGATTACAGTACATCTATATTATAATTATAATATATTATTCATCTTAGATGTTTTTATATCATTATAAAAAATCACAATCGAATGATATATCCTGGGACTATAAATAACATGGATACAATACAAAAATGGTACCTCTACGGCTAGGCGGCTCTACAAAGTCAGTGATCCAGATAGAGTAATATATCCATGGTGCTTGCAGACTGCAGTCGTACTCGTGCAGTGCACCGACCGTTGCACCGCGGCTGCGATTAGTGTCGGTACTCGCCTACTCGGTAGTGCTTTTTCACAAATATTTTAAATAGTGCACGTACTCAGTTGAAATCCTTAGAACCAAAGAAAAGCATATTATTAGTATAATCATTATGATGATCATCTGCACATTTTGAAACGCATAGACGCATAGATCTTTGCTCTATGGCTAAGCTGGCTGAGTGAGACGTCACAAATGTCAGAATTTTCATTCATTTTCATTTGCATTTCATTTGTCATTTTGTCCGTAGTGATTAAGTACTCTGTGGCGATTAAGTACTCTGTGATTTCTACTAACTTGTCTTGTCAATCTTGTCATCGATGGAATTGACGTTTACGGTTTAATTTCAAGAAAAATATACTATATACCTACAAGAAAAGAATCTGTGTGCAGTGCATTGTAAATATTATATCGAAGTGTCTAGGCGTCCCCTAATCAGACGAATAAAATAAACTAGTCATATTATATTCTCAACTACAGATAGTTCCCCTATCAGAAAAATGCCGATGAATCTACAAGGAGTACGCCAATATTTGAGTGAGCTGCGGAACACAGGCGGTTTACACAAAGATCAAGCCGAGAAGTAAACATCTTCCATACATAATTTCTACAATTCACGACAATACCTATAAAAAATTAAAACTTAAATTTGTTTTCAGATACCGAAATGTCCTTTTGGATATCCTTCAAAGTCCTGAAGAGGAATTAGCAGAGTGTTTAAAGGCTTTTGTTGAAGCAAGTGAGTGACTGAAGCAAGATATTTTTATAATGGGGTTGGATTTAGAATAATTTAGCAGGAGTTTGTATAATAATATGAGAATGGTTGGAGCTTGTAGAATGTAGAGGTTCTTCAGCTGATTACAACAGTAACACTACTCGTTAATTTGACATTTCTGCTGTTTAATATTTTAGTGCTGTTAGTATTATTTTTTTTCCTTTTTCTCCTAAATGGTGAAGCGAGTAGTACCGTTGTAATCAGCTGAAACCTCCTATCATCTCCCCCTCCTGCTCCTGCTGCTACCGTATTCAAATTATCCGTTTCTTATCCATCATAATTTGAATATAAAATATTTCAGTTGTAAATGAAAATGTCAGCCTGGTGATATCAAGGCAACTGCTTACGGATGTCAGCACCCGCTTGGCTCTCTTACCAGACAATGTCTCCCGTGAAGTATCACACTTTGCTTTGGATGTCATCCAACCGAGAGTTATATCTTTTGAAGAACAGGTGATGAACCATTTTTGTTCAGAAACATTGTTAACCGTTTGTAACAAAATAAAAAGTAAACTAAATTACATTTCATATTGATATTGAGTATTTTACAGGTGGCCAGCATCAGACAACACTTGGCAGACATATATGAACGTAATCAAAACTGGAAGGAGGCTGCAAATGTTCTTGTGGGAATTCCCTTGGAGACTGGTCAAAAGTATGTCACATTTTTTCAAGGCTTTCATAATTTTTCCTAAAAAAAGAGTGACAGAAAAATGGATATAAGCAAAATCAGAGTGTCTGCTTATAATAATTAAATAAAATATCCCTTGATGTCAAAGTCAAAGTCAAAATATTTTATTCATATAGGTATCATTGATACACTTATGCACGTCATTTTTTGGCTTTTCGGAAGGTGCTTTGTCATGGAGGAGAAGAAAAGCCTAAAGAAACTCCTCAGCACATCTTTTAAAAAAAATATTACAAAAAAGATATTATCATACAAAAATTTACTATTCTGAGTGGAACTAGTTGCAGAGCTAAGCATTTCCATGCGTCTTTGTCATTTAAATACTCGTTTACACTATAATATCCCTTGCCTAACAATTGTGTTTTTACACGTTTTTTGAAAGATTCAATTGACAAGTCACGTATTATTTTTGGGATTTTATTATAGAAATGTACACCAAGCCCTATGAAAGATCGTTGCACTTTACTTAGGCGGAACGAAGGCGTAACTAATTGATACATTCTTTTTGTTTGGCGATTATTAATATCAAAATTTTGTTTATACGCGTTTATATTCTTCCTTATAAAAACTACATTATTGAAGATATACTGGGAAGCTACTGTAAGTATACCTATTACCTTGAACTTTTCACGCAAAGATTCCCGAGACTTAAGTTTATAGATAGCCCTAACAGCCCTTTTTTGGAGAATGAAAATTTGTTCTATATTGGCTGCCTTGCCCCACAGCAAGATGGCATATGACATAACACTGTGGAAATAAGCAAAATAAACTATCCTAGCAGTTTCGACGTCAGTATACTGCCTAATTCTCCTAACAGCATAAGCAGCCCTACCAAGTTTTGTCGCGAGATTTGTTATATGTGGGCCCCATTGAAGTTTACTATCTAAGGTCACCCCTAAAAAGACCGTTGATTCCTCCTTATGCAATGTTTCATTATTTAGTTTAAGAGATTTGCTGACTTTTTTAACATTAGGTAGCACAAACTCTATACATTTAGTTTTTTTTGCATTTAAAAGTAAGTTATTGATCGTGAACCAACGCGACACATGCGAAAGAGCACTATTTACGTCGTCGAAATTTACTTTATTCCTTTCACACTTAAATATTAATGATGTATCATCAGCAAATAGTACAATATCCGCTTGGTTCTTTACATAATGTGGTAAATCATTAATATATACCAGAAAAAGAAACGGACCCAATATAGAGCCCTGCGGTACACCCATCACAGCCGGTGACCCCGATGACTTAATATCGTTTATGCTTACTTTTTGTATTCTATCACTCAAATAAGACGCGATCAAGCTAAGGGCCTTGTTTTTTATACCATAGTGGCCAAGTTTAAGCAGCAATGTTTCGTGCTCAACACAATCAAATGCCTTAGATAAGTCACAAAATACACCTATGGCATTTTGTGATGCTTCCCATGCTTCAAATATATGCTTTAAAAGCCTAGCCCCGGCATCGGTTGTACTCCGGCCTTTTGTGAAACCGTATTGCTCAGGATGTAATAATTTATTATTATTGAAATGGGTTAACATTTGATTCAGTATTATCTTTTCGAAGATCTTACTAAGAGTTGGTAAAACAGAAACTGGTCTATAGTTATTAACATCACTTTTTTCACCTGTTTTAAAAAGTGGAATGATTTTGCTGCATTTCATAAGATCTGGAAAGATACCGAGATCTATACATTTATTAAAAACTACGACCAAATATGGAGCTATGATATCTATAATATACTGTATTATTTTTACCGAGATGCCCCACAAGTCACCTGTATTCTTTACCTTCAGAGACTGAAATGCTTTAATTAAGTCTCTAGTGGTTATATGTTTAAATTCAAATAAAATGTTACATTCATTAACATGATTTTTTAATATAGAAAGTGCTTCCGCCGGTGAAGAAGCTAGTGAACGGGTTAACGTTATAGGAATGTTACAGAAATGATTTTCAAACTCGCTTGCCACGTCTTTATCAGCAGTGATTATATTTTTATTAATCAACAATTCGTAACTGAAATCACAGGACTTTGCGTTACCGTTCTCACTGCTAATTATATTCCAAATCGTTTTTATTTTGTCATCCGAGTTAATAATTTTGTCCTTTATATACATTGATTTCGCCTGAATGCAAACGATTTTAAAGATTTTAGAATAATTTTTCACATGCTCGTGGAAAGTTGGAGAAAAATTGTATTGTTTCTCGGCATAGAGGTCATACATTTTGTTTCTACTTTTATAAATACCTACAGTAGCCCAATCACTAAATTTACTATTTTTGGCTATATCTATGTACCTAAGCTTGAATATTCGATTAAATTCGTTATTTATGTTAGTAGACAATGTGTTATATAGTTTAATTGGATCTCTTTGTTGTAACGATAACTGCGTTTGCATTTTTGAATGAATTTTTTCTTTAAAAGTTGAAATCTTATTTTTAGTTATTGGTCTACACTTTATTAATTGTTTTTTCTTATTGACAGAATTATACAAAGAAATTTTTTGTATAATTCTGTCTCTTTATTTAAAATCTCACAATGTAATATATAATGTAAATATAATGTAATATATGATGTAAATATATAATAGTCACACAAAATTTTATGAATTAATGTTTTAGGCAATACACAGTGGATTATAAATTAGAGACTTACCTCAAGATAGCCCGGCTTTATCTGGAGGTGGACGACCCAGTGCAAGCTGAAGCCTTCGTAAACAGAGCTTCATTACTGCAAGCCGAGACCACCAATGAACAGTTGCAGATATACTATAAAGTGTGCTATGCAAGGGTGCTGGATTATAGGCGGTAATTGTAATAGTTTAATTGATAACTTAGCATAACCAAAAATTGCGATATTATAAGTTCTGAATTAATGTTGATAACATTAAGTAGTAATACCTGTACACTAGTAGTATTTCAAGTTATTAATAATTTTGGGATCTCAATAATTCACATATACTCATTTTTGTAAAAGTCCTATTAAGTGAATAAAATTACACTGAATTTTTATCGTTATTTGGAATTAAAAAATAAGGCACAAATTGATAATTTAAAGATGAACAAACATTGAAGGCCAAAAGTAATTTATGTTTATCATTAATTACTTTTTTAAAAGAATTTAAATGAAGTAGTGCTAAGTTTGTTTACCAACTAAGTTCTATGTAAAAAATGTTTAGCTTTTAGTGATTATTTATAGGTACACGTTCTGTCTACCATCCAATGACTATCTCCTCTCTCAGGGCTGCTGGAAGAGATTTCTTAAAGAAATAAGCAGTTCCTTTGTGCAAATTTTATCTATCATTGTTGTTTTGTGTAAGATTTCCTTCGTGTTCAAAAATATATAAATAAATAAAAAATAGGGTAATGTATACCCTAGGGCATAGCCATAGGGCATAACTAAAACCGAATCATTAAAAAATTTCAGAAAGTTCATAGAAGCTGCACAAAGATACAATGAGTTGTCATACCGCAACATCATACATGAAGACGAGCGAATGACTTGTCTGAGGAATGCTCTCATCTGCACAGTTTTAGCATCTGCAGGTAATCTATTTTACTATATTGATTACAAAATAAAATTATTAATTAGTATTTCCAACCTTTGGGTTGACTAATAATGCAGAAGTACATGAGACCTATATGTAGAGTAACATATTGCAAATTCCCCAAGAATATTTTTCCCTAGATTTTATTGGTAATGCATTAAAGCCAATGTAATATTAAAAATTAATCTTTCCTTTCATATACTATGAAGGTCATAGAAAGTTGTACAATTTAAATTTCATTTATGGTAAAGTATTATGAATCAGTTAACCTTAATTGAATATGATAAATTACCAGTTCAATGTTTCTAAACTGCTAGGTCAGGTCCGATCCAGAATGCTGGCCACTCTGTTCAAAGACGAAAGATGCCAGCAACTACCCGCATACTCCATTTTAGAGAAAATGTACTTAGATCGTATTATTCGTCGGTCAGAGCTGCACGAGTTTGAAGCTTTGATGCAGACTCATCAAAAGGTATGCATATTTTGTTATAATACACTTAAGACTTTAAAGATTTGTTGATCGACTTAGACTTTAACAATCTATGAGGCTATCCTGTAAAGCGAAGAGTCCTGGGCACCACACGCTGCTGGGGCAGATATTGTGTGACAGGTTCATGTATGTTCTATTTGTATGCTACCCGCAACCCAGAAAATCCTAATGAAGGGCTATGAGAGAATGTGTGACGTGTTACCGGCTACTATCAATTGCTCAAGCGATAATAGCTGATGTGGCAGTCGGACATTATTAAAATATGTTGAGGGGCCCCTGTTCTGAAGGGGTATCTTAAATGTTCTGTCATTTCACGATTTTTAACGTATCATTAAACGGCTGGCACGGACAGCATTATTAATAGCGCGCCGTCCTCAGGCAACGACCCCCGACGGCTCAACGATCCTGGACCGCGCGGTGTTCGAGCACAACCTGCTGTCGGCCAGCAAGCTCTACAATAACATCACGTTCGAGGAGCTCGGCGCACTGCTGGAGACTCCGCCCGCGCGCGCCGAGCGCATCGCCTCCCACATGATCAGCGAGGGACGGATGAACGGATACATTGACCAGATCAGCTCTGTTGTGCACTTTGAGAGTTTGTATTCAATTTTTTACCCATTTCATGAAAGTTTGGATCTCATTACAGTGTTAATTTTTTTTTATTGGTCCCATATATTTTATCAAAATTCAATTTTTACGGTAGTCAATTGCAACATAATAACAAAGAATACATTGACCCAGTATGTTCGATCATAAAAAGGTGCTACTTGGACTAAAATATATTTGGGGCTAGAATGAATAGGTTTTTTTTCTTTCGAAGGTCGGTTAAATTACTATAGAAATGTAGTAAAGTGCTAATTTACACAATTTCTTAAATGGTCACATTACCCCTAGAAATAAAGGTCTTTCCTTAATGATGCTATGTCTAGCCGACTTTAAAGCAAACATATAATTTCAGCTCGAGAGATCCTACCACAGTGGGACAAGCAGATCCAGAGCCTGTGCTACCAGGTCAACAGCCTGATCGAGAAGATCGCCGCCGCAGAGCCCGAATGGATGGCCAAGCTCATGGAGGAGGAGATGATTCAGTAGACTGGCTTGTCACTTCTGTATTTAATTAAAGTTATCGTAATCTACAAGTGCGTATGTTATTGCCCTTTAGGAATCAGGACCACGATAATATTAAATTGCAAAATGTAGAATTCCTTACAATTCCTTCAATAGTATGTTCTAGTTGATACAAATTCACACATTTAATCCGTTTGTTCGCACTTCGTTGGATCCTCATTTCGTCGGGAATACAATCTAATATTTTTTTAAGTACTCAACAAATTATTAAGTATTGGTACTGAATGCTGAAAGTCTAATAAAAATAATAAAATCTTTACAAGTTGCCAAAATCTTTTAATTTTGAGGTCGATAATATCAGAAATCCACTTGGCACACAACTTATTATGGAAAGGTCAATGTCGCACTACGGTATTTTATTAATTTAATAGTTATCAAATTGGTCCTCAATTCAATTACCACTATATTTCAACAGTCGCATGCCTATTATGGCCTGGCCTTGTTATTGGCAGAAAATCCTACAGTTAAATTTAGAATTTCCTAGGGTATTTAGATGGAATCACCTAATGACAGGCATTATTAGAAACATGGAAGGGAAGATCAGGTACATTATGGATATAACATTAAAACAACAAAGTGTTGATTCCAACAGACTATTCATTTTATTCTCAATCAATCAATACAGGTGTACACCACTGGTGTTTATTTACAAGACATTGACGACTGACAGTATAACATTATTTGAATTCGATAAAATTATTTACCAACAAAGGATGCTCGGAAGCCGCGTGCTTAGTCATAAGTAATATAAAGGAACGCTAACATCTATTCAATAGGAAATTCGCGCCCCCGCCATGAATTATGATGTCGACAGAGGAGCGATCGCTTATACGAGATACGCGTACATAGTAACCGTGAGCAATCGTGTTGCGTTAAACGCTCGAATACATTACATAGAGGGCAGTTAAAGAAAATGTTGTAGTTGATTTGTTGTTTCCGTCTGTTATTTATAACAGCGTGTGGCAATACGTTTTATCTACAAGTCTAATAGCCGGTGGCTCCGATAAATGCCTAGGGTTCCAGCTCGAGGGCCACGCCCACCTTGTGTCCGCCGGCGTTGAAGTTCTGCCCGTCGATGGCCGCAGACAGCGTTAGGGTCACGCCTGAAAGTTACAACCAACAAAGTTACATAACATACTAAAATCAACATGCGACAACCCTATAAGACATTTCCTAGTGAGTCACCCTGTCTGGCGATTGAGGATTTCCGGGATTCGATACTCGCCCAGACAGACATTTATGTGTCAGACGAAAAATAGTTCTTGGCTCTTGGTAAACTGTGGTGGAATTTTTGTCTATGCTGTTTTATATGTGAATATTTTTTAAGTTTATTATACATATATTTTACAATAATAGGTGATATTTTGTGTCGGTTCACCAATACAGAAAAACTAAAATTGCCAGGTGCAATTTTAATTAAATGAATGATTGATTAAATGCTAAGTATTAGTCCTGTGCAAAATTTCACCCACATCTTTGATTTTTGTTACATAACGCGTTCTTAAATCATCTGACTCCCGCCAGCTCTGCAGATAACGCATTGATAACGCAATGATGCGTACAAATGGAGAACAATAATAGATCGCATGATACTGATAACAATGAGCAATAAAATTGTTGCTATCTTTACGACATAAAAATATTCACAAGGATTGTACAAATATCATAACAAAAAAGGCACACATGCACAAGAGAACAGATGGTTTAAAAAGACTGTTGACTTTTTAATATCAGAATATCAGTAACTGATTTAACAAAGTGATATTTAAATGACTTTGAGAACCAAAAGCATTAGTACTCTTGGTACAATGTACAGTTACAAAGAATTTTCTGGAATTAGCTTTACCTGGGCGGAGTTTCTGTTGATAGCCAAGTCCGATGAGAGACTTGTTGTTGAGCTTGGCGTGCAGCGAGGCGTCCTGGTCCAGCGAGAACTTGGCGCCCACTCCGAACAGCGTGTCCGATGAGCCCGCCGTCCATTTCATGCTCACACCGCAGTCAAGTTTGTCTGATACTTTCTGGTAGATGGAACCTCCGAAGTCTTTGCCATTGTCCCTGTTTAATCACATTCATTTGTGAAAATATTATCTATTGCTACAGAGCGATACAACTGCTGCTTTGGGTGGAAATGTTCGACATTCAATTGCTTGAACAACAATCTATTTTGTACCTTAGTACAAAATAGAGAGAGAATGAGAGAGAAAAGAAAAAGAAGAGAATGGAAAAGAGTAGAGAATGGGCAAATATAATACTTGAAGTATACTCAAATAAATGGCTCAACTAATATTCATAAAGTAAATGTAGATGCATGATGCATATTTATAGGTTCAGGAGAATTGTAATGCATTGCATTTGATCCAATTAAAATGCCTAATACAACTGTAATACTACAACTGAAATTATGCTGAATCAATTACCCAAACTAATTTAACTATTTATTTTATGAAATCATAAGGACAATTAGTATAGTACACAGTTCTCTCAATGTATTAAATGCTATACCAGTTTGTACTGGATCCTATTACAACAAAAGGAAGATGACATCCTTGCTAAACTAAGGCAGTGTTAGCCATGAGTGTTATGTAACTCCACAAAATCAATACACTGCATAATCTATTCTGCTACTTTATTACTTGTGACCTAGTTATCTAATTCTTATAGACCACATGTTTTTGCAAAATATTGTAAAACTGTAAGCCTGTAAGGTATACAATTAGTGGCGGATGCGTATAATTTGTGTCAAGGCAATTTTAATGTAGACAAAATGTTTTTATGCACACTTAAATAATATTTAAATGGTAAAAGTAATAGTATAATTTTAAATTTTGTGATGCAAGATGATTAAAATAAATAACTAATACTTACACATTGGTGTGTACAGCAAACTCATTGGTCTGGTAGCCGAAGGCAAAGTTGTTCTTGGCAAACTTAGCCTTCTGTGTGTCAAACTGTGTGTTGGCACCAGCGAGCCAGCCCTGGTACTTCAAGACGGCAGCGATGTCCACGATGGGTCCCGCCAGATCCAAGTCAAAGTTGGTGTTCACAGCCACGGTTTCATTGGCAAATGAGGTTTTAAGCTTGCCAGTCTTGCTTCTACAATTTCAAAGAGAATTTATATTTTATACAGAGAAATAAAATATTGAATATTATGTTTTTGATGTTTACGTAATAAAATTTAATTAATGACTTTAAACCCCATTATATTATGAATTATGTACATATATGAAAGAATAATTTTAAAATAATTACCCGGTCTGTGGTGCGAAGGTGCCTTCAAGCGTGACCTTTAGGCCCTCAGCAATTTTATCTTGGATGGTGATGTCTGCTGCCAATGTGTTGTCAGTGTTCCACTTTTCTGTGAATGTTAGGCCATAATCTTTCACTACATATTTTGAGGAAAGGCTGCCGAAAACCTGTAAAACGGGAAGGATGATACAGTTGTAACATGGAAATTATAATATATTGAATGTTAAAGAGTTTGACTTGTTTTACCTTTCCACTCTCCTGGTTGGAGGTGATACCACTGCTGAATTCAACACCAGACTCGCTCTTAGTCTTCAGGTCTAGTTTGAACACACCAAAGTGGTAGCCTTTGCCAAAGACATCATTGGCTTTCTTCCCAAGATCAGCATAGTATGGAGGGGCCATTTTTCCCTGAAAAGTATTGATTAACTGGTGGGCGTAATTTACACCTTGACACATCACCATGGACATTGAACTTCAAAAAATCTATTCTTACAAATTTTACAGTTATGGAGTTCAATGACCGTGAAGTAATGGTCTAATAATAATCAAAAGTTGGTAAATACATTGACAAAATCGTTAGAAGATACTGGTATGACATTTAATACAAGGGAACAAGAGTCATAATTAACAAAGTGTGCCAGCTGTGTCAGGGTCAGGTGGGACTTCATTGTCTTCATTTTACCGATACTATTTACAAGCCACTTTCAGCAGCGGTATTACATAACATGCGAATCATTCTATGCAAATGTAAATTTATTACACCGTATATGCCCCCTGAACTTATGTTGGAAATACTAATATGTGAGCGACCGTAAACTTGACCCTTCATCAAAAGTCATCGAAATAGTTGCCAAATAACGAAATCAGACGCGCTGGTGATCCAACTTGATCAATCTGACAAATCTATGAAGTAGCAAATTAACTTCCAATGTATTCAACACTAAGGCGATGAAAACTATTATTAGCGATAAAATTGAAAGACAAATTACATGAAATAAGTTAAAATTACTGAAAAATCACGTGTGACGTCAATAGTACCCCGGCTAAATCTCATAAATTGAAACGTAACCTAACAAGAAATTAGCCTTGAATAATTTAATTCACGCCAGTAAAAATATACCAAAATACTTACTATTGATTAAATTTATTCACTAAACGAAACTAGATATGTAGAATTCAGAGAATTCTTGGCAATAATTCCACCTTTCTGCACCACACCACAAGACAATTCTACTTCGCAAAAGTTGCGCATAGAGGGAGTTCACGCAGCGGAAATAAGGTTATTGATATTGTCTTTGAACGTATATAATTTATTATGATATCCATTGCTTTTAATAGTAAACCGCAATATAAATTATATCAAATATTAATAGCAACTATTTGGTAATATTTTTAATATAAACAATGTAATAATATTAAAAGTATTATTTTGACCAAATGACATTGATAACGTAATTTCGCATTCCGGCTGTGGAAGACAAATGAGCTACAAATTATTGAATAACTAATATTTAAATGCAAAAAGTACAAAAACTGTACAAATAAAATTTAATTATGAATTACAAGACCTTAAACTAAATTATATTTTTTAATAATTATGTAATACAAACCTACAGCGCGAAATTTAAACATAACTAGGGCTTATCTTACTGATCTATGGGCTCTGTGGCGTAAGTTAATGTTTTGTTTCTGATTTCTCAATCGGGATCGGGAAGACGAGAAGATGGAACTTGATTATTCATTGATAATATTACTAATAAGCTTTCTAACAATAATCTAGAGTAGGTAGTAAAAAAGGTTACTCATCACAAAATAAGTCATTTTAAAACCTCAGAACTGTTCATTATTTTGAGTTTAAAACGTATACATATAATATAATACAAGAGGTTATTTAATTATGTTCCTGTCCTTTTACTATCTTTTTAATTTAAGACTGAATAAAATAAATAACCTTTAGAATTGTATCTTACATAATCTCTGTAATATACAAGAATTGAAGAAGTAACCGCTGTTGCCTTATAGGGCTTTATTTTAGTACCTAACTACTTACTATAAAGTCATACTTATCAATGGTAATGATTTCAGTGCTACTGACCTGGTGATATCTATACTATAAATGAAAAATAAAAAAATAATTTAGGCTGTTTTATGTAGGTAGGTTTCATACATACGGAACAACATCTCTTCCGGGTTCGACTATCATCATCATCACCGTCTTCGCCATTTTTAAAGCTTGTGGGACAATCGACTCTTTCTCCATACTCATCTTTGCATATTACCATCTCACCCATTGTGCCATCCTGAATAATAACATTTTTAAAAATAAAGTAGGTAAGTACATATAATTTCGAAAGTTCTTACTTTATACGCGGTATTATTTTTATTGAGATCTTTCTCATTGTCCTTGGAATCCGACCACCTTAATTTTTTCGAAGTTGAAATATCTTGAAACCTAATTTTAGGTTCATTGAATCCGGTGCTAGGTGCTAGCTGCTAGGAAGCTTAGTATTCTAGCGGTGGTGCTTCCCACCTCACCGCAACAGTTTAAATCCTTGCACATAGCACAGGTTCGGCAATAATAATACTGAAGAGCGTAGGTACGCTCTTTGCTTCGTTATTTATTTTGCGTACTTGTTGCGAAAGACGGTGTTTTTTTTTTTTTTTTTTTTTTTTTTTTTTTTTTTTTTTTTTTTTATAAATTATAAGTTAATGCTTGACTACGATCCCACCTGATGGTAAATGGCGATGTAGTCATTGATGGTAAAGCGCATTAACTTAGTAAAAGCCTATTCACTCTTGCCTAGAAGACACTCACATTATAATCGAGCGGAAATACCGACGCGGGCAATTTATTCCAATCCTTCGCTGTACGCATAATAAATGACGAAGCGAAGCGCTTCGTCCGTACAGGGGGAATGTCAACGACGAAGGGATGGATACCCGCCGTGCGTCGGGACGTTCGATGGTGGAATGGGGATGGCGGAATCAAATCATATATTTCCTGCGCACACTCTCCAAAATGTATCCTGTAGAATACCGAGAGGCTAGCAACTCTGCGCCTGTGCTCGAGGCTCTGAAGATTGGTTTCAACCAATTTAGGGTCACCAATAAGTCTCTTAGCACGCCTCTCCATTGAATCCAATGCTTGTTTGAATTGAATTGAATCCAATGTTTTCGTGCAATATTCTGTGTCTTGCGCGTTTCTTAAAGGCAAGAGTGAATAAGCTTTTACTAAGTAAGTAAGACGCACTTACTACCACCCAAGACTATTTTATAATAAACTACCAAAGTCTATCGGGTGTACCTAATGAACTCATAAAGGATTATGAATAATTATAAGATACATCTTAAACCATTATACTTTTATGGTTTTGAATTTAAGTTAGAGCTATTGATAAATAATTGAAGGAAATTAAATAATCAAGAAATCTTACGGATCGAAGGCATGGCACTGTTTCTTTGAACACAGCTGCACTAACAGAAGGAAGTTTTAAATATGCCAGTAAACTAAAATCACTTCCTTCAAGTGACCCGAATAAATAATTAATAATTGACATATTTAAGAATAAACATTGAGAACTACAAAATTACCAAAATTAGATTTTTTGACTTCGCTAAAAAGCGTCTAGATTACGTTAATATTTAAACAAAATAAAATCTATGCGGCTCTTTTAACCAGATTAAATTTAATAAACCATTCTCGTGTTTATGGATGCATAAATAAACTCCTAAAATATGTAATTATTTAATGATAGTAGGTACATATAAAAATTTAATGAATACTATAATAATACGCTCTGAGATATGGACTATCTTAAAATGTATATTAAATACATGTATGTTCAATATCCATTATTTATACATAATGTTTACGCCTTAAATGCATTAAATACTTAGGACGAATGAGTCAATTGAAAATAAACATCAAAGTCATGAACATACAGAACATACTCGAGAGTTCGCCCGGCCCAATTCTCGAATAACCGGCGTCTTATTTTAGCCGCCGCGGACGTAAAGTCGTGTCTTACGAATGATTCAATCTTCGTTCGCAATCCTTATCGAACAGTATTCCCAACTTTAAGAGCAATTTAATTTTAATTTGCGGCCGCATCAATATGGGAGACGTTCGCCTCTACGATGTGCTTACGAACGATAAATATGGTAGATATTTGGTATCTACCAAGGATTTGGAAGCCGGCGAAATGATTTTTACAGATACCCCTTTTGCTGTTGGACCGAAACCAGGCAAGTTTAGGTTTTGGTTTGGTTTTTATGGGATAATATCACCATGGTCGTGATACATCCCACTACGTAGTATCTAGTCTGGATTTTGGAGCACTTTCTTACTACCCAATTGTGTACAAAACCCGCTTGAAGACGCAATCCCGACTCCGAAATCCTCTTAAATTTTAGTCGTATTATATTTCGATTTTAAGAAAATACATACCTACTCAATTGTTAATTAAAAAATATTAATTTATTGAAATGAAACTTTTACCTGTGCTTTTGCCGTATTGGGGTAGATAGAACTAGAGTGTCGCAAGAGGAGACATAAGCCCTTTTTTCTTTCTTTCTTTCAATGTGGAAAATGGAAAGTGCTTATTTAGTTAAGCTGGCCATACACGATCAAGTATAGTTATCAAGTTTGCTGCACCGGACTTGATGCGTTATGCGACATCCAGTAAACTTGACGGTGTGAGGCTATCTATGTATGTATGGAAGATCGCTCATATAAACCAGATGCTGCATCAGGTCCGCTGCAAACTTGACAAGTATACTTGATCGTGTATCGATCGTGCATGGCCAGCTTTTGATATAACAATTAATCATCGTAACAAATTTGCAACCTTCGGAGCAAAGTTTTTACGGGGTACAGAACGTTTAAAATGCAATTGGTATCCACAGACACTCCTCCACTGTGTCTTGGGTGCTACTGCCCGGTGGAGAACACTCTGTGCTCGCAGTGCGGATGGCCGATGTGCGGCAAGGAGTGCGAGCAGTCGCCACAACACAAGCCTGAGTGCGAGGTCTTCGTGGCCGCAGCAGCTCGCTTCCAGACTGTCGAGGACTGGACGGCTACTGCGCCTCAACTAGACTGTATCACGCCTTTGAGGTAGGAAGACGAAAGACTTAAACATTTCCAAATACATAACTATATAAGTAACGCTACACAAAATACAAGAACACAAACACACAGAGAGAACAGAAATTCAAACTCATCATTCAAAATTCTGCCTCGCTGGGAATCGAACCCACGATGCTTCGACCGGTGTGGCTCGCGGTCCGGCATAGTAGGTATAACCAAAGCCACATAGGTGATCGACATAAAGTTTTTTTCATAAATATTGAAAGTACCTAATAATTTTGGCAAAGCGCCACTCGATTTAAAAATATCTATTGTTAGGATACTACTGGCTAAAGAGAAGAATCCAGAAAGATGGAGCAAGGAACTCGAGCCAATGGAAACGCATACAGCCGAAAGAATGAAAAGACCAACCTGGAGCGCGGACCAAGTTAACATTGTGGATTACCTGATCGACCATTGTAAGATGGGTAACAGGTTCTCCAAGGAACTAGTGCAAAAGGTCTGCGGAATTTTAGAGGTAATTATGTCCCGTATGTTCTTATCAAATTTTCTGGGTAAGTTAGTAAATAATTAAAATTTTATTGAGACTTTTGGACAGTTGCTACATTAAACAATAAAAATATGGGTAAGAATATTAAGTATGGTCGTAAATAAATTGGTTACCGAAAATCAATTAATAGAATAGAATATTTTTATTTCATAAGATACTGCAACAACAAGGAAAAGAAAAAAAAACTTAACAACTATGATAGTATTGAGTTGCAGTCAAACTGTATGAAAAGGGACCGCACTCAGCAATGGCCGCAGTAAAACTACGACCGCTGGTTTTCAGGGCGATCCCGAGTTCGCGTAGCTTTGCTTGTGGTGTCACCTTTCATACAATCAAAAAACAAACCCATAAGTTATTAACCTAACACATGACATAAATCTTAATCAACTTAATGAGTAGGTACCTATTTGTGGTTGGTTAAGTTGCAAAAATGGTAACTGTCATTGAGTAAACCTTAATATTTTGTTGTAACTTACACTACAGGTAAACGCTGTAGAGATACCATCGCGGGGAGGGTTCAGCATCCGCGCCGTGTACCCCTGTCTGGCCATCGCCGCGCACAGCTGTGTGCCCAACATTGTGCACACCATCATTCAACAGGATTACCAGTAAGATCTTAATATTTTTATATTTTGTAAGTGGCATGCGCGACCTAGCGTGGGAGCACATAGAACTTGAAAGACACGTTCTTCAAGTTTTCTCTTCTCTAACCCCAATCACTTGTTGGGAGACCAGAGTGAAGTAATAGACGACAGAAGCCGGCCTTCCTAGTTAGTTCTATTGTGTGGTGGTAGTAGGGCTTGACGTAAGGATTCTGTAGGTATATTATAAAAATTAAAATTGTTTATTGAGTCATTTAACCACAACCACCCCCTCTTGCGGAATTCAGCCGTCAAACGACGCTGAGTTCTGTTTGGTGGCTTGAGGCTCTTGAGAGTCAAAAGTATCTACTTCCTTTCTTGTCTGGAACGCACAGATGAAGTCTTTTGTGTATCTAATTGATGTCCATGAGTTTCGGTGACCATGCGCTTACAAATATTAAGGTAACTTGTCACTCGGGTGTAAAATTAGGTATAGGTACGTAGAAAACTGAATTAAGAATTAATTCTGCCTACGAAAATTAGTTTTCTCCTTGCGTATAGTCTTGCGATTTCCAATGACATTGTGGGCACTTTCCTCCCACATTCTCATTATGTATAAGTAGTTTATTATATATCTCACACGACTCATACAGACTTAATTACTTTCAGGGTACAAGTAAGAGCAGCAGTTCCGATAAAATCAGGAGAAGCTCTGCACCTCTGCTACACTTACGCCCTCTCCCCCACGATAGTCCGCCGCGAATATCTTCTGGAATCCAAATTCTTCAACTGCGAATGTCCTCGCTGCGCTGACCCTTTGGAGCTGGGCACTCATCTGAGCACCTTGAAGTGCAGTAAATGCGACAATGGTGTTATTATTTCTAGTAATCCTTTGGGTAAGTTATTTTACTTGTCTTTCTCTCGGTTACAGCTACCGCCGGGGCAGGATATTTTTAAGACAAATGATTTGTCGATAGTTATAGATAAGTCACAAATCTAACAATAAGTATAACTATCTAGGTATTAGGTCTTATGGATCCTCTAGAAATATGTATAACCAGCATTCGACTAAACTTAGGCTGTGCTGTATAAGAAATAGGTATCACGTTTTGCCTACGCTTACAGAAGATAGTAATTAAACTTTTGTTATTCAGCCTGAAGCAAACCCACCATCTGTAAAATAGACCCTAAACCAGTTTGTTGATTTGCTGTATTTCATACATTACGGTGAAGAAAAACAATTTCGTATCGATGTTATTTCCATGTAAGACAACGACGCCCAGTGGAACTGCACGGACAAGAACTGCGGCTTCAAGACGTCAGGGTCCGCGATGCGGAAGATGCTGGCGGTAGTGCAGGCGGAGATCGACCAGCTGGACGCCATCGAGCCGGGCCCTCAAGCCATCGAGCAGAGGGAGGCTCTTGTTAATAAAGTTAGTAAGCTATAGGTACACCATACTCACTGACTGGCTTTAACCCACTATTGAACCACTACTGAGCACGGTCTCTCCTCTCGAGGCCTGAAGCGTACTCCACTACGCTGCTAACTGCTTCAGTTCGGATTGGTGGATATACACACGAGTTACGATGGGCAAAATAATATACTTAGCTGCTTGATTGCGTTGAAGGAGGTAGCGACATGGAGACCAATATATGTATAACATAATTTGTTTAAGCGAATCCCTCCATAGTTTCCAGTAGGCAACGCATGTAATGCCTTTGGTGACTGATTACAATGGCTGACAGACGATAGTGACTGGGGTATAAGAGTCAACGTATTTTGTGATGTGGTACTTTTGTGATGTAGCCGTTTTAAACTTGAGTTAACATGTTACCTTAAGTACTCTGTGGTGTTCCCCAGTACAAGTCAGTGTTCCACCCGCGGCACGCGCTGCTGCTGTCCGTGAAGCAGGCGCTGGCGCAGCTGTACGGGCGCGTGGAGGGCTACGCGCTGGACGACCTGCCCGACCTGCTGCTGGAGCGCAAGGCCGAGCTGTGCCGCCTCGTGCTCAACGCGCTCGACCGCGTCACGCCCGGAGAGACGAGGATGAGAGGTTTGTATCGTACACACAGTACACACTCATAGCCCCACATTAGGATTCTCTGTGTTGTGGGTGACATGGATAACACACTAACGCCCCAACTAATGTTGAATATTTATGATCAAAAGAGGACCTTACGTCCTGGTAAGCAGTCAAAATCCTGGGGAGGAGCAGCTGCCCGGTGCACCTGAATTACAACGCCACCAGATGTTATGTACTTATACAATTCGTTATTATGTAAATGAAAGTAATCAGTTAACAGTAATGGAAGAATTAAAACAGGGCACCGCACGTTTGATCAATTGATATGGATGGGTATGAGTACTTTTTGTATTTTGTACATCGATTTCCTTGCCTCTTCAAGACCTCATACTAACATTTTAAGTAGGTGGTAATATCAATTACCATTAAAATGTTTAACGTCCAAGTTTAAAAGAGTTCAATCTTTAAGGCCAAGACCTCTCAGGTCAGCAAGTCACGATGTTTCCCTTTGCAGGTGAAAATAATTTTGAACAGTAACGCACAATTTCAAATAATACGTGTGAGCAGGATTCGAACCCCAGTTCCCCGGACGGATGATTTTAATCAAACTTAGAATAAAATTGTATTTAATATTACAGGTATGATGATCTACGAATTACATGCACCGTTGATGTACTTGGCGCGGAGTGAGTTCAGTGCAGGGCTGATAACAAATGAAAAACTAAAAGACAGATTGCAAGAACCAATCAAATGCCTCGCAGAAGCCGCTCGCATCCTCATGAGGGAAGACCCGAACAGTCCCGAGGGCATCACTGGCCAGATTGCTTATCAATCTATGGAACAGTTGAAAGCTAGTCTTGAGGCGTTTTAAGACATAATAATTGAAATATTACTCAAAATCCACTTGACATCATTAATACTATTAGGTGTATATTATTGGCTTTAGTCTCATAGTTATAACAATATGGATATAATCCATATAAAATGATAAAAATTTGTGATTTAATTTTGTCTCATTGCAAAGGCATGATTTCCATTTATCCCCAATAAAAGGACTTTTAAAGGATTGCTTCTCTGGAGTATTATGTGTTAAAAAATGAAGTTGGTGACCCATTTATGACTAACTACAATATATAAATTTATGAATAGCTGGTGTTAATACTGTATGTTACAACTGTACACTCAAAATATATTGATCTACTCATAAGATTTATACTGCCCATTATTTAGTGTTGTAGTTTAAACATTATTTTATATAAGCAGCATAAAGCCTGAATAAAAAAAATAAAAATTTCATTTCTATGATGTTATTAATATTTTCTGTTGCTAAAGCTGACCATACACGATAAAGTATATTTGTCAAGTTTGCAGTTTGACTTGATGCGGCATCCAGTTTGCATGAGATAGCTGTATGGCCAGATAGCCATACCGTGGCTATACACCGTCAAGTTTACTGGATGCCGCGTCAAGTCCACTGAATACTTGACAAGTGTACTTAATCGTGTATGGCCTGCATAAGATATCTTTATCATGATGCGTAATAATGTAATGTATGGTATGTGTTTTTATCATTGATTACCTAGCTGTTGTCTATTGCAGTAGGCCATAAGTAAAGTAATTGTATGTGAACTCATTTTGTATTACTTTTTTTAATTATGTTCCTAATTTAACTATATCGACGCTTGAAAGGAAAAATTTAGTAAGCAACATTGAGCTAACTTTAAAGAGGAGCAGTTTAAAGTTGGAATTTTCAGAATAAAATCATATATTTTTTTGTAATCCTCCTAATGCCATTATTCTTACTGTTTTGGAATCCTTATTTTATTATATATATTGTGGCATATACAACAACTTTTCTAAAAATTCAACTTTAAACTGCTCTCCTGTAAAGTTAGCTCAATGTCGTTTAGTCAATTTTTCCTTTCAAGCGTCTATATATTTTTACTTACAAAATTTCTATTCATAAAAGACATGTTATTTTGATAATTTTGATCTCTTCAATCCTAAAAATAAAAGTTTTATATGTCACAACTGCATTTGTTTATTATTATATATTTACATTAAAACTTAATCTTCTTAGGTTTCCTAGGAGCTTCTTGGGGAACTGGTTTGGATTGGAGATCTATATCTTCAACATTGCTTCCTGTATCAAATGTCTGTAGCTTAATAGAAGTTCCCTCTTTCTGGTTTTGAACCTGAAATACCATAAAGTTTATTATAATAATGTCATTTACATACTATGAAGTATGGACCTTTTATACAAGCCTGATGTCCACTTGAATTTTATTTGAACTGTATTTTTGCTAAAGATATCACAATCTTGATTTCAAGATGACAAGTGAACCACACTTTCACCCAAAATACAAAACTCTCATGATATTTCTCATTTTAAAATCACGAAGCTTGACTTCAGTCCATTAATGGCCCACAACAGATCTCTCCTATTAACTGAATATGTTTGGAATGGATACACGCCAACACAAGTGTCAGAAATGACTTGAAGGCTTCTGATATAAACGCTTGGTCGATGACATAAGATTGACACAAACTACCACAATAGGGCTATGAGCATCACAGTTCTCATAAATAATAAAAAACAATAATAATAAAAATAAATAAATAAATAATAATAAATAAGATAAAAAGATGTTACAAAAGCAACCTCAAATACTTACAGTGGGACAATCTTTCCTCAAATGGGTGACATCTCCACAAAGCTTGCAGCAACCCACATTCGGATACAACCCCTTTGGATTATCAGGACATTGCCTTGCTATGTGACCCTGTAAATACGAAAATATGTATTTTTACTACAATATTATTGGAGAAACGTTACAAACAACACTAAAGTTAAACATTTTAATCATTGTGATTGTAAAATTATAGTAATATTAGAGCACCCTTAATGGTAACAATGACATTGTTGTTTTCAAGTCTTTGGAGAGATTATTGTCATAAGTATATTAATTAAACATTGGAACGAAGTTCCTTATCGCGCGTTGCGAAAGGGGGCTAGACGGAAAAAATTAAGACCAAAAATTGTAACGACATTAAGACAAAAAGTGTCGTTACAACTTTTGGTCTTATTTTACTAGCACATAAAATATCTATTTTAACTTACTTGCTCCTTGCAAATAAAGCAATTTGCAAATCGGAACTCCTTATCTCTTTGCACCTTACATTCAAATTGCCTGTGTTCTGTAGAGCCACATTTAAAGCAGATTCCTTCGGCTGCATCTACCCCTGGTATATTGGACCTTAAGTCTGGACAATCTGATAAGTTATGGCCACCCTTACGACAGTTATAACAAACATCTCTCTTTAATCTGGCTAAAGCCTTTTCGGCCCTTCTTCGCTCCAGTTTAATAGTCCTGTTCACCTCAGTTTTAGGTATCCCCTTTTTCATCATGTTCATTTTAAGTTCATTGATCCGTTCAGCATCTTTTTTCATAATGGGGAATCCATCAAGTCTTACTAATTCAACTTCCTTACCATTGATAATAAGTTGGAAGCTTTTATCATTAATTTCTTTTCTTCTTGTGGGTTTATCACCCCTGTTTTTCTTGTTTTTCTTCTTCTGAGTTCCATTAATTTGCTTGTTGGGTTGATCACTTTGGGCATCATTTGTTGTTACTTGCTTATTTTTCTTCTTGTCTTTGACCTTATCATCTTTTTGTACGACCTGTTCTTCATTGACATCTGTGTCACCTATATGCTGCTGTGATTCTTGCACTGGTTTTTCATTTTTATGTTTATTTTTATTTTTCTTCTTTTTCTTTTTATTTGATACATCATCAAAATTACCATTATTTGAAGATTCTGGAACATTTGTTTCCTGAGAAGGTGCAGTTTTGTCATCTTTAACTTTCGTAGACTTGTTTTTATTTTTAACTGGTTTATTCTCATTAGTTTGTTGTTGCTTTGTCTTTTTATTACCCTCTGTTTCGGGGAAGTCACACCAAGTAGCTTTTCTTTTTTGAACCTTCTGTTCTTTTAAAAAATTGCTGTAATTTTCTATTCTTTGATTTTCTGCCTAAAAATAATGTAAGAAATGGTATAAGATAATTACAATAATCTTAATCTCATTCATTGTAAAATAACTTTGTACAATAATTATTATGATGAACAAGTAATTTAAGTCAAAGTCAGAGTAGCCAGATTTAAGGGTGGAAGTTTTTGTAAGGTTTAGACTTTAGAGTGACACATTTTATTTTATTTTATAAACGTGACATGATAGTGCCTCCTATTAATATAAGCTATGGTCGTAATAATAACACTTGATACTCACAACTTGCCTATTTTTGCTGTCTTCGCTTTCTTTTTTAGCCTGAACCATTTGTTCCTTCATTACCTCCCATGGTGTACTATCATCAGGCGCTTTGAGGTTAGATGATTTAGAACCTTTTGCCCTTGCAAATCGTGTCATTTTATAAACCTCTTGATATAATAAAATCTGTGATAAAATAACACATCCACTAATTATTTTTTGAATTATAACTAAGGAAGTAACCGAAGTAACGTGGAATAACGCACAATTACTATACCTAATAATTTATTTTTATAATATACTTTACAGTAATTAATTATTACTTTTAAAGCACATGTGTTAGTGACAAGACGTCACGTCACGTCAAGTCAACTGTCAAAGAAATCAAGACACTGACAAACAAGACAAACGACGGAATACTAAATTGACATTTGATTATTTTTTTAATTACGCCACAGACTATAGAGCATTTCACTCAAGATTATATTATATTTTCACTTATGTTGCACTCTGCAAATGGGATAACAGACTTCGAAGGGGTACCTACCTGAGGACGTGACGTCACAATGAAATGACCATTTTCGAACAATCACAGGCCGGATTGAGGTTGTCCTTCATAATTGTAAGCCGGTTCCCAACTTAGGGGTTTTCCCCCCAAATTTAGGGGGTAAATATGTAAGTTGGGATTTTTTTAGGGGTCTTATATGTTTAGGGTTATTTTTAGGGGTTTTTTGAGTCTTCATATTTTTTATTTATTGATCTAAATAAAGACGTAAGAGACCCTGGATTAAACTAGCCAATCAAAGGAGACTGGGACTTTTGGGATTTAAATACAAGATATTAGATTATTCTGTAATCTGCAAAAAGATAAATACAAAAATGAGTATTTTAAAATATACCTTACAAAAAAAATCGATATTGTAATCGTAATTTCTTTATTTGTAAGAATTTATAAGTCCTATTTAACGAATCAAATGTCAATGAATGAAGAAACAATAAGTTAATTATTATAAATTTATTTTACTTAAAGGCATAGAAATATGTGCATATTTTATAAACAAAGATTTATTATTTTTCTCAAAAAAAATTTTTAGGAGGATTTCCAAGTAATTTGGGCGATTTTAGGGGTTTTTGGTTTAGTTTTAGGGATAAATATTTTTAAGAGTTGGTAACACTGATTGTAAGGTGACCACACTTAGGAAAATTGTCCTATTTTGATATATTTTATTATATTTATTTTGTTATTCAAAATGTTTTCTAATAACTTTTCAGGTGTCTGGCTAGATTTAGAAAAAATATTGTCTCCTTGCTGATTATCTACAAATAAATAAGTTTATGCAATGTAAACTATCGAAAATTTTCACTGTAACATTGAATTAAAATTGATAATTACTACCTTAAAAAAGTGATAAATATTTTAACGAACACGAACCAAAACAACACAAAAATACTTTTCTGTTATCAAAATATCGCCAAATTATTTCAAAATACGTATAAATATTAGTATTCATGAAAATGTGGCAATAAATCAATTATCTGACAATTGGCTAATCTATCGTTTTTTTAAATGCTTTTCAACTAAATCTGCACTTGGGCGTAATGTTGGTAGCATTTGAAATTGGAGTATAAAAATTAAAATAATAATTAAATATAATCACAGAAATCTAATGCTGTATATCATCTCGTAATATATACCTTTGATGAACTTAATAACAACGCTATTATTATGTCCTTAAAATGGTTTTTGAAATATAAAAGACACATATTTCAATGCTACCAACATTACACCAAGTGCAGATTTAGTTGAAGAGTACTATATCTTTAAACGCTTAATGTTTCGGACCAAGTCAACTTCCCAGGCTTGTGGTGAGCTGGCATTATTTGTTTAATTGGGTGGTATGTAGAACAAATGTTGCCTTAGCCCCCTAAGTAGTCCACAAATACTTAAGTATGCATAGTCCACATGTAAAAAAAATATCCAAACCTAACCTAAGATATTTAAGAGACATGAAAAATTACAATACAAAATATACTTTTTAGCAGTTTTATTTAAATTTTCTTCTATCAATTTCACCAAATTTTCATACTGTTTATTATGAAACTCGTCTAGTCCATCGCAATATCTATCGATTTCTTCATCGTCAACTACTTCTTCTTTCGTGATTTTTCGTTTCTTTTTCTTTTTAGCTTTTTCTTGGTTATTAGTCGATTTTTGTTCTGCTTGTACTTCATCATTTGATATATTAACCTTTTTCTTTTTAATAATTTCATTACACGGCATTTCATGATTCAATTCTTTCTCTTTAACTTCATTTATAACAGTGTCTTGTATTGGTTTCTTTTTATTCTTTCTAGTTGTCGTCGATTGGACAGATGAATGCTCCACGAGGGCTTCCTTGACGATACTTTGTTTTATTTTTTTACGTTTTTGCTTGTTGCTATCAATACTTACATTACTGTGCAATTCATTATCAGTTCCTTCATTTTGTAAGACATTTTGCTTTCTTTTATTCTTTTTCTTACTTTCACCGTCACCGTTATTTGCTTCGCCGTCTAAATTATCGCTTTGTAATACGGTATTTGATATCTGTTCCTGTACAGGCGATACATTCCATTCTTCCATAATTTTACATTTCTTCTTTTTTATTACACAATTTTCATTTGATTCTATTTTGTTAATATTTAATATATTTTTTGATTTCTTTGTTGGTTTTGGTTCTGCGCTGATTTCATGTGTTACAGCACTTTTTGATTTGCTTTCAGACATTATTTTCCTCTTATTTTCGGTGCTGACATCATCTTGCTTATTTTCATTTTGCTTTCTACTTCTTTTACCCATAACTCTGGATCTGAAACAAAAATCAATCATATTATAACTTATAAAATCTTCTTATATCGCACCCTCAGTAGAAAAAAAGCATAAGTCGTCTAACGTTGAATTTTAGTTATTAATAATTTTTTTTAATAATATGATTGGATAGAGGGACAAAAGAGGCATATGCTCATTTTTTTTCAAATTTTTATCATTAATCACACTTAAACTTTATTAGCAGTAGAAAAATGGCAAAGAACACTATTGCTATTTGACATAAACGTACGACGATGTCACCAAACGATTTAACTTTCACCACCTTCA